>CM046798.1:35975483-36477983 GCA_025617405.1 Perca schrenkii
TAGGCTCAGCTGCATTAAGTTTGTTGGCTAGGCGTCGGTCGTTGGTGGAGTGGGAGACTTTAGGCTTGAAGCTGGTGATCTGTTTAAGCCCTCTCCAGACAGAAGCAGAGTTGTTTGCTGAGAACTGGTTTCGGAGTTTCTCAGAGTACCGTTTTTTAGCCTCTTTTACCGCCTTGCTAAACTTGTACTTTGCTACTTTAAGTCTGTTTTTGTCTCCACTCCTGAACGCCTCTGCCTTGTCCAACCTTAGCCTTCTGAGTTTGGCTGTGAACCAGGGTTTGTCATTGTTGAAACTCACCCTGGTGCATGATGGAACACAGCAGTCCTCACAGAAGCTGATGTATGACGTCACAGCCTCTGTGTACTCATCCAGACTGTTGGTAGCAGTCCTGAACACATCCCAGTCAGTAGAGTCCAAGCACGTCTGTAGATCCTCCACAGCTACACTGGTCCACTTCCTTGATGTCCTCACAACAGGTTTGCAGAGCTTTAGTTTCTGCCTGTAGGTGGGGGATCAGGTGGACCATGACATGGTCAGAGTGTCCAAGTGCAGCACGGGGGACGGCGTGAAAAGCATCCCTGACTGTGGTGTAACAGTGATCCAGAATGTTCTCCTCTCTAGTCGGGCATTTAATATGCTGTCTGTATTTAGGTAGTACATGAGTGAGGTTTCCTTTGTTAAAGTCACCAAGGACAATAACTAGGGAGTCCGGGTTGGTCCGCTCCACACATAGTATCTGGTCGGCAAGCATGCGCTGTGCGACCTGCACGTTGGCCTGCGGCGGGATGTAAACACCGACCAGAATGAATGAATGGAACTCACGGGGTGAATAAAAAGGCTTACAGTTTATGATGTAAGATTCCAGTTCAGGAGAACAATACTGTTGGATCACTGTCACGTCGTTGCACCACCCGCTATTGATGTAGAAACAGATTCCTCCACCTTTAGTTTTGCCGGAGAGGTCCGTGTCTCTGTCCGCTCTGTAGAGTTGGAAGCCTGCCAGCTGCAGCGCAGAGTCCGGTATTAATCCACAGAGCCACGTCTCCGTGAAGCACAAAACAGCAGATGAAGAAAAGTCCCTGTTTCCAACCAACAGCAGTTGTAATTCCTCCAGTTTGTTGGGCAGTGAGCGCACGTTAGAGAGAAATGTGCCCGGTAACGGTGTGCGTAATCCTCGCTGGCGGAGACGCACCAGCGCACCAGCCCGTTTCCCTCTCCTCCGGCGTTTCACTGCGTGAGCAAAGGTGAGCGCACCTTTGACTAGAATGTCCACAATTTCCAGTGAAGGGAGAAGAAAAGTAGGAAATAAATCCTCTGGCGTTGTTCCCCTGATGTTAAAGAGCTCTTCTCTGGAGAAAGCGATCCGGGTATCATCGCAAAAAACAAAGTTAAAACACAAAACAAAACAAAACAACACGCACAAACACACCGAGTCGACCGTCTGCGGCGCCATCTTGGTAACCACCACGGTCCAATCCAGCGGCGCGTGTTCACATAAAAGAGGTGATGTTTGCACAACATGACCAGTAGCCACATATTTTACATAAGAAGAGCAAACTAGACACGGTTTTACAGGCAAAACGCAATACAGTCGCTGCTTCCTAAAACAGGACAGCTAGCAAAAAAAACAGGCGACGCTTTAGATGCGCACAACTCTTGAGGCTATCAATATCACTTCCCCATCAGTCAGGCACAAGATCTGACCATAATTACACCGGTACTTTCCATAAACTGTCGTTGCTTTAGCCTTTTATGGGGGAGGCTATTTGCACCCCTGGTACAATTAGAAGTGAATGCTATTTGCACCCCTGGTACAATTAGAAGTGTATGCTATTTGCACCCCTGGTACAATTAGAAGTGTATGCTATTTGCACCCCTGGTACAATTAGCAGTGTATGCTATTTGCACCCCTGGTACAATTAGAAGTGTATGCTATTTGCACCCCTGGTACAATTAGAAGTGTATGCTATTTGCACCCCTGGTACAATTAGCAGTGTATGCTATTTGCACCCCTGGTACAATTAGAGTGTATGCTATTTGCACCCCTGGTACAATTAGAAGTGTATGCTATTTGCACCCCTGGTACAATTAGCAGTGTATGCTATTTGCACCCCTGGTGCAATTAGAAGTGTATGCTATTTGCACCCCTGTGCATTTACAGTACCTTGCCATATATTTACACACAGTTATCCATACCACTCATGCATTATACCTTTTTGGAATATTATCGCCCGGACATTCTTACCCTAACCATAACCAATCCCACTCCTCTTGCCTAAACCTAACCAACCCAACCAGAGCAGGCATATTCATGAGTCTTCCCCTACCACCCTGCAAATCGCGTTCGCGGGTCCTGACTTGCGCAATTGCATGCAAATTATCCAATCCAAATTTAAAAAAATAAGATCACACAGGGGAATCGAACTCCAAACCCCCATACCAAAGGTAAGCATACTAACCACTCACCTAGCAATTCTTTTAAAAAGCAGGACAACTGTTTACCACTTTGTTTCTTCAAGCCTTGGTTGCTAGGTAACTATACTGTATACAAAAAACTAGGTACTAACTAACAAACTAACGGTTGTATGCTTTCACTGAAGACAGAAAGCGCAACTGTAGTATCCATTTTCCGCTAGAAATTCAATTGTTATAAACTTTAGAGACAAAACTCTCCTAATATGCCAGTTTCTGCGGTCATGGAAGATGAACGTCCGCCATGATTTCGGTGCACGCGAGCAACGTTTTTTTGTTGTTACGTCACAGGGTGTAAATAGCTCAGCTGTGTGGCTGAGGCTATTCGTACCGGGGGTGCAAATAGACACTCCGGCCTTTTATTTCAGTTGCAACTCTGGCAGTGGAAGCAATCGTGAGAGCAAATAAAAAATATAAAAAACATAATTCAAACCGCTGTGCGCATCACACACGGCAAATATACCCATCAGGGAATGTTAACGGGGCTGTCGGTCACTACATGTTTTTTGTATGAGCACACCCCTCTCTTTTTCTCTCTCCCCCTCTCTCTCTCCGCGCACCGAGCTCCACCTGATCTTCTAAGAACGGTGAAGCCGTTACCAGTGGAGGAGTATTGATTGGTCAGTAGGCGTGCTTTTACACCAGTTATACACCACTAATGTTAACTAGCATGTTAGTTAGCAATAATTAGCCTGTGCCCATTTTATCTCCTTACATATACCAGGGCTCTCAAGTTTTGAAGACAGGCAAGAGTGACACCTCCCCCCCCCCAAAAAAAAAGATCATAGATTGGTGGCAGGTTGGACAAGTCGCAGGAATAGGGGTGTTTCATTAATAATATTATTATTATTAGTGTTTTTGTTGTTATTATTAATAATTGCTCAGATTTACACAAGAAAAGATTTGACACATGGCACTGACAATTCAACCTAATACAAAGTATTTATTCAATTTCTGCATGGTTACTTATGGTAATGGGGGGGGGGTTACTTATGGTAATGGGGGGTCTGGGGGTCCTCCCCCAGAGCATTAAACTCTTCATTTCCTGCATTCTGGTGAATTTGTATGCACCTATTTCTACTTTTTTCTGAATCAATTTATGCTGGAAATCTTTATGTAATGGTAAACATAGATTAAAATCCAAATATAAAACATAATGGAATATATGGCAGTTAGGCTCAGGCATTCTGTATTGCTTTCATCTATTTATTCTCCTGTAGATCGACTTTTCTGATTATATCTGAGTCAGCACACATGTAGCCTAGCATCATTTACTCTTCCCTTTTGCATCTTTTGTTGAGGAAGTAACCTCCTTAAATGTGCATATGACAATTATTCACGTCAATGATACATTAATTCATTTTAATGAATTAATAAACCCCTGGACTGTAATATGATTTGTTAGAGCAAGATTTCTGCTCATGTTCAAAACTTTGTGCACATTCAAAATATCTCTTTTATCTGAGTTTTGGAGGAGTCGTGATACTTTGAGAAAAATAAAGTTATAATAGTCAATATATTTCAGAAAATAATCTACCTGCACCATAGTCTGCTGTGCATTACGTGATTGCTCTGCTGAGACGGTAGATCTCAGACCATCTGACAGACACAGAGCCCCGTTTGGGTCTCTGGTCTCTGAATGAGCGAATGTTTAGGGAAGTGTCTGTATGCTTTGCTTTTTTTTCATTGGTTGCTGCATTAAATCTTACCCAGATAAAATAGTGCTATTTTCTGATTGGCTATTGTGTAGCCCCTTTCTTTTTTTTGTTTGGCTGATAAGTGGCAGGCTCGATTTAGACGTTAAAAATGTAAGCTACCGTGGCTTGGTCACTGTCTATGGGCTTGGTAGCGTTGCATTTCCCCGGACTCGTTTCCTGGTTCTATTTCTCCCTAAACAACATGAAATCAAGGAGAGGGTTAACTTTTCCTGCTACAGATTTCCCACCGTGGTCAGAAAGAATAGGAGGAGACACTTTGTTTCTCTCACTATATGACTCTAGAGTCGGTACTCTCTCCAAAGATAATCGCCGTCACTCTCTCACTTCTCCCTCTACCACACACTCCCCCCACACACACATGTGGCTCGACGCACACGCCAGCGCACAAGCATAGACATCAGGCCACTTATGTAGACTACTGCAAGAGCTCTGCGTGGAGCCTCCGCACAACTGTAAAACGGCCAGACGCGCTTGATTCCTGCCGGTTCCATAGTGAGAGCGGCGCAGCCAGAGAAATTTTGGGCGCTGCGGCATATTGAATTTATTATAAATATTTTTTACGCGTGAGAAATACAATGTGTGGCGGGAGTGCGTGACAAAAGACCGAAATGAGTGACTGTCACGCTCAATGCGTGACACTTGAGAGCCCTGATATACCTACACTCTCCATATCTGTAAGATTGGGAATGATTGAGATTTCTCTTGGCACAGCTACCAGAAGACTTCACACTTTCAGACACGTTGCCCACGTCACATTCTCTCAGTTGGAGGCTGCGCAGTAAAGCTGGCCATCACCGGAAAAGTGCTTCTAATAGCCTTCACTGGTCTCTGTCCAGAGCAACGGGGTCTATTGGTCCATTATATACTGTCTATGATGTTTACCTTAGTAAAAGTGCCAAACAGCAGCTACATTACCTTGACCCCAAGGTCTTACAAAGCTAACAGCTGTGTCCGATTTCAATTTAAGGCATTTTTGTGAACACGAGGGGTCTTGTTAGGAGGAGCAGCTAGCTAGCTATGTGTCCCATTCAATACAATGGGAAAAGATTGTGGCTAGCTAGCTACACTTTCGGCATAACTATAGCATTCACCCTTTGCAAACACGTGACCACGACAACGTGACGACGCCATGACGGATGGCAGAATCACCGGAAGCACAAGCTAAACAGTGTAGTAGATGAGCGGAAAGTTTCATTAGTTTCAAATAAATAACACTAAATAAACTGTAATAATAATAATACTCTCTTCTTCTTTATGGCTTCCTCTATTGAACAAGTTGTTGTGCCGTTATCGGTCGAGGTAGGGCATATAGGTGCTCACAAAGAGCGGTATTTGGAGAAGTACCCTTACTGACCCTTACCTTATTCCTCCCTCCGTTTTCACGGACCTTATTAAATCAGCGAGTCTGCCCGACTTCAGTCTAGATGATCTTTAACACTGTGGTAAACTGGGTATCCCCAGACACTGTTGCTGATCTCAAACCTTTTAAAAGTCTGGATGCTTACCAGTTCTTTGTAGCTGGATGGGTTACAGGGACGCGATGCTACGCTAACGGCGGGGTGAGGTAACTTATAATGGCAAAGATAAGACATCAATCTAGGGTTTATTTTGTATTAAAATCTATTCTTTACTTAAGTAAAGATTTATATAACACGTAGTCTATGTTTTTCGAGGACATGGTTGGTCGTGGCTACCCACGTACCGTTGCTCACTGGTAGAGCCAATGCAACTTTCTAATGGATGCCTGAACAAATCCCAGCTCTGGGAAGTGCGGTCATTCACATTCATCACACATTAATCCATGCAGTAAATCATGGAGTGTATATGATCAGTAGTAACCAAACATAATGTAACATCTAGCCATCTTCTTATCTGTGATTATATTCACTGTTGACCGGTGGATATTTCGACGCGATGGGCAGCAGCTAGCGAGCAGTCCAAAGCTAGCTGCAGCCCGAGTGATATGGCTCTGGCTGCAGCTAGCTGGTCGGCTAACCGGGGTAGGAGCTCCGCAGACCCGTATTTAATTCGGTTGTTTGGCCTTTTTGAAGCTAGTTTCCGTGCCATGTCATCTTTAATTTAACCAATATTTTTTGTATGTGTGTTAAGTTAAATGATCAAGGGAACGGCTTTCTTTTTGGGATATGTAGGTCAGTGAATAACTGATGATAGTTATGTGGGACCTGTTAGCAGGAACAGCTGGTTAGCACAGCAGCTAGCTGTGCTAACCAGCACAGCTGGTTTTATTATTATTATTTATCGGTCATTTAAAACAGAAAGGCAATACATACACATGCTTATGTTGGTGAGGATTACTCTGCAGATTGTATATGTGAGAACACGAACAGCGAACACGTACTCGTTTGACTTGCTGTCCGTCTACAGAATGGCTCTTCCGCCGTCCGTCATGGCGTTCATAATTTGTGGGAGCAGAGTGTGACGTCACGTGCAAAGGATCAATATTTACACTTTGAATTTCGTCACGGCATGTATATCACAGCTACCAAAATGTCTTACAAAGCTTGGCTAACACTTGTCCGATTTCAATTTAATGCATTTTTGTGAATTTCAGAGGTTTCGCTAGGAGGAGGCTAGCTAGCTCTCATTGATGGACTCCAGCTCAATGCGGGTTAGAGACTTGCGGACAAGAGGCGTTTATGGAATAGCAGAGATCTGCGCGACCTAGATTCAGAAGACTACCTGATCTCAGGTCAGTTGTGTAGCCTATGTAAATGTTGGGGCGTGACAAAGAGAGAGACTAGAGCCAAATAAGGAGGAGCCACCGAGTTGACGTCAACTAGGCGGCTCGTTGAGATTTGCCCGATTTCAGAGGCAGTTTCAAATTGTGAGATTTGCAGAGGAAAGAGGTGTCAATGGGATTTAGAGGTTCTATGTACAGTACAGGCCAAAAGTTTGGGCACACCTTCTCATTCAATGCGTTTCCTTTATTTTCATGACTATTTACATTGTAGATTCTCACTGAAGGCATCAAAACTAGAGTTGAGCCGGATACTCGACTGAAACGAGTATCCGGTACGGATAAAGCACTTTTGCCGAGTACTCGTATTATACGAGTAACACGAGTCAATATCTGTGCTCGGATTGAATAAAAATCCTCATTGGGTAGCTGACTGTGTCTGCGTCCTGTGATAGGCTAGTCACAGCGCCCCTCCCCTACACACATACAGTCCCGCTCTGCTCACTCACACACAGAACACTGAGAAGAGAACAGCTCTCTCTGTCTCTCCCGCAGTCACTCAGGTTCGCAGGTCTTTTCCGTTAAAGTTAGGGTTTCTGAAGCTTCAGGTTTGTTTTTTACTTTGGTTTGTAGTTACTTATTAACCAGTAGAGTTCTGGTAAACGTGGGGTTTGTTCAGACGTGGTGCTTTAGTGAGCTGCAAATATGCCTTGACCCCAAAAAAATTCTAACAAAAGATTTTTCAGTGGTTTACAGTAGTATCAGATGTACTTAAAAACATACTAAAAGTTTACCAAAGTTTGTCTTCAAGAAAGGCCCTATTTTCAAAATGGCGGCCGCCAGGTCCTTAAAAAGACCATTTCTCCTTCGTATTCCTACTACACCATGAATACTGGTACCTTATACATGTTTTGGCCATTTAATATTCTAATTAGCATATTTGTATGATAAATAATTGATTACAAGCAGAATTATATATATATAAGCAATTGGTTTCAAGCATATTTATGCGAAAAATAAGGGCAAATACAATTACAATTTAATAATAAAATTTCCCTTAAGTAATTGCATATTTCTCCTATCGTTTTGCCTAGTGTTGGTGGTTTCTGTCCATCAGCTCCCTTTTGATGAACCTCTACCACATCAGAGCCATCTCTTAAGTTTTTACAGCAAATGTGGCAAGTTTCTTGGTTTACAACAATATGACTCATAGTCAAAATTGGAGTGTACTTTTTCCTCAAGCTAATCCATCAATGTCATCCTCTCTTAATACACTCACATTGTTGGCCTTTGTCAGGTGTTAGAAATCTTTCTAATGTTCTTTTGAAACCCCCATAAAATGACACTGAGCATGTGTCTGAGAATAAGACATTTGTGCTGTAATATACACTACCGGTCAAAGGTTTTAGAACACCCAATCTTTTTAGTTTTTTTATTGAAATTTGAGCAGTTCAAGTCCAATGAATAACTTGAAATGGTCCAAAGGTAAGTAGTTAACTGTTTGAGGTTAAAAAAATAAGGTTACTCAAAACTGAAAAATAATGTACATTTCAGAATTTTACAAAAAGGCCTTTTTCAGGGAACAAGAAATGGGTTAACAATGTAAAGCTGTTCTGCAGCAATGAAGATTGATCAAGCTTTGAAAGTTGGTGCTACCAATTCCCACAGGTGTTCCAACTTGTCTGGATTACTTACAAGCCCCTATGTTTGTATAAAAGTATTGTTGGAAACTATGAATGAACACGTGGAATTATGTACTTAACAAAAAAGTGTGAAATAACTGAAAACATGTCTTATATTCTAGTTTCTTCAAAGTAGCCACCCTTTGCTCTGATTACTGCTTTGCACACTCTTGGCATTCTTTGATGAGCTTCAAGAGGTAGTCACCTGAAATGGTTTTCTAACAGTCTTGAAGGAGTTCCCAGAGATGCTTAGCACTTGTTGGCCCTTTTGCCTTCACTCTGCGGTCCAGCTCACCCCAAACCATCTCGATTGGGTTCAGGTCCGGTGACTGTGGAGGCCAGGTCATCTGGCACAGCACTCCATCACTCTCCTTCTTGGTCAAATAGCCCTTACACAGCCTGTGCCAGCCAGTGTGTTTGGGGTCATTGTCCTGTTGAAAGCAAAGCACCCCCACACCATAACACCTCCTTCTCCATGCTTCACGGTAGTAACCAGGCATGTAGAATCCATCCGTTCACCTTTTCTGCGTCGCACAAAGACACGTCGGTTGGAACATCAGACCAAAGCACAGATTTCCAATGGTCTAATGTCCATTCCTTGTGTTTCTTGGCCCAAACAAATCTCTTCTGCTTGTTGCCTCTCCTTAGCAGTGGTTTCCTAGCAGCTACTTGACCATGAAGGCCTGATTCGCGCAGTCTCCTCTTAACAGTTGTTCTAGAGATGTGTCTGCTGCTAGAACTCTGTGTGGCAGGTGACTCTTGGTCTTCCTTTCCTGGGGCGGTCCTCATGTGAGCCAGTTTCGTTGTAGTGCTTGATGGTTTTTGCGACTGCACTTGGGGACACATTCAAAGTTTTCGCAATTTTCCGGACTGACCTTCATTTGTTAAAGTAATGACGGCCACTCGTTTCTCTTTACTTAGCAGATTGGTTCTTGCCATAATATGAATTCTAACAGTTGTCCAATAGGGCTGTCGGCTGTGTATCAACCTGACTTCTGCACAACACAAGTGATGGTCCCAACCCCATTAATAACATCAAGATGGCGCCGCAGAATGGTGACACGGTGTGTTGGTGCGCTCTGTTTTGTTTTGTTTTGTGTTTTAACTATGTTTCTTGCGATGGTACCTGTATCTCATTCACCAGTGAAGAGCTCGTGAACTTCAGGGGAACAATACCATCGGACTTATTTCCCACTTTTCTTCTCCCTTCACTGGAAATTTTGGACATTCTGGTCAAAGGTGCGCTCACCTTTGCTCATGCAGCGAAACGCCGGAGGAGAGGGAAACGGGCCGGTGTGCTTGTGCGTCTCCGCCAGCGAGGATTACGCACACCGTTACCGGGAATATTCCTCTCTAACGTGCGCTCACTGCCCAACAAACTGGAGGAACTACAACTGCTGTTGGTCAGAAACAGGGACTTTTTTCTCATCTGCTGTTTTGTGCTTCACGGAGACGTGGCTCTGTGGATTAATACCGGACTCTGCGCTGCAGCTGGCAGGCTTCCAACTCTACAGAGCGGACAGAGACACGGACCTCTCCGGCAAAACTAAAGGTGGAGGAATTGGTTTCTACATCAATAGCGGTTGGTGCAACGACGTGACAGTGATCCAGCAGCATTGTTCTCGTAACCTGGAATATTTCATTATAATCTGTAAGCCTTTTTATTCACCCCCGTGAGTTCGCGTCATTCATCCTGGTCGGTGTTTACATCTCACCGCAGGCCAACGTGCAGGGACGCGCAGCGCATGCTTGCCGACCAGATTCTGTGCGTGGAGCGGACCAACCCGGAGTCCCTAGTTATTGTCCTTGGTGACTTTAATAAAGGGAACCTCACTCACGAACTCCCTAAATATAGACAGCATATTAAATGCCCGACCAGAGAGGAGGTCATTCTGGATCACTGTTACACCACAGTCAGGGATTCTTATCACGCCGTCCCCCGTGCTGCACTGGGACACTCTGGTGGTCCACCTGATCCCCACCTACAGGCAGAAAATAAAGCTCTGCAAACCTGTTGTGAGGACATCAAGGAAGTGGACCAGTGAGGCTGTGGAGGATCTCCAGTCGTGTTTGGATTCTACTGACTGGGATGTGTTCAGGACTGCTACCAACAGTCTGGATGAGTACACAGAGGCTGTGACGTCATACATCAGCTTCTGTGAGGACTGCTGTGTTCCATCATGCACCAGGGTGAGTTACAACAATGACAAACCCTGGTTCACAGCCAAACTCAGAAGGTTAAGGCTGGCTAAGGAAGACTCGTTCAAGAGTGGGGACAAAGACAGATTTAAAGAGTCAAAGTACAAGTTTAGCAAGGCGGTGAAGGAGGCTAAACTCCAAAACCAGTTCTCAGCTAATGACTCTGCAACTGTCTGGAAAGGACTTAGGCAGATCATCAACTACAAGCCTAAAACCCCCCACTCCTTCGATGACCGACACCTAGCCAACGACCTGAACGAGTTCTACTGTCAATTTGAAAGACAAAAGGTCAGTCCTGACACCATCCCCCACGACACCTCCCTACAGATACAGCCACTGTGCATCACCTCCACCTCACCCACCTCAGCAGGACCTTGGGCCCCCCCACCAAAGCCCTCCTTAAAGGTCTCCACCTCCACCCCCCTACACACCTCAGTGACGACTCTCTCCATCCACGAGAGGGATGTCAACAGACTCTTTAGGAGACAGAATCCCAGGAAAGCTGCTGGACCAGATGCTGTCTCCCCATCAAGCTTGAAGCACTGTGCTGACCAGCTGTCTCCAGTGTTCACAGACATTTTTAACACCTCACTTGAGACATGTCATGTGCCAGCCTGCTTCAAGACCTCAACCATCATCCCTGTCCCCAAGAAGCCAAGGACCACAGGACTTAATGACTTCAGACCCGTCGCCCTGACCTCTGTGGTTATGAAGTCCTTTGAGCGCCTTGTGCTTTCACACCTCAAAGCCATCACCGACACCCTCCTGGACCCCCTGCAGTTTGCCTACAGAGCCAATAGGTCTGTAGATGATGCAGTCAACCTGGCCCTCCACTACATCCTCCGGCACCTGGACTCTGCAGGAACCTACGCCAGGATCCTGTTTTTGGACTTCAGCTCTGCCTTCAACACCATCATCCCTCATCGGACTCATCTCTGATGGAGACGAGTCCGCTTACAGGTCGGAGGCTGACCACCTGGTGAAGTGGTGCAACCAAAACAATTTAGATCTCAACGCTCTAAAGACAGTGGAGATGGTTGTGGACTTCAGGAAGAACCCAGCCCCACCTGCCCCCATCACCCTCTGTGGCTCCACAATTGACATTGTGGAGTCTTTCCGCTTCCTGGGAACTACAATCTCCCAGGACCTCAAGTGGGAGCTGAACATCAGCTCCCTCGTCAAGAAAGCACAACAGAGGATGTACTTCCTGCGGCAGCTGAAGAAATTCAACCTGCCAAAGACAATGATGGTGCACTTCTACACAGCCATCATTGAGTCCATCCTCACATCCTCCATCACCATCTGGTACGCTGCTGCCACTGCCACTGCCAAGGGCAGACTGCAGCGTGTCATTCGGTCAGCTGAGAAGGTGATTGGCTGCAATCTGCCGCCGCTCCAGGACCTTTACGCCACCAGGACACTGAAGCGTGCTGGAAAGATTGTGGCTGACCCCTCCCACCCCCGGACACAAACTCTTTGAGCCACTCCCATCTGGCAGGAGGCTGAGGTCCATCAGGACCAAAACCTCACGCCACATGAACAGCTTTTTTCCCCTCCGCCACTAGCCTTATTAACAAGGCCCGGAAACCCACCCTGACTCTCCACCTGGCTCTTCATGCCACTGTTCTCTCTGCGCTAATGCTCTTTGCTCTTTATTTATCTATTTTATTTTATTTCTATCTTTATTTTTAATTTAATACATACTGTGTACATATACTTATTGTTTATACCTATACTTATATTGTTTAATATTACATTTAGAGAATGTGTGATGTGCACCAACAACACCAAAACAAATTCCTTGTATGTGTCAAAAAACGTACTTGGCAATAAAACCCCTTTCTGATTCTGATTCTGATTCTGATAAGGGAAAAAATCCACTAATTAACCCTGACAAAGCACACCTGTGAAGTGAAAACCATTTCAGGTAACTACCGCATGAAGCTCATTGAGAGAACACCAAGGGTTTGCAGCGCTATCAAAAAAGCAAAGGGTGGCTACTTTGAGGAATCTAAAATATAAGACATGTTTTCAGTTATTTCACACTTTTATGTTAAGTACATAATTCCATATGTGTTCATTCATAGTTTTGATGCCTTCAGTGAGATGTCCTATTTACCCACCAAACTGTCATTTTTCAACTATGACAAGGTAAAATTGGTTTTGCATTCTATCACCCCTTTAAATTCAAAGTTACACCTCTTTTACTTTTTTCAGGTAATGGTATGTTGGCACAGTTCATGCCATCATATTAATAAGTCTGGGTAAAGTAAAATCAGGCACATCATACATGTTAGTAAATACTATATGGTACTGAATTGTGGAGTTTGACTGTTAAACAATAAAGGTGGTACAATAAAGCAAAATGTGTTAAGTGAGGAGTAAAATGCATTTTTTTCATTTGAGTATAGGTAAAAAGTAAACTGTTTTATCGCTTATACTTTTGGAGATATATTTTTTTATTAAAATGTTACCTTCATTAAATCCTGTGGCGCTCAAGATTTCAAAATGTATCTCCTCTTACAATGTTTAAACTAGACATCCAAACCCCACTATAAGAGATACTGTTACCACTTTTAAAGATTTTATACAGATTTTAGTTATTAAGTATTATCATTTCCATACCCTCTATTCATTCTGGAGAATCACAAGTTATGACACACAAACACACACACACAAAGGACTGACTGCTCATTTGAAATAAAAATGTAAAAAAACCCGCTGTAATTCAACAATGACATTTTCCAATTGTAGCTAACTTAACTTTCTTTTAGATTTCTTATGTCATCTGTGTTCTGTAATTTGGGGGATTTGGACATATTACAGTAATGTTTCTGCTGAGCTGCTGGCTGTTTGAATCAGTTTAAATGAGAGCAATAGGGGAGGCGGAGCAAACGATGAAAGTGAATGAATATGACGTTATTTTTCGGACTGTAAAAAGTGGGGTGGTCCAATATTGCCTTCTGAAAAGGTGCAGGGGACATGTCCCCTGTGTCCCCCCCATAAATTATACCATTGGAGATATGAGAGGAACTAGGATGAGTGGGAGAGGAAAGCGAGAGAGAGGGACAGGAAGTTTGGTGTTTGCTCACTAACCGGTCTACATTTTATTTCGGCATACATCCAGCCACCAAGCAACACTTATTTTGACAACACATCAACTTACAATAATAAAAAAAGGGAGAGAAATGATTTGCCGTCTTTGCCCTTGCCACCTACGCTGGATTTGGCTGCAATATGGGAGGAATGACAGGCAAGCTTGTTGCAGACGTTGACATTATGTGGACACCATTCTTGGTGGTAAATTGAGTGTCCAATCCCTCGGTTCAATTTCCTTCAATTATTCAGGTCCAAGTCACAGTGTCAGCTCCAGACATCCTTCTCTCCTGGCCAGATCGGATATGTAAACACTCCACTGTGTTCTATGTCCTCCTCCCAGTTGGACGGGCCCACAGAACGTCCACAGGGCAGCTTTATCAGGTGATTGTCGAGGATAGTCAAGGTTCTTCACTCTTGGCAGCAACTTGCTTCCTACTTGAAGGAATGCAGTGTATCAGCATTTGTCTAAAACAACCCTTTCTCTCTTCCAACTCGTCAAATATGGTAGCTTGGTTCAGTGGCCCTCAGCGTCTGATACAGGCCCCCTTTAGCATCTTTATGAGAGGCACTGGGCACTGACAACGGCACTGAGAGATGATGTAGTATAAAGAGTGCCAAAGTCCGTTTAGGGAGGTATGGGTCAAGACCATGGATGTATAATAAAACCTGGGTACAGTATTCGAGGCAGAGCCCCGTTCATTCCTATGAGTAGGGTTGGATACCAAAACGTGGTGCCAATAGGGCACCGGTGTCAACGTAAACGGTAGTAACGAGACCGAATAAGAACAAAAATTTCGGTGCCTCATTTCGGTGCCTGACTTTACACTACACCTGACAGCAGGTAACGTTAGCCTACCTTTAGCTAGCAGCTGGATTAAACACGGTTAAAATGCTGACAGCTAACGTTAAACAGTGTAAAGAGTGACTGTATTTCACTGTAGAGGATTCCAACACCGGGACCTAACAGTCTGCTCTGCAGCACAGCAGCAGCTGCCGTTGTCGGAATTAAAACAACACAGAGTGTACCTGTTTTAAGTGCGTTCACTTAAAACAGGTAGCCTCGTGGTGCATTCACAGTAATTGTAAAATACCCTTTTCCCATCTGGTGGTTGTTTTTGTTGTTCAACAGCAATTTACTGGTGAAATAACTTATTGTTATAAGTTATAGTTATTACATTATTATTAAATCTTTAATTTTGACCATATGGCCTTAGCAATAAACAAGCTGTTTTTTAATGTCGCCAACTGTTGTTTAGTACCCTTCTTTTTTTCTTCTTTTACTTTATCAAAAAGTACCAGTTCAGGCACCGGCACCGTTTTAAAAGTATCGCTTTAGCACCGGTATCGGAAAAAACCCAAACGATACCCAACCCTACCTATGAGAGTTGCTTAGTGGCGCATGAAGCCTTCATGGAGCCAAAAATGACCCAGGTGACTGCCGCTGCTTCCGCACTGTGTGGCCCATAGAGCAGGCGCACTAGAGACCTCTGCTGGCCGATTTGGTGCTCCGCTAACTTCAATGGGGATTAAATTATTTAATCGTGCAGCTCTTGCTAGCACTTTACATTATAGCATGGTAATAAGATGGTAATAGTGGGTGTTAGAAAGCCCACACTGTTAATGTATTGTTACATTGTTTATTGAGATAAGTTCCATTTAGTAGCCAGTTCTCTGTAAGTTTCTATATGTCCCACACTCTTGAACGTACCATAGTCGTTCCGAGGCTATTGAATGCATCACATGTGAAAAACGCTGTGTTGTTATGTTAGTTCTCCGGTGGATATATATATATATATATATATATATATATATATATATATATATATATATATATATATATATATATTGTAATCTCCTTTGCCTTCTTAACGTTCATCTCTACCTCCCTGGTTTATTGCTGTGTGTAAATGACATAAAGTGAGATTAACGACATTATACTGTCTGACTGGATGCTAACATTGTGTACTGTTTAGATGTGTATAAGTTAATGCTATCTCTGTTGTTGTTATTAGCGTTGCTAAAGCTAATAAGCTAAGACACGCTGTCTGTATGCATTGTGTGAGGTGATTTGTGTATGTTGAGTACCGAATACAATCCTTTGCTACCTTAGTTACCTTACCATGTTTGTGTATATGTATTTGCGTTACGTATGGTGTTTGCTGTACTGATTGTTACTTTGTATTATTACAGACCACAGCCAAATAAATCAACCAAAACAGGACATCTGTATCCGTGTTCTTTAACGGGAACACCAACCCCACACCCTGCCACTCTAAACCAGTTAAATTCCTGGAGACAACCTAATCTCTCCATTTTATGGTCCTTCAAGACGGATTAGAGTACCAACTAAGGTATGGATCCTACAGATGCCCAGGATGAGCCTGCACCCCAAAGTGCTTCACAGAGAAAGCGTCACCCCCCAGCTTACCTGAGTGACTATGTGATGGAAACTCTCCCTTCAGAGGGACAAACCCACACCACCACCCAGAGCTCACATAGCCGGAAATCATGCTCATCTCGTAGGAGCTCCAACCCCAGGTCCACACGGTCATCTCGCTCATCCATGAGCAGACTCACCTCTATTACTTTAGCAGAGCTAGAAACAGCCCAGCTTCAGGAGCGAGTGAAAGAAATGGAGCTTGAGGAGTAACAGCAGCACATACAGGAGGATCAACAAATGGAACATGAGTGTCAGCGACTTCAATCTCAAGCCCGAGAAGCCCAACAGCTACAAGAGGAAGCCATTAGAACACAAGAGTCGCTAACTAGACAGCTGGAGAGGCGAAGACAGCTAAAGAAGAGAGTGAATGATCCAAAGGTCCTGTTTTCAGTCATTCAGTCTGTTGTAAATCCACCTGTTAAACTGTCTGTTGCCTCAGATGCTCTATGTGAAGACTTCTTGAGATTCTTTTCAAACAAAATCACTAAATTAAGACTTAGTGTCAGTTCTAGTTTAACTCTCCCCCCAATCATGTCACTTGCTGCTGGCGTTTGGGAGGTTTTTGAGCCTGTCAACCTCCAGACACTGAAGGATGTGAGCGTTAAGCTAAAACCTTCATTTTGCCCTAATGATATCATTCAGCCAAGATTTCTTAAATTAATCATTGACTCCGTGGGTCCAGGTTTGGTATCTCTCATTAACAAGTGCCTTAATACGGGCTCCGTTCCAGCCGATTTTAAAGTGGCTACGGTCACTCCCCTACTCAAGAAGCCTTCACTGGATCCTCTTGTTTTAAATAATTACCGGCCCATCTCAGTCTTACCTTTCATTTCTAAGTTGTTGGAGAAAATTGTGTTGGATCAACTTCAACAATTCTTGTCTAACAACTGTATTTATGAGGTTTTTCAATCTGGCTTTAGGACTGCACACAGCACTGAGTCCGCTCTCCTGCAAGTGCTAAACGATGTTTACATTTCTACTGATTCTGGAGATACTGTTGTTCTAGTTCTTCTAGATCTTTCGGCAGCTTTTGACACTATTGACCACCCTACTCTGTTAGCTAGACTTGAGACCTGGGTAGGCCTAAAAGCCTCAGTTTTTAATTGGTTCCAGTCTTACCTTTCTGATAGAAGGTTCTCAGTAAAGATGGGCAATTTCTCCAGCTCTACGGCACCTCTGTCCTGCGGTCTTCCGCAGGGCTCCATTCTGGCTCCCTCTCTATTTTCTCTTTACATGCTGCCTTTGGGCGCTATTTTAAGGAAATATGATGTATCATTTCATTTTTACGCAGACGACACCCAAATTTACATGCCAATCAGTAGAAATAATCCGGCCGCATTAAACTCTCTCCTGCTATGTTTAGAGGAGGTGAAGGCATGGCTGGCTCAAAATTTCCTCTTTTTAAATGACGACAAGACCGAGGTCATTGTTTTTAGCCCGAGAGAAAGGTCCCAATGTACAAACCTAGACTTGGGAAGTCTTACTGTTTTTAGATCTGCAGGAGTGCGGAACCTGGGTGTTCTTGTGGACCAGTCCTTAAAATTTGATAAACATATTTCATCGGTAATCAGCTCTGGTTTTTTCCAACTTCGTCTACTGTCTAAAATCAAAGGCTTCCTCACCCCGAGAACGCTGGAAATGGCGGTTCATGCATTCATCACATGCCGGCTAGATTATTGCAATTCACTTTACTGTGGTATATCTAGCTCTCAAATTGCCCGTCTTCAGTTAGTCCAAAATGCTGCGGCCAGACTTATCTTTAACTGTCGCAAATATGACCATATCACCCCTATTCTTAAATCTCTACACTGGTTGCCCGTTCGACAGAGAATAGATTTCAAAATCCTTCTCTTTGTCTTCAAATCTTTAAATAACTTGGCTCCCGTTTACCTATCCGAACTCATTCATCCGTACACTCCTTCCAGAAGCCTAAGATCACACGACCAGGTTCTGCTGGTAGCCCTTCGTGCCAGACTAAAGCGGAGAGGGGAGCGCGCGTTTTGTGTTTTATGCTTTGTATTGCTGGTTTTATGTTTTTATATGATTGCACTGTAAAGCACTTTGGTCTGTCTAACGGCTGTTTAAATGTGCTATATAAATAAATGAACTTGAACTTGAATGAGCTGGAGATAGCTAAGATGGTCACTTCTCTACTCAAAGAGAAACCACAGGACTCTGATGGTGCCAGATGCTCACCATGTCCACCAGATTATAGCAATGCAGGTAACCATTTCCCTCCGCCCCCAGTGCTCCACACAACTCCGCCTCCAGTGCTCCACACAACTCCGCCTCCAGCAATTGCGGTTCCACCTCCTGCAGCCTCGCCCCCACCTCCAGGGCTCAATGCAGCTCCACATTCCCCATCTCTGGCTCCGTCTCCTGTACAGTATCCATCTCCCCCTCCACTACTACAGTCTGCTCTTCCCCATGCATCCTTGCCTTCTAGTTTAATGCCTGTAAACTACAACCTGGCATCTGCTCCACAGTATCACCCATCCAACTCAGCCTTCACCTACCCTGTCCAGGCAGCATCATGCTCTGCTTCAGGCTTGCCTCAATCCAGTCCACAACAGCCACAGGCAGCTGCTGTGCTCCCATTCACCGCTACATCCTACGGCATTCCCAAACCTATGATTACCTGCTTTGAGAGTGGCAAAGAAAGTGACTTTGCCTTAAATTTGAAGATGGCGCTCAACAACCTGCTGAACAGCCATCTGCACCTGAACGAGCATTACAAATCCCAAGTGCTCCTTGGACACCTGAAGTTGCAGAGTGCGCTACAACTAGCCAAAGCCTACATGCACGATCCAAGACCATATACAACAGCTATGCAGGCTCTACAGGACAAGTATGGTCAACCCTGTCAGCTCGTCCAAAGTGAATTGGGTGCCATCCTAAACACTCCAGCCTTCAAGTTTGGTGACCCTGAAGACTTTGATGCATTCGCCTTATCCATCCAGTCACTGGTAGGCATGCTTAAGACCCTGGAGGGTCAGAACGGCTACAAACTACGATGTGGATCCCATGTCGACCGATTACTGAGTAAGATGCTGCCAAGCTATCGTGATGGGTTTGTGGAATACTGCCTGAACCAAGGTATTCTTCGGACAGGTACAGACCAAACTTACACCCTACCTGATCTGAGCTCCTGGCTACAGATAAAATCCCAAGCTAAGTGCATAGCAGGTCGAGCGGCTTCACTTTATAACTATGAAGCACCCAGGCCACTGAAGAAGGACCAACGTCCCTTCAACAAATCAAAGGAGAAGTCGACAGCATTCTTCCTCACTGCCAGTGGTGACCAAGGCTCCAAAGGACAGTCTGCACAACCAAAGTCCCCATCCAAACCCAAACCATACTGTCCTCACTGCGACAATAAAGAACACTTCCTGAATGCTTGCACAGAGTTCAAGAAACTGAACACAAACCAGATTGTGAGGTGGATTATGGATGGACAACGGTGTTGGAAGTGTGGACGATCTCACAAGCCTGAAGTTTGCACCCTCAAGCGACCATGCAATACCTGTAAAGAGCAACACCTAACAGTACTGCACGATGCAGTCCAGCAAACCCAGAAGAGTGTCCTCATGGTGACTGCTCCGACTGCAAAGGTGTACCTGGATGGACCAAGCAGATACCCCAAGGTGATGTTGAAAGTTGTGAAAGTCTTACTTCATAATCAAGACAGAGTACTGGAGACCTATGCAGTGCTAGACGACGGCTCGGAGCGAAGCATCATCTTGCCACACGCTGTGCAATGCCTGAACCTCACCGCACAGCCTGAAATACCCTTCGAACTGTTCACCAAGATGTAGTGCAACTTCACGGTGCCTCAGTTGCTTTCTACGTGTCTTCCCTGACTAAACCTGAAAGGAAGTATCACGTACGTCAGGCATTCACCACTGACAACCTGGGACTATCAGAACATTCTTATCCAGTGAGAACTCTCCAATTGAGATATAAGCACCTCCGAAGCCTGCCTTTGCCTCCTGTAGACCACGCTCAACCTCTGCTGCTAATTGGATCTGACATGCCTCATATCTTGAAACCTATAGAGCCGGTGGAGTTGGGCCCCTCAGGGGGGCCCATTGCAGTCCATACCGAGCTTGGCTGGTCACTTCAAGGTCCCACCAGTATCGACCAAGTTCCTGCATCCAAGCAGCAGTGCCTGTCGACAGTGACAGTCTCACCTACCTCTGAGCTCTTTAAGAACGTTGAACGTCTTTGGCAAATTGATACACTGCCTTATTTGAGCGAGAAACAGGTGACCCGATCGAAGCAAGATCAGCAAGCCTTAAACCTGCTCCAGACATTCACTGTCAGGGTCAATGTTGACGGGGTCCAAAGATATGCTACAACGTTGCTTCGCCGAGCCAACTCCACCACTCTTCAAGCTCCTATTGAAGCAGTGTTGCCACGTCTTCGTAGCACTGAGAGGAGACTCGCTAAAGACCCCCAGCGCACCGAGGTCTATTGTCAGGAGATCCAGAAGCTAGAGAAGATGGGCTATGTAGCAGAGGTTCCACCCGAGGCAGTGACATTAACCTCAGAATCATGGTTTATACCTCACCATATGGTGCGGCAAAATAACAAAGACAGGATTGTCTTTAACTGCTGCTTTCAGTATGAAGGAAAGTCTCTCAATGACCTTCTCCTCCCTAGACCTGCCCTAGGCCCATCGCTGCTAGGAGTCCTCATTCGGTTTCGGCAGTACCCAGTTGCAGTGAGTGGTGATATCAAAGGTATGTTCCACCAGATACGTCTTCTGCCAGCCGACCAACCAGTTCTGCGCTTCATCTGGCGGGATATGAAGAGGGCCGAAGAGCCAAAGGTCTACGAATGGCAAGTCCTGCCATTCGGCACTACGTGCAGCCCTTGCTGTGCCATCTATGCCCTGCAGCGACACGTCCAAGACACAAGTGAGTCTAACAGCTATCTTGTTTATTGTGTCGAACAGTCATTCTAAGCGTGCCGTTGCCTAACAACCCTGGCTTCTTCGGCCCCTGCCTGTGCACCCAGCACCACTACCGCCCTCTTGAGGCTGAATAGTTTTTTGCAGCTCATAGGAGTAGCCATTTTTGGAGTTGTTTTGGGTGTTTAGAACTACACTCCGACCCCGCCCCTCCTTTTTCACTCACTCTCTCACACACACACACACACTCACACACACAGAGACACAGACGTGTCCATGTTGCTTTTGTTTTGCTTTGTTTTTGGTTGTGATATTATAAAAAGGTATATGAGTTTATTATTTAAGAATTATTGTTTAGCTACTGATAATTGCGACGTTAATAAATCTTATTATGCTTAATTAGCAGTTGCTTGTGATTGTTTGTGTACTGGTTGTGACAATTGCTGGTCGATCAGGTCCGTGCTTGGATTCACCCCTTCCTTTATTTCCTTTTTAAAGGATTTACACAGAAATGAGACTGATCCACAGTTTGATTAATGGTCCCTGATTTGCAGGGTGGTGCCCCATTGTGATTGTTTGTTGATTTGATAAAGTTATTAATAACCATATTCATAACTTTATTAATATTGATAAAACATCCTTGATAATTTGCCAATGATCAAATCTGTACCCTAAGGGAATCCAACATATTTGGTGCCCCGTGTGAGGCTGTTAGAACCAGCGTTGTTACAATAATTATACATAATAATCCATAATTTTTGAATATTAACCATTTTTTGAAAATTATAATTTTACTGCAACATATTTAACGCCCCGTGCGAGCGTTGAATACCTGCTTTAGTGCAACATTTAGGCATAATTGTCCATACCTTTTCAATTTTAAATATTTTTAAAAAAATCAATTTTTCTGAAATTTTTATTTTTAAAAATTAATTTTTCTGCAACCTGCCAAGCATATATTCAGTTGTGATCTGTGAATTTTTCAGTGTGTACACTGGTTAGTAGACAACAACATTTTCACGCTCCTTGACAGTAACAGCTATTACGCACCGGAACTGGTGGATCTCTGCGACTACCCAATAGAATTGGGTTGGTGGTAAATGGTAGTAATAAGCTTAATTAGCAGTCAACACTTAAAACTAAAGGAACTACAGGTTAAGCCTTTCACCTGCTCCTTGAATCAACTTGTTCACAGTTAATTTTCCTTTGTCACCACAAAGGAACTGAGCCCTGGTAGCAATCTCTTTACTAGAGGTAAAATGAGTCGCTTTGAGTACCAGAGGCCGGAGGCGAAAGCTTCTGACAAGCCGACCGACACAGTCCTGCAGAATGTGGTCGCTTGTCTCATCCATTCTCGTTTGGCTCTCTGTGAAGGCGGTCGCATTTCTCTCCCTCTCCTCCCTTGCCTTCCCTGCTTGGCTCTCTCGTCTAGTCTTTGTCTTTGTGTACTTTTAGAGTCTCTCTCTCTGCACTGCTCCTGAACTACAATTATGGATTTGATCAACTGGTCTCTCAGCGCAATTGACACCATCTTCTCGACGAGAAGCTCGGGTTCGGGGGAACCTGACTGCCCTGCCGGAACGTTCGCAGCTGGCTACACGATGGACGCGTGGGAGAGGTGGCGGGTCGTGTGTCTGGCGGTTCTTTCCGTGGAGGACATTGAAGATATCTACCTATTCGGAACCATGATAACAGATCTTTTGCTGATTGGCTCAGGCATTGCCCTGGTTTATCGAGAAATTAAAAAGAAGACGGGAACCGAGCAAAATACCAGGCTGCCCGTCATGGTTGAAGCTGTGGGCAGAGCTGTCGGAACTCAAATTGTGACTCTGAACTCTATGAGCCACAAATTGGATACTGTGATCACCATGGGCCCAAAACTGGATACCATCTTGGAGAGACAGTCAGCTCTGGACAATCTGGACAACATCTTGGGGAAACTCACGGTTTTGGCAAGGAAATTTGATCGTTACGGAGACCAGAGGGGACATTTCAGAGATGTCGGGAGTGACTAACTGCCGGCTCCTCGCCCCAAGACAAAACAAATTCCAACCTTATCTTTTCGGCTCCTGAACCAGCGCTGGCCTTGGCCAAGGACGGTGTTTAATACTCACTCCCCCTGGAGCACTACAGCGATGCACACTCTTCATTTTCCTCACCCGACTCCCACTGACACCTGTTGATTGTTGACTCGGACTGGACCCTGTTCAAGGTTGACTCCATGGCAACCTGCTGTGTATCGCTGTAACATTCGTGCGGACTTGAGACAATGAGATTACGGGGCTAGACGTGGTTTGACTACACAGGCCTACACATACACAAACCCTTCCATGTAAACTGATACGCAATGTATTTTTTTCCTGTCTTCTTGTCCTGTCTACCCCATGGTCATATTGTTTGTTTGTGTATGTATGGTCAGGTTGATGTAAAAACAATTTCCCCCCGGGGATTATTAAAGTATTTCTGATTCTGATTCCTAGACTCTGAAGAGAATAACCGTGATGGTTATGAAACTACCTGCGATGAAATACTCCAGGAACTTGTAGCTTACATAGCACAGCCGTCTTGGATGCTAAAAGCTTGCATACAAGGTTTGCTTGGCCAATTGGTGCTAATCTATCAGCGCCAAACCCATCGGCAACGCGCTGTCCTCCAAGCACAGCTCGCACTGCTGCAAGGCAGCTATGAAGCTGAGCAGCGCAAAACAGCCTGGCTTAGACAAAGAGTCCAAGCCAGGCGTGATGAGGTCTCCCGGTTAGAGGAGAGCCGCGAGGACCTCTCGGCACAGCTCCGGCGTGCCAAGCAAAGAACAGCGTTCTATTCTCCTCCCCCTGGGTTTCCTCACAGTCAGAGACACAGTTTCTCTCCGCCACCTCGGCAAAAAACCCACTTGTCTTCTTCCCAGAGAAGAGACCGTTCTTCATCTTCTTCTCGTCCTCCTACTCCGAGAGACCGATCTTGTTCATCTCCGCTACCTCGGCGGAGAAAACCCTCTTCCTCACCTTCCCGGAGGAGAGACCCTTCTTCTTCTTCTTCTCCTCCCCCTAGGAGAGATCACCACCCCCCTGCCGAAAGGGGGAGGAATGTCTTGCAACATCAGAAGAACACAGGTAGAATCAGAGTTCCGTCCACTGACAAACGGTGCGAGCCACAAAGCTCGCCATCCCGCTTTGATCAGACTCCCTCCCCACTGCCAAAGGGGAGGAGCCGTCCTCAACTGAGTGACTATGATTCTCCTGTTCTGAACGACCCCCGCCGGCTCTAGAGACATGATCTGATCGAGCCTTTGCTGCATGATACTCTCCAAATACGACATAGTGACTGGTGTGACCCAACGGAACGGGTAAGTATGCTGACACCTTCACACGTCCAAGAAGCACGTGATGCTGCCTTTGACCCAGAGCCTGACCCTCCTACCACATCCAACGGTCCAGCCGACCTGGATGAACCTACTTGGCTCCCCTCGGAGCCTCCAGTCACTTCGGTCTACTCAGAGACCACGGCTAGCAGCCTAGTGAACTCCAGTAGAGAGGTGTTAGAGCTGGTCATAGGTGAGAGTTATCAAGAGCCTCTATCGGGCCGTTTGCTGGAAACAGGTGCTCCACTCCGCAAGGAGACACCCCAGCTAATTTCTGATTGCAACATTCTGCTTCCTGAAGAAAACATAACTTCTCCACTCGTTAAAGAGGAAGAAAACCCTCAAACCTTGTGCGATAAAAGTGGATCAAAACTTTCACCCACTGCAATGGATACTTTGTGTAGCTCAAAGCCACACTCTGCCTGGACTCCACCCCCACGAAAGGGGGAGGGAGCTCCCGATGACTCGGACAACACGCGTCCACCCCCAAAACAAGGTCTGTATACAGCAGAACTGTCAGACTCCTCAAAGGGGCCTGTCACTGATTCGTCATCAGCAGAACTAGACCAGGGAGGTAACTTAAAGGAGCCCAGAGTGCTCCCCGAAACCACGACGCCTAGCGCCTCATAAACTCCTCCCTTGACATCCTGGAGAGACCCTGCCCACAAGGGCAACGCCCACGGTACAGATACCGCAGCAGGGGAAAAAGGGGGTGTGAGCACCCTAGCCCTGCTGGACTGCGTCTCCAGAATAAGTCAGACACATTCTAACACTTCGGCAGAAGTCGTTAAAACAATGCTTCCCCTCAGTACACCAGTATTAGGCGTAGCATTTAGTGGTAGCATTCCCAGCTACCTGCCTGATAAACCGCCCATCACAAAACCAGTTTTGGTCGATATCACACCCCAGAGGATGACTCTGGTGCATCCTCGTCTCATCTGTGTAAGTGACACAGAAGACTTGGGCAGCGGTCACAATCACCAGAGGCCAGGCCCACTCGCTGACAGCCACCGGGGACACAGTCATGCCCAGGTCGACACCCTGAGGCCACTTGATCTTGCAGGCAGCCTGCCAGCCCCAGACATTCATGAGCAAATGGCCATGATTCTTCCAGCCTTGACTTTTCCAACCCTCACAGGTCTTTCCTTTGCTCGCTGAACAACAGCGATGCACCGTGCCACACCTGTATGGTTAAAGGTGCACCCTTTTATGGCGCCACGCCAACAGACGTGCCCATATCACTTTGGCCAAAGAATCTTGCCGTCAGGCCAGACTTGCACCATCACTTGCGCCCACCTGACCCGCCTCCAGCTTTTGCAAAGCAAAACCACTGCCTTTCTTCAGAGTCCCCGCAGACTCTCCTCAAGGTGGTTGGAGCAGGTGCCTTCTCTGTACTCCAGGGAAAGGGGGTCATACACTTATGGCCCCACCTCCAGGTAAACTTGATTGGCCCAGTTACCAGAACTGGGCGAGGTACCCAGTACCTCCTCATCGTCACGTGCAGCCTCACCATGTGGGTTGAATGCCTTTCAGCACCCAACTGCACAGCCGTGATAACCACGGTCCTGCTCCTGAATCACACGTTCAGTCAGACCAACTCCCCATGTGGTCCTCACTCCCAGGAGAAGAGCAGCTTCTGCACCTGGAAAGGGGGAGGGAGACTTTCCCCCCCAAGACTCAAACCAGTTGAGTCATAGGGATAGCTGCATGCCTCACCTCACTCTGTTGACATGCACTTCCATCCTAATACTTTTCAAACAGTAATCAAACTACCTCAAAGCTTCGGTAGTAAAAATCTTTTCAGGATACAGTTTACTGTTAGTTCCATTCTGTTCCTCAAGAACCCAGTGCATGCTTTAGACCAGGGGTCATCAACTAGATTTTTCCAAGGGCCAGAATTTTTCTACGCAGACACTCTTGGGGCCGGACTTTCAAATAAAGAAAATAAAATTAATTTAAACCTAATACGCCTATTTTTGTTCGCAATTTTCACTTTCTTACTGAATTAATGCTATATTTCTTTAGATGTATTAGTGTGAGCAAACTCCTAAAAAATATGGAAACTCTATAATGATAACTGGCTCTTTAACTAGAAAATGATCTCAGACTAGGAGGCAGTTCACTGAGGAGTGATGGTTAAAGTCTGCGATTATGGAAACATTGTTGTAGTATGCAGCGTCCTGATTGGTGGAAAATGCTTCAGAAAGAAACAGTGCTTGTCAGGTTGCAAAATAATACAACCAGCATCATCATTCACGTGCATATTAAGTAGCCGCATGTATTTGTTTTGGTCTTATAATAGCTCCATAGATTTACGCTCCAGCGGAGAGTTTGGTTTGTTCAGCCAGCAGTGAGGTTTACAAGACGTTGTCCAAATTTCCAGATTCCCGGCAAACTAAGATAAACAGTTAGACTACAAACCGACAACTTCTGTTTTAGCTTGTTTGTAAAAATTCGTTATTTGCAGAGTAGAGCTGTGTTTGCGTAAAACAGCGCGGTGGACAAAAGTGGACTGAGCAGATTGAAATATCGCTTTCTACATGTTTATGCCGGTCTACACAGGTGAGTGCATTGATAAGTATTGACTTTTTACTCACGAAGGTTTTATTGTAGCCTACTTACAGTAACGAGACTAGCGTGAGTTCATCTGCTGACCCAGCGGCCGTTGGTAACTCTGTATCGTGTTGCGTGTTTTAACGCACACACGTCTCGGCTCAGCGGTGTGTGTGTTTTAACGCACACACATCCCGGCTCAGCGGTGTGTGTGTGTTTTAACGCATACATGTCTCGGCTCAGCGGTGTGTGTGTGTTTTAACGCACACACATCTCGGCTCATCTGTGTGTGTGGAGCTCGGGAATCGCTGTACAAAATCCCAGCATGTGAATAGAGATGCAAATACAGGGGGCTGGGTTTTTGCTCTAAATGTTTGAAATGATAAATAACAGAACGCATTTTTTCCTCTTTACATTTTGTGAATTCATGATTATTCTGCGGGCCAGACTAAAAGCTTTGGCGGGCCGGATGTGGCCCGCGGGCCGCCAGTTGACGTTGGCTGCTTTAGACTATCAGGTGTCACAGAAACACAACCAGGTGCTAGTAGCGAGAGATTTAATGCGAAGCATCGGTAGAGAAGGAATCTCTTCGGTCAACAAACTTGAGCCTTGTTGTAGACCCATAAATCTGCTACTAACCGTATTGTGCGATCTTCACAGGTACATCTGACGTATAGTCTTGGCAGTGCAATTCAAAATTTACGTAGCTCATAAGAATGAGAGATAGGACTCAATTTTATTTGCCTACGCATCAGAAGACAGAATGTATACAGACTAGAGTCTGCATTGAGTATTTGTTCTGACATTAAAACATACATACACCAGTCCACAGGTACATGCACACAGTCACATGTACATATACTGGTGAACCCCAATTCTTTTCTGGAGTGAACCTGTTAACCCCTAACTACTTCACTTTCCTTTCCTATCTTCCTTCATTTGTTTTTGTTTCACTATATTTTGGGATAATGTCATATTGAAATAACTACAATGATTGTACAAGGAATAATTCATTGCTTACCTATTGTGTTTTGTTTAAACATTTGGTGTTTAGCTACAGTTAGAATTTTGTCTGCCCAGACAACTGCCTCATTTTGTCTGCCCAGACACTGTAGCCTCAGCCAACATATGAACATTATGAACTTGCCTCTCATTGCCTCTCATTCCAGGAAGGCATGGACTATGTTGATATCAGTTTAACCTTTTCTCCCATGAACTGTATGGTCCTTTGGTTTGCTCCAAAGACCGGGACCAACCGCTCTTCAGAGCAAAAAGGGGGACTGTTGAGGACCAAGAGTTGGTTAAACAGCGATTTGGCACAACTTGAGTTGACTGCAAGACAAAGGATCTTGGCCTACATGTAAATTCCAAAGCCAGTCTCACGAAACTCATACGAGCCAAATCTTCGCAACATGGAGATTCACCATTTAACACGAGGACGGCAAGGCAGACTGGCGGTGAGACAAAGAACTGCTTCACACCTTTGACCAGGTTGCAGTTCTCCCATTGGTCGTCGGGCCTTGAATGCACCACCCGCCACTAGGAGGCGGAGGAAGGATAAAAGCTGCCGGCACTGTGTTTTTCTTCGCTTTCCCACGGTGACTCCGGTCGCGATAGGAAGCACACTAGTCCGGGCTAGCAAACTAGCATCACCTCGCTGGTCGAGTTTTGAGCTGGTACAAAGTATATCGGCCTGATATACAAAAGGGGATCCGAGGAAATACTTTGTCGAAGTATTCCTTCATCTGCAGCGGGCTTAATCAGCCTGGATTTAAGAAAAGGACGGTGTTCTTTTTCTTGTTTGGTCGACCTGGATCACGTTTTTCCCCTCTGCTTCGGGAGAAACGGATGTTAAAACCTGGCAAGAGTTTTGACTGACAAACAACGCACAGTAAGGCTTTTACACAGTTCTGGGCAGATATTAGAACTAGTGCGTTTTGTTTTGTTACTAATGAGCAAAGGGTTCGCTACCACTTTTGCCATTAATGTGATCTGATTGTAATCATGTATTGGCCATCTGTGATTATTAATCTGTGCTGTGAACGTATGACCGATCATTATACCGTTTGATTCAAGTTAAGTAGCTGGGTTAAAACCGTAATTGCTATCTGCTCACTCCTTTCATGGAGTTTAGTTACTGTCTGCGATAGAATCGCGAAAATCAGCTGTTAAGCCACTGAGCTGGCCGTTATCAATATCTGAGATCATAGTGCCTCTTTTCTTTACTCTTTTACTAACACACACACACACACACACACGACACAGGCTAGCCGCGTAGCTCCCAAGCTAAAGCTGTAATCTAGCCTCACACGTGGAATCTGCAGGGAATCTATTTACGCTCGTAAAAGAGCTAAACAGGAACTAGCTACCAGATCGGCTAAGCGTGCCGTTGCCTAACAACCCTGGCTTCTTCGGCCCCTGCCCGTGCACCCAGCACCACTACCGCCCTCTTGAGGCTAAATAGTTTTTTGCAGCTCATATGAGTAGCCATTTTTGGAGTTTTTTTGGGTGTTTAGAACTACACTCCGACCTCGCCCCTCCTTATTCACTCACTCTCTCACACACACACACACACACACACACTCACACACACACAGACACAGACGTGTCCATGTTGCTTTTGTTTTGCTTTGTTTTTGGTTGTGATATTATAAAAAGGTATATGAGTTTATTATTGAAGAATTATTGTTTAGCTACTGATAATTGCGACGTTAATAAATCTTATTATGCTTAATTAGCAGTTGCTTGTGATTGTTTGTGTACTGGTTGTGACAATTGCTGGTCGATCAGGTCCGTGCTTGGATTCACCCCTTCCTTTATTTCCTTTTTAAAGGATTTACACAGAAATGAGACTGATCCACAGTTTGATTATTGGTCCCTGATTTGCAGGGTGGTGCCCCGTTGTGATTGTTTGTTGATTTGATAAAGTTATTAATAACCATATTCATAACTTTATTAATATTGATAAAACATCCTTGATAATTTGCCAATGATCAAATCTGTACCCTAAGGGAATCCAACACCAGTTACTCCACACCGGGGGCTTCGAGATACGCCAGTGGGCTAGCAACGTCCCGACAGTCATTTAACACCTTCCATCCGACATCAGATCTGAGAGCAGTGAGTTGTGGCTGTCCCAATCCAGCACGGACCTTCTGGAGCCAACTCTTGGGCTACGATGGGATTGCCTCCGTGACAAGTACAAACATAGACCCGTGGAGAGAACTGAACCAACGTTTTCGTACCATTTACCACCAGAGCAAAGATTCTAGTTCAGGATCTTTGGAGGGAACAAATCGGCTGGGATGACCCGATCCAGCCACAGAGCCTCAGTGACAGATGGCTTGCCTGGGAATGGGAGATTCCAGACCTCATCCAGATGGAAATTCCCAGATGTTATGCACCAGCGTCTACAGACTCACCGACATCCAGCAGAGATCTGCACATCTTCTGCGACGCTTTGGAGAGGGCTTACGGGTCTGTTGCCTATTTACAAACTGAAGACGCTCAGAAGGATGTTCATGTCTCCTTCGTCCTGGCCAGGTCGCGTGTGGCGCCAAAGAAGCAGCTGTCCGTGCCACGGCTAGAACTGAGTGCTGCACTTACCGGTGCTCAACTAGCCAGCGTCCTCCACACCAAATTCATCTTACCCATCAGGAAGATCACACTCTGGTCTGACTCCACTATGGTTCTACACTGGATCAAGTCAGAATCTTGTTGGATGCATTTCCCTTTCGTTTGGCACCCCATCACATCCAGACCCATTTTGACGGTAAATATACGGCTACTACAGCCCCTAAGAGGGGATACGATGCGTGCCAGATCGGTGGCTTTTGCCAGAAATGTATTTGCTGCGTACAGCTGGCTATTGGAAAGCTGTTTGCTGGAACAAGGTTGGCACACACCAGTCACCATTGCTATTGACGCAGGATTCCAACCGTAGAGACGGGACGGACTATTTTCTTTAGCAGAAGCAATACAATCATTTTGAAATCAATAAAATTGTTTTTCAATCAATATTTTGTGTCAAATTATTGATTTATTTGGTAAGTAGCCGTGTAATAAGGGAGAATATGTAGAGCGAGGCGCATCGGCGGAGCGGGGGGGTGGCTAATTGGGCTTAAGCCCCGAAGGTTTTGTCAAAAGCCCCGAATCTTTTAGGTTTTTTAAAATAACTTCAACATTGTTTCATTTCCTCTCTCAGTCTTTGTGACTGGAGCGGCAAAAACTGAAACAACAGCTCTATTACCGTGCGTGGTGGCGGACGGTAATGCATCACGCATCACTCAGCTTGTTTGCCAACTGCCAATAAAAACTAACGAAGAAGAATATAAATCTTCTTCTTCGTCGTTAACTTGTCATCAGGGGCTGGCGGGCTGTTGTATGTTTCATCGGTGTCGCGAGCTTACTGCCTAACCGGCTTAAGTTATGGATATAACAAAGTTGTTTATGGTACGGAACAGGAACAATAGTAACCATAGTAACAGACCTCACCGGCCGGAGAGTGATTCAGAAGCAGCGTCAGACGAACAGCGGACAAGTGGTGCAGGTTTGGGTATCCGCTGTTGTAACACTTGAGTTAAAGATGCAGTAGGTAAGTCTTATAAAACTGACTTTCTGTCATATTTGCTGAAACTGACCCTATGATCCAGTAGAACTACATGAATTATGTAAAAATGAATGAATGAATTATGCTCCCCTGGCACCTCATACAGCCTGTAGTGCCATTGGCAAAATTCCACCGCTCCCGGTCGATTTTCTCCAATCAGGGCCACAGGGGTGGTCTATCTGCCTGTCAATCACTGCTCAGGCACACGTGTAATAGGGTGATTTGATATAGAATTGTTGAGTCAAAGATCAGATCAAGGAGATCAGAATTTAATTCATGAGTAAAGTAAATTTATAAAAGTAAATGCTTGTTAAACTTTTTCCTTTCAAGAAGGTAAAGAAATTTTCTAAAATGTTTAAGATAGTAAATACTATTTGAGAACATTTGTATATGTAAGCTGTAGCTACCTGTTAAAGATTTCGGATCTGTGATCGGTTAGTTTAACCTTTTTGAGAAAACTGATCCGTGATTGATTAGTTAGTGATTAGTTATAGCGCGATGCCTCATTCTCGGTGGAGCTACCAGAGAGAAAGCATTGTTGTCTGAGTGATCATTTCTATTTCGTATTTCCAGGTACGAAAATGAATGTTTATGTGCTTAAACTGTAAGAAATGTGTTAGCGAAATTTTATGTGCATTTTGGTTGTGTTTTAAATGTTAGAAGCTGTATATTCCTGTTAAGTGCTTAGTGAAATAGTGAAATATTACCAGTCTAACGTGACTCCTAGCGTTCATTACAGAGTGGCGCAGGTGGGACATGAAAGGTACTAGTGGTGTATGTATGCACAGACTCTTAATTACTGGCGCACACAGAGCCTGAAAGTTTTTTAGTATTGTAGCTATTTTTGGAAACTGTTCATTGTAAGTAAGAGACTTTACAGAGAAAAAGTTTAAATAATGTTTTGTTTATTTAAAGCATAATTAAGATGTATATGTAAGCTTTTGTTTATATACTATATACTATATGTTCACCTGAAAACGAGTTATTGTTGTAATTGTGCATACAAATATCTTTTTGCATTTATTTTAAATACAACAATTCTCGGTGGAGCAACCGGAGAGAAAGCATCGTTGTCTGAGTGATCATTTCTATTTCGTATTTCCAGGCTGTTACATTTGGAGGCACTGCTGGGATGAATGTGACAAGGGCCAGCTGTCCCTGATAGACGTCCCCGATCATCATTCACCTTTTCACACATTGACAGCCAGGTTGGGCGATGGCGTGTGGTGGTTCTGTGCCTGCCGAGGGGGACTTGCATGCAATCTGAGGTTTACCAAGGGTGCCAGGAGAGCTGCGTTTTCCATTCTGCAGAGAAGTAACTTCACCACACTGACATTATCCACGGGTCCAAGATTGAAATGGAGTCCTCGGAGATCGATGACTTGAAGCTTGAAGTTGGTGGTGCTTTGTACATGTTAACGAGAGACAATTTGATTGAAATTTGTGATTTTCTAACGATTGCTGGGTTGGAATTTGAAAAGGTGTCTGGTAAAAGTCGTTCCTTTCTCATTTCATATATCACAATGCATTTAGAGAGAGAAGAGTTAACTAAACTGGAGGATCAGGGCATGGCAGAGTTACTGACACTTAAGGATAAAATTGCAGAGCTGCAACAGGTTGTTAAAAATACAGCACAAGACAAGGTAACCTTAAGTGAAAAACAGACAGATTCTACGGAAGAGCAGGTCGCTCAGACTTCAGAGGAAGAGCGATTAGAAAAAGACATAGAATCATTACAGATAGCATTAGCATTATCACTGCAGCAGAAAGCAAATAAAACCAGAGAAACAAAAATGCCAGTCAGTGGGGAGGGTAATTGTGTTAACTATGAAAATGCCTCTGCTCAGCAGACCCCCCAGCCTCGTATCTCACTACAGTGGGGTAGAGAATTCAAAATATCAGGCCAGATTGGTGAGCCAGGGCAGAAGGATAAACTTACCTTTTCTAGTCTCGCACACCAGATCGAACAAGGCATCAGTAAGGGGTTTCCCTGAATTAGAAATAGTTGATGCAGTTATAAGGGCAATAGCACCAGGTTTACAACTGCGTAGCTATCTGGAGGGCAAAACCAACCTTACCTTACCTATCTTGAGGAGGATCCTCAGATCCCATTACCAAGAAAATGGAGCAACAGAACTGTACAAGCAGCTCATGTCGGTTCAAAGTACTAAGGAAACTCCACAACATTTCCTGATACGTGCTTTAGACTTGAGGCAGAAGATCCTGTTTGCATCACAAGAAGCAGAATCTGGACTAAGATATGATCCTGTCCTTGTGCAAAGTATGTTTCTCCATACTGTCTTAACAGGCCTTCAAAGTGAGAGCATTAGGAGCGATCTCCAGCCGTACCTGCAGCAAACGACAACAAGTGACGAGCTGCTCCTTGAGAAACTCAATATTGCCTGCTCCAACGAAACAGAAAGACAAAACAAAAAGAAACTACTTGCTCAACAGCGACCAACCACCGTGCAAGCTATCCAGTCTCCTGATACACCTGCCAATAAAAAAGGTAAAAACATGGATTCAGAACGTCCAGGCAACATCCAGTCAGATGTGTTAAACGAACTGAAAGAAATGCGTTCTGACATGGCCACGTTGAAAAACTTAAGCGCTGAAGTTGCACAAATCAGAGAGTCAATTCAACAGCCTAACTCACCACAGACACAGTATCTGACCACACCTGTAGTGCAGGAATGTGCCCCACCTTCTCAGTTTCAGTATCCACAACAAAGCTACTGGCCTCCACCAGGACCCGGACGAAGAGGAGACACAGCACAATATCAACAAATGTTTGCTCCACAGCGTTACTATCCCATCCCAAGTCGTGCACGCCGGAGAAAATGTATTGGCTGCCAACAAAGTGGAAGTGAGTATTGCACCCATTGCTACAGATGTGGTAGTTCTGAACACTTTCTCGCTGGTTGCAGAGTGAGAGTAACCACGCAGAACAAGGACAATTCTTTAAACGAAAGAGGGTTACCCCCACGGGACAGGGAGTAGCCAACAACAGAATAATGTCCCAACGTTATTGCTCTCATTGTGGCATTGCTGAGACAGACCAAAGACTCAGAAGATGTGCATCCTGTAAAAAAGACTTTTACTGTTCAAAAATCTGTCAAGCCGAACATTGGCCAAAACATAAGAAACAATGTAACCAGCATTCTCACAAAAAGGCAAATGTCACCTGCACCAAGAAAGAGGACAGCCAATCTCGCCTTGTAGCTCTTGTAGGTAAACAATGTATTGTTGAGTGCTACATACAAGGCCAAAAAACTCGTGCATTGTGGGATACAGGCTCTCAAGTCTGTATTGTTGATGAAAAGTGGAAAAGGAGACATTTTCCAAAAGAAAAATTAAAAGATGTCTCTGAATTACTTGATGCATCTGATGATTTGAAAATAACAGCTGATAATGGACAAAATATGCCTTACATGGGTTTCATTGAAGTCACTTTTGGACTAGCTGCAGAAGGCGCTAACCCCAAAGAACTTGTGGTCCCCATGTTAGTGATGAAAGGTGGAAGACTTTCGCAGCCCATCCTAGGCTACAAAGTCATTGAGCAAATAATAAAAATCTGTACTGCAGAACAACTGGATGCTGCAAAAAAAGAGCAGTTCCATGAGACATTAAAGGCAGCTTTTCCCACTCTCGAGAAAGGAAGTGTTCCAGCCTTCATTGATCTTGTGACTACTGAACAGCTGTGTGACTACATGGTGAGAACGACAAAAGGGAGAGTCATCGTGCCGAAACACACCTCTGTCCAGATTGACGGCAAAGTGCAAACCTGGCCATTAAAGAAAGACACTACACTTCTCTTCGAGCCTGACCTTAACCCACAATGGGCTGAAGGCCTCGAATTCTGTGAGACTTTGGTGACGATCAGAAGAGGTGTTTCACCGTACATTGTTCTTGATGTGCAAAATCCCACTGATCACGATATTGAGTTATCAGGAAAAACTGTTGTGGGCACAGTACAGCAAGTCCAAGCAGTTTATCCAGCTACCATTTTGGAGAAATCTGATAATCCCCCCCCAGTCTCAGTGTGTCATGTGAATGCAGATACCGAACAAGTTACTGAGAGCTCATGGGATCCACCAATCAACCTAAGCCATCTGACCGAACCAGAGAGAGAAGTGGTGCAGAACATGCTCCGAGAAGATTGCTCATGTTTTTCCAAGTCTGATGATGACATCGGACAAATAGAGAAACTGAAATTAAGCATCTCATTGAAAGACATGGATCCAGTAGCACGCACTTACCTGTCAGTACCGAAGCCCCTGTACAAAGAGATGAAAGATTACCTACACAATCTCATTGCACAAGGTTGGGTAAAGAAATCCAACTCATCTTATGCTTCACCAATTGTCTGTGTAAGGAAAAAAGATGGAAGCCTACGTCTTTGCATCGACTACAGGGAATTAAACAAGAAGACTCATCCTGATAGACAACCAATTCCTCGAGTGCAGGATATCCTTGACAGTCTTGGTGGCCACTCATGGTTTTCCTTATTAGACCAAGGAAAGGCCTACCATCAAGGTTTAATGGATGAAGACAGCAGGCCTTTGACTGCATTTGTGACTCCATGGGGCTTATACGAATGGATAAGAATCCCATTCGGGCTAATGAATGCACCAGCAGCCTTCCAACGCTGCATGGAGGAGTGTCTGGAGGAAGCGCGATACAACATCTGTGTCCCTTACTTAGATGACACGCTAGTGTACAGTCAATCATTCGACGACCATGTCAGTCACGTCAGAAAAGTGCTCCAGTTATTGAGGAAATACGGAGTCAAATTAAAGCCCAGCAAATGTGAATTATTCAGACGTAAGGTCCGCTATCTGGGAAGGATTGTTTCAGCTGAAGGGAGTCAAATTGACCCAACTGACACCATTGCTGTGAGAGCTTTGAAAGATAAGAGACCAAGTAACGTAGGAGAGCTACGAGCAATTATGGGCTTATTAAGCTATTACAGGCAGTACATACAAAACTTCTCACGGATAGCGGGGCCACTGTATGACTTGCTGAAAGGGACAACAGAGGACAACAATGTGCCACAAAGTAGGACAAACGTAAGACGTTTCACAGGAAAGGGGAAAGGAGTACCATCATACAAGCAGATTGAGTGGACTGAAGATCATCAACGCATTTTGGAGCGGCTGATAGACTGCCTGGTTGAGCCTCCAGTCCTCGGGTTCCCAGACTTCTCGCAACCGTTCATCCTCCACACAGATGCCTCAAATCAAGGCCTTGGAGCAGTCTTATACCAGCAACAAGATGGCAAACTCCGTGTGATAGCCTACGGTTCCCGTACATTGACTGCTGCTGAGCGGAATTACCATCTCCATTCAGGAAAGTTGGAATTTCTTGCATTAAAATGGGCAATCACAGAAAAATTCAGAGATTACCTGTACTACGCACCAACTTTCACTGTATTTAACGACAACAATCCACTTACATACGTCCTGTCAAGTGCTAAACTCAACGCAACTGGATGTAGATGGGTAGCAGAGCTAGCAGACTTCCATTTTACCATCAGGTATTGTCCTGGGAAAGAAAATGTGGATGCCGATAGCCTGTCAAGAATGCCTTTAGAAGTTGAGGGGATGATGGAACAGTGTGTAGAAGAGCTCACATCAGATTGCATAGCAGCGACAACCCAAGCTGTTGAGACTCAAGACTCCAGTTCACCGTGGGTTTGTTCAGCCCTTTCCTCTCTGCAATGTTTAAAAGTTAATGCAGACACATAGCCTGACATGGTCCTACTCAGATTCTAATCAGAATGTGAGTCTGAAACCGCTCCATTGGGCTGTGATTATGGGGCGTGTTCCAACAGAACCAGGAAAAAAAATGCCTCTGCATTCATTGGATAGACCTCCAACCAATCAGAGCAACGGAACTCAACACTGTGTATCGTCTCCATAGCAACCACTCTTTGCACAATGCATTCGCGTGCATTCGTTCTAACTTCCGACTTTTAGACTTTTTTGAAGCTGGATATATCATTTGTTGCGTGTAAATATAAATGTGGATAACGTTAGTGATAGTGACATGCTCACTACAGTTGCATTTCTAGAGATGGATCGGTGAAAACACGTTTTATTTCTCTTGGTTCTAGCGCCGGCGGTCCCTCTCTTCACTCACTCTCTATGTCTCTCCACCATATAATGCTCTCTCTCTTCAGTCTCTCTCTATCTCTCTCTACCATATAACGCTCTCTCTCTTCAGTCTTTCTCTATCTCTCTCCACCATATAACGCTCTCTCTCTTCAGTCTCTTTCTTGCTTTCGGGCAGTTGTTGAGGCTCCTCCGCTGAGGATTTTAAAATGAATGCGCTGTCGATATCTTCTGTAACAGACGCGATGGTGGAATCTACACAACTCAACAAATTCAACCCAAGCGTTCTTTGGTGACGTGGTTGATTCTGTTACTGTTGATCATCTGTCCGACAATCTGATTGGTCCGAACAGATCCTGTTCGGGCAATAATCATTTCTCAACGGAGCGACTCCAGACCGAACTTCCCGACCTAAAATTTTGTGGGCGGGGCTAAGTTCGGCTGGCATCCAGGCTAGCAGACACACAAAAATCATTGTCAATTGCTGAGATCAAACAAGCACAACAAGATGACAAAGACATTGCTCCAATATTGCAGTGCAAATTGGAAGACAAAAAACCAGCAGGAAAGGAATTTAAAGCCCTCAGTATGCACAGCAAGTGTCTGCTACGTGAGTGGGAAAGACTTCAAATTGATGAAGATGGTATTCTCGTAGAAGAACTGCAAACAAAACACAGCTTGTATTACCTGAGCGCTATAAGACCACAGTACTAAAAGAGTTGCATGATGAGATGGGACATCAAGGCAGTGATTGAACAACATCACTGATTAGAGATAGATTCTTCTGGCCTTACATGCAAAAGGAAATTGAACATTATGTGGCAAGAACTTGTACCTGTCTGAAACAAAAGACACCATGTAAAGAAACACGGGCACCACTTACCAGTATCATCACAACGCAACCCTTTGAACTTGTGTCAATTGATTTTCTACACTTGGACAAATGTAAGGGCGGATACGAATATATATTGGTAATCGTTGACCACTTCACCCGTTTTGCCCAGGCTTACGCCACCACCTCCAAGTCTGCCAAAACAGTAGCTGATCGAATATTCAACGATTTTGCCCTAAAGTTTGGACTACCAGCACGAATACACCATGATCAAGGCGGTGAGTTTGAAAACCAGCTCTTTGCCCAGCTGAAAAAGAACTGTGGTGTACTTGGATCTCGAACAACACCATATCACCCCCAAGGTAATGGGAAAGTCGAACGTTTTAACCGGACGTTGTTACAAATGTTAAGAACACTCACTGAGAGACAGAAGACAAACTGGAAAGAATCCTTGAATAAGTTGATCTACGCATATAACTGTACACGCTGTGATGTAACCTCCCTTCTACCTGTTATTCGGAAGATCCCCAAGGTTACCTATTGACCTCCTATTTGGTTTTACTTCAGAAACAGGGAAAACAGATCACCGAACGTACATGGAGAAATGGAAGCGAGAAATGCAGGAAGCCAATGACATAGTACGAGATAATGTAAAGAAGTCCACAGAGAGAGGTAAAAGACACTATGATGGCAAAGTGAGAACATCAGTCTTGTATCCTGGTGATCGTGTCCTTGTTCGAAATCTGACACCAAGAGGAGGCACTGGGAAGCTCCGTAACCACTGGGAAGAGACTATCCACATTGTGATCCGGCAGGTTGGAGAAAACATCCCAGTTTATGAAATAAAACCTGAACAAGGCAGAGGAAGATCAAGAATCCTACACCGAAACTTGTTATTACCGTGTGATTACTTACCTTTGGACATTCAGCCGAAAGTAGCATCCAAACAAAAGGAAAGTATGGCAGAGATACCTGCAGAACAGACTGATCTCATGAATTGGCGTATGTATGAAACGCCAATTTGTATTCCGTTTTGCCGTGTTATCAAGACGCATAATCGCATTTTTGCGTGTATATCAACGCAAATCGGCCGCCATTGGCCTACATTGCGAGTCAATTTCCGCCGTAGCGAGTAGTATAAAGGAATGGGGGATTAGGTAAGGAGGTAGGTTGGGATGGTGGATGGGTAAAACACAGGACTTTCACCTGGGTTCGCGCCCCGCGTGTGGCGATTTTCCGCCGTTTTTTGTTTTTAAAGTTTTGTTTTTAATTAGCCTTACCCAATGTTTCTTTCCTAAACCCAACCATTTGTTGTTGTCGTAAGCGTGTTTTTGTCGTTATTTTCTGTGTTTTTGTCACTGTTTTATTACTGAAGCCTTTCCCTGTGTTCTTTTCCTAACCTCAACCATTTTTTTTTTTGTTAACAGGCGTGTGACGTTCTCGCGATAGTACGTTGCGTTCTCGCGATAACGCGCAACGTGGCGAGGCCACGTGGTGGGTATGTTTACATCAGCTGTATACAGCGTGTATCATACACGTGGATAGCTGAAAATGGCGTACAATAACACGCCATTTGGCTTTATGAAAGTGGCGTACATATTTACGCAAAGTCATGATGCCATGTTGTGCAGAAAATGCAGATCAAGATGATGATGAAGAGGAATGTGTCTGCTTCTATAAGCCAGTAGTAGAGCATCAAGTGCCCATTGCAGACAGAACTACTGAACGTGACACACAAAAGGACAGTTACCAAGAGACCCCATCATTGGACATTGAAGAGCCTGAACCCAATACAAATGAGGCTGAGATCCAGCAGGAGGATGTATTGTTGAAAGAGGACAATCAGTGTAATGATGAATTACTGGAAGAAGCACAAGATGAGGTTCCAATGTCTCCATACTCAGATCCTGGTGAAAACGAGAGACAAGAACAAAGACGTGACTTACCAAGGAGAGAAAGACAACCTCCTAAGATCCTCACTTATGATCATCTTGGAACTCCTACATGCTATAGTGTAGCACATACAAATAGAATGCCTTACCAGTATCAGCCCTTACCATATAGAGAAGTTCAGCCAGGAACAGTGTGGATAAATCCATACCAAGTTTATCAACCTTACTGTATGCAGAGATAGTTAGCATAAAAATAGACTTGGAATCGTGTTGTACATCCACGTTTTTTTTGTTAAGCTTAGAATACTCACTACAGGGTTATTACTACCAACACAGTTCACAACTAGGAGATACTAGGTAGTAACTATTTGTTCATAAAGATTGTGATGTCGGGACGACATCTAATTTTGCAGGGGAGTGTGTAATAGGGTGATTTGATATAGAATTGTTGAGTCAAAGATCAGATCAAGGAGATCAGAATTTAATTCATGAATAAAGTAAATTTATAAAAATAAATGCCTGTTAAACTTTTTCCTTTCAAGAAGGTAAAGAAATTTTCTAAAATGTTTAACATAGTAAATACTATTTGAGAACATTTGTATATGTAAGCTGTAGCTACCTGTTAAAGATTTCGGATCTGTGATCGGTTAGTTTAACCTTTTTGAGAAAACTGATCCGTGATTGATTAGTTATGTCTGCAAGGTCGGAAGCGTGAGCTCTCAGCGCGATGCCTCATTCTCGGTGGAGCTACCAGAGAGAAAGCATCGTTGTCTGAGTGATCATTTCTATTTCGTATTTCCAGGTACGAAAATGAATGTTTATGTGCTTAAACTGTAAGAAATGTGTTAGCGAAATTCTTTGTGCATTTTGGTTGTGTTTTAAATGTTAGAAGCTGTATATTCCTGTTAAGTGCTTAGTGAAATAGTGAAATATTACCAGTCTAACGTGACTCCTAGCGTTCATTACAGAGTGGCGCAGGTGGGACATGAAAGGTACTAGTGGTGTATGTATGCACAGACTCTTAATTACTGGCGCACACAGAGCCTGAAAGTTTAAATGGATGTGTGTAGTAAAAATGACCATATATTGTAGCTATTTTTGGAAACTGTTCATTGTAAGTAAGACTTTACAGAGAAAAAGTTTAAATAATGTTTTGTTTATTTAAAGCATAATTAAGATGTATATGTAAGCTTTTGTTTATATACTATATACTATATGTTCACCTGAAAACGAGTTATTGTTGTAATTGTGCATACAAATATCTTTTTGCATTTATTTTAAATACAACAATTCTCGGTGGAGCTACCGGAGAGAAAGCATCGTTGTCTGAGTGATCATTTCTATTTCGTATTTCCAGGCTGTTACACACGCATATACAGCGTTCTCCCCCTCCCCCCGCACGAGCTGCAGAAAAGTTTTCCAAAACTCCGTGAATATTGGAGTGGCTTTTCAGAGGTGGCGTGGCTGCAGGATTTCAAAGATCTGGAGAACGATGCAGACGTAGCCACATTTCCTCTCAACAGGTAACATAATTACCATGAATTATTTATCTTTCACTTGGTTATTAGTAGTCAAAAGTCCACAAAGCTACGTTGGTGAGGATGATAGTAACGTTAGCACAGTGGTCGGTCTGATGTGAGGCTGAAATGGCTAACGGTAGGCTGCTAGTTAGCATCGTTTTACTGTTGGTGAGTAAAGTTAACGTTGTGTTAGTGTTTAGTTATTGAAGATGTTGTCTGTCTGACATGCCGGCCGGCAGTTCTGTCAAACACCGTTGTGTGGGAGGGGCTTAGGAGACGGTTTGGGCTGCAGCAGAAAGGGAGGAGGGACTGAGAAGTTGTCGATGTTCAAATTTTTTGGCAAAGTCTTGGCTCTTCACAATCTTACCTACTGCAGCTTTAAGTGACTGCAGGGCTCTCAAGTGAGTAAGTACACAATAGCTAATAAGATTTAACGCAACAACCAATGAAAAAAAGGAAAGAGCAATGTACAGACACTTCCCTAAATATTCGCTCATTCAGAGACCAGAGACCCAAACTGGGCTCTGTGTCTGTCAGAAGGTCTGAGATCTACCGTATCAGCAGAGCAATCACGTAATGCACAGCAGATTATGGTGCAGGTAGATTATTTTGTGAAATATATTGACTATTATAACTTTATTTTTCTCAAAATATCACAACTCCTCCTAAACTCAGATAACACATATATTTGGAATGTGCACAAAATTTTGGACATGAGCAGAAATCTTGCTCAAACAAATCTGAAATATTACAGTGCAGGGGGTACAGTGCATTTTAATGAATTTTATTAATTCATTAAAATGAATTAATTTATCATTGACGTGAATAATTGTCATATGCACATTTAAGGAGGTTACTTCCTCAACAAAAGATGCAAAAGAAAAGGTAAGAGTAAATGATGCCTCTAGACTACATGTGTGCTGATTCATTAGAAAAGCTGATCTACAGGAGAATAAATAGATGAAAGCAATACAGAATGCCTGAGAGAATTACTTCCATATATTCCATTATGTTTTTATATTTGGATTATAATCTATGTTTACCTTTTACATAAAGATTTCCAGCATCAATTTATTCAGAAAAAGGTATAAATAAGTCACCATGCGGAAATTGAATAAATACTTTGTATTTGGTTGAATTGTCAGTGCCATGTGTCAAATCTTTTGTTGTGTAAATCCCCCCGGACCCCCCTAGGTTTTGGCTAAGCCCCGAATGTTTATATGGTCTGGCTCCGCCCCTGGCGAGGCGGTTGTTATAGTGAATACAAGCCCTTCAGGCTGATCACCCTGTCAGGATTGTATTCGCTATAACAACCGCCTCGCTCTACATTATCCCTTACGTATTATCCAATCCAATCCAGCTTTATTTATAAAGCACTTTAAAAACAACATGGTTGACCAAAGTGCTGAACACAATCTAAAATAAGTAGGGCTGTCAAATGATTAAAATTTTTAATCAAATTAATCAGAATTTTCAGTGGATTAATCAGGATTAATCTCTATTTGCAATTACACCTGAATCCTAACCATTTTTTTTTTCTGAAATGCATACCAAAAGATAAATAACAGGACACAGATACATAATTTTCATATTATGTCTTTTTATTAACACAGCCAAATAATGGTGGTTTAAATCAAGCTGAAACATACTACACACCATAATATTTGTCTTTGTAATGTCCCATCGCTTCCTCTTTGGCATTCCTCTTAACCAGGATGTACAATTTACAGTATTCAATTGAACAGAAAGCAATAAATGTAGTCAAATCATAACAGTGGCCTACCACATTTTTGCACAATTTGAGTCATCTGTTGCGTTTTTATGCGGAAAAAAACATTTTCAATAAAACTTTTAAATCCAACCAAAGAACAATCTTTTACCTTTTCCTCCATTCTTTAATCCAGTTGCGCAAAAAATCCAGTTGCTAACTACTATAACATGTTGCACTGAAACTGGTCTTTTTGTTTGAACATCACCTTTCAAATCTACTGAGCTTCATCTTTCAGCCAGTTGCTGAGGCAAACTAACTTGTTCACATTTTCTGAAAGTAAAGCTGACCTTTTCTTGTTCACAATGTGACCTGCAACTGAGAAAAGTCGTTCACAGGGAACAGTGGTTGCAGGAGTGGCTAGATATTTGTGAGCTTGTGAGGCCAGCTTCTCATGGGCTCCTGAATGAGATGCCCACCACCTCAAGGGGCAGTCCTCCAATGTAATGGTGGGCTCTGCTCTGTACCCCTGTATGGCAGGTTGGACCTCTTCATCTTCTGATTCTGAATCTGAGCCCAGTTGCAGAAGGCTGATTTTCTTCCTGGGTGGCCCATCATCATGTGTCTGTGAAGACCTTCTGGGTGATTCTTGTTGCAGCATCCCTTCAAGTGTGGTCCACACCTCTTCCCTGTCTGTCTTGGGCAGGCATTTCAAGTCTTTGAAACGAGGATCCAATGTTCAATGTTCAATGTTCAATTTATTTATAAAGCACATATTAATACAACAAAAGTTGACCACAGTGCTGTACAAAAAATAAAATAAATAATCTTCAAAACATTTAAATTCCACTAGTAAATACTACTAAAATCCTATCACATCATTAACACAGCACTCATAGATGATCAAAAGCCAGAGTGAAAAAGTAAGCTTTCAAATGTCGTTTAAACTCTACAAGAGAGGAACATTCCCTAATATAAGGAGGTAAGCTATTCCACAGCCTGGGAGCAACAGCCGCAAAAGAGCGATCCCCTCTCATTTTTCTGTACGTCCGCGGAACTACCAAGAGATTTAATGATTCGGAGCGAAGTGCTCTCTTTGGTTTATTCACCTGGATTAGATCGGCTATATATTTCGGAGCATTGCCATGCAGTGCTTTAAAAACAAATAAAAGTATCTTAAAATTAATCCTGTAGAAAACCGGCAACCAGTGTAGTTTTTTTAATACAGGAGTGATATGTTCACTTTTCCGAGTGCCTGTCAGTAGCCTTGCGGCCGCATTTTGGACTAGTTGCAGTCTGTTTAAGGTTTTCTGATGAACACCATAATACAATGCATTACCATAGTCCAGTCTTGTGAAAATAAACGCATGCATTATCTTTTCCAGGTCCTTCTGTGTTACAAAAGACTTAATTTTAGCGATTAGTCTTAACTGGAAGAAACTCATTTTGACTACTTGATTTATCTGTTTATCAAATTTCAATGCACTATCGCAGATTATACCTAAGTTTTTTACTTGATTCATCAGATAGGGGGATAGTGAGCCCAATTTAATTTCAGATGTATTAGCGGACTCTGAAGGGCCGAATAAAATCATTTCAGTTTTTGACTCATTTAGACATAAAAAATTTGCCGACATCCATCTTTTAATCTCCCCAAAACACTCTGTCAGCCTTTCAACAGCAGCAGGGACAGCTGGTTGTAAGGGAAGATACAACTGCGTGTCATCCGCGTAGCAGTGAAAGGAGACATCATATTTACTCATGATCTGACCTAAAGGCAACATATATAAGGAAAAAAAGACTGGTGCTAAAATAGATCCTTGTGGAATACCGCATGATAAAGATGCTGTAGCAATCTGGAGCCATGCATTGTTGAGCTGTTCTTGACGGGATGCTAGGTCCTCCTTGAACTTGGTCTTGAATCTCACCACATATGCAGGGTCCTCATCACAGGCTTCCATCTTGAGACGCAAGTGGCAGAGAGAAGGTAGTACCACAGAACAGGAGACATAGGCCTCTCCACCCAGGAGCTCAGTTACATACCTACGCACACAAACACACACACATGCACACAGAGACAGTGTATTATTAGAACAGTGGTTATCAACATATTGTTATTATTATTATTATTATTATTATTATTATTATTATTATTATTATTATCATTATTATTATTATTATCATTATTATTATTATCATTGTTATTTTTTACATACATACATGTTATTGATATTTGACTTGGTTTGATTCATTCCAGAAAGTAATCAAAGCAATGTTATTTGATAAGTTACAGACTGATTTACCTGCATGGCTCTAGAAGTGTCTCCAGCCTCTGCAGTTTATCCCACTCTGCTGCGGTCGTTTGTGCTCCTGATTGTCCAGGGCTGCGATGACAGCCTCTTTATTTCTGCTCACGCGCTTGACCATTTCCAGTGTTGAATTCCAACTTTTTCGAACATCCTGGATCAATGGCTCTTGCTTCTTTCCCAGGCTGACTTGTTGTGCTTGAAGCTCCGCAGCATTTGCTGGGCTGTGCTTAAAATGACCGACAACTTTGCAAGCCTTGGCCAAAGCATTTACAAAGCCGCTGTCAGCAAGACTCACTGTGACACTTCTCTGCACCATGTGAGCGACACAGTTCATGTGTTCACACGTCTTACTAAATTTGCAATTAGCCATACATTTTCGTAAAATGGCCCATATTTGAGCTTTATATAGTTGATTTCTCGCATAAAAAAGTCTCATAAGTGAATTTGGTAATGAAACATTGCAGTGTTTGGAATATGAGATTCTGTCGCTTCTCTAATGTGTGTGTATTGGGGATTCGCTCAACCAATCAGCGCGCGTCTCTAATGTGTGTGTATGGGGGATTCGCTCAACTAATCAGCGTGCAGCTCATCTAAATATTCATGACCATACCATATTTGGAAGATAAGCTCTTGCTACAAATAGGGCCAAAACACAGGGATGCATAAGAGCCAATAAAATATCAACCAGGCCATTTTCAGCCCAACCAATGTTACATACCCCATTAGGAGACCATAAGGAACAGTGTGAAATAGTCTATATAATCATTCTATCACCCCTTTAAAGATTGCCTGGCACTGAATGAAGAATGAGCTGCGTCAAGCTCACAAAAAGGCAGGTAAGTTAAGCCTCACTTTTCATTCTTCCATTTAAGCCCAGAAAATGAATCTCCAGATAATACTCACACCTTTGGCCTCGGGAATTGAAAAGCCCCCGTGTGTCTGCAGGATGCAAGGCCATATTGGATCTGGGAAAAGGGCCCCAGACGCCATTACAGCTCATTTAAAGTTAAAGATAGAGCCTTTTTGTTGCCCTGGGGTGTATAGATTCTTCTCAGAGTGGAGGGCTGATATTAGGTATAGCCGCCAGATCAACAGAGAGAGAGCAGATGGAAGTCTTTTACAGTAAAACCATGCAGTGAGACACAGTGGAGCGTGGTTTTAAATTGTTAGCACTCTATGTCAAACTGTGATTAAAAAAAAACTATTGGAAAAATTGAGGGTGAACAAAGTCTTCAAAAACATTCAGCAGAGATAAAAGCTCCCAATAGCACAATGTAAAATATGCATAATCCAAAACCAAATGGCTGCGTCTGTATTTCTACTCCGGACCATATATCTTTTTTGCTAATATTGCAGGCAGCCACAGGTGTCCATTTCCATCTGCATGAAGTCAAAAGGCAGTCTCTTGAAACTTGATAACTGAAAGCTATCAAGTTCCAAGTTTTATGGTATGAGAGTATAAAGAAATCAAATGAAATCAATGGCTGTCTGGAATGGTAGAAGATATATACACTTTCAAAATACAACAGCATGGTTTGCAAAGTGATTGCATGATGCAAAACATATGTTTATAGTAAAACATGCAACAGCACTGCTATGGTCTTTTAAGAGTAGTCAATTTTCAGTTTAATTTTATTTATATTGTCAAATCATAACAGAATTTCTCACAGGACACTTTACAGAGTAGGTCTAGAACACATTCTATAATTTACAGAGATCCAACAATTCCCCCCAAGAGCAAGCATTTGGTGCAACAGTGGCGAGGATAAACTTCCTTTTAAGTGCTCATATTATGCTTTTTGGCTTTTCTCCTTTCCTTTATTGTGTCTCTCTTTTTGTGTACATTATATGTTTACAAAGTGAAAAAGCCCAAAGTCCCCCCCCAAAGGGACTTACCATCTCCAACAGAAAACACTGTTCACAAACTGCTCCAAACAGCTCTATTGTAGTCCAGCCTTTACTTCAGAGACAAACGTGGTCACTTTGGAACACACGTTATAATGCTCGCCTAGCTGCTAGCATGGCACGCCCTCATACTCTGCTTCTGACTGGCTAGTAGTCCTTACCTAGGTACTGTCAGGGCACGCCCTCATACTCTGCTTCTGACTGGCTAGTAGTCCTTACCTAGCTACTGTCAGGGCACGCCCTCATACTCTGCTTCTGACTGGGTAGTAGTCCTTACCTAGGTACTGTCAGTGCACGCCTTCATACTCTGCTTCTGACTGGCTAGTAGTCCTTACCTAGGTACTGTCAGGGCACGCCCTCATACTCTGCTTCTGACTGGCTAGTAGTCCTTACCTAGGTACTGTCAGGGCACGCCCTCATACTCTGCAACTGACTAGCTGACTGTGTGACTCCCAAACAAGATGGAACAGAAGTGAGATGTCTCACTCTGTAGCTAAAACAGAGAGCTCAAAACACAGGGTGAAAAGAGGAGCTGCATCAATTGCAGTACAGTGGTTTAATTTTCTGAAAATGAAACATAAACATATTCTGGTACAACCTCTAAATACAATTATGACCCTGAAAATGAGCATAATATGAGCACTTTAAACAGGCAGAAACCTCGGACAGAACCTAATGCAGAGCATTGGAAAAAAATGACTGGATAATCAATCAAAGAGGTACAGTTCTCATGAAAACTGAATCAAACAAAATCTATCTGCATGAATGGAAGCTATAAGAGGTAAATAGGTATATATGTAGTTTGTGATTTGGTTGAACTGACCCCTAAAAACACATACTGACCATTCCAATCAGCAGAGACATCATTTAGTTTGAACAATCAATCTTTGGCAATTAGACCCCATTGGGACGTGGCAGATTTAGTGGGGTAGAGATGCTGTGATTAGTTCAGGATATTTCCCCCTGTGGCCCAGACACTGGTGGTGGTGGTGAAGAGAGCTGCTGAAGACCTGGATGATGGAATGCGGAGCAGGACTGGGCGCCAATATGATGAAGTGACTGACTGGGCAGCCAAACATCAGCAGAGGATCCAGGAATTTAAGTGTGTGTCCTACACCTGCTAGTGTATGTGTGTGTGTCCTAAACATGGTAGTGTGTGCTTATACAAAATCTGAGTATGCTTTCTATGTATGTGTGTGTGTGTGTTTGACAATGTACTGGTTGTATATGCATGATTGTGTGTGTGTGTGTGTTCACCCTCTCACCAGCCTTGCTGCTCCCGACTGGCTGCTGTGCATCAGGCACACTGGTCCCCCATTGGTCGGCACACGAGGAGGCGGCAGTTTGTTGCTGTTGCTAAGATCCTGTTGCTAGGTTCCCGGCTGTTGCTAGGAGACATGTGATGCATTATGGATGGTTGATTTTCTCATGGAGGAGCGAATCTGAAATGCTGATGACTGAACTTGCCACTCGCTCTCTGTCTCTATCACTCTGTCTCTATCATTTTCTATCACACTGTGTCTTCATCGCTCAGTCATTCTGTCTCTATCATTTTGTCACTGGTTGAAATTTGCTTAAATGGCATGGTACATTATTGTCAAAGCAGGTTGGACAAGGTTTACAAAGTTAAGTCCTATTTGTATGGAATTAAATTAGAAGGGAGGTGGCTATTAAAATATTTGCTGTAATTAAACTCATAATTCTGGACCAAGCTGTTCTCAATCCTGACTCATCAATATACAGATGCTTGGTCAGTGGATCTCAGTGTCAGATACCGACGCACTAGGAAGCCTTTAGCGCCTGTATGGGACACACCGGGCAGAGCAGCAGCTTGAGCGAGGTGCTGTAAGATGACGTAGTATGAAGAGCGACAATGCTAGGGAGTAGTATGAAAGACCAAAAATCTGCGTAAGGAGGTTGGTTTGGGACTTTCACCCAAAAGACCTGGGTTTGTGTCCCGTTCGAGTCCTACGTACATCTTTTAACCCTACCCACGATCTTTTCCTCACTCTAAGTGGTTTTACCTTTGAAAAAAGATGCCAAGGGGTCCTGATCAAGTGTCAGTTGACGAGTTGGGTGAGAATATGTTTTTCTGGACAGAATCCTCCTGTATCGCATCACTCCGTGACATCTCTTTAGGGAGGTGGCCTAGGTGTTCATCCATTCACTTCCAATCTACCCCCTGGACTACTGGCAACTTCCGGGGCACCTGGGTCTGCCACCAAACCTCTGCAAAAAATCCAGAATACTGATGCCTGTCTGGTGTTCAACCTCCAAGGTTTCCCCACACCATAGAGGTTCCCTGCTACAGCTAGCATCTAATTAATTACCCCGGTGCTGGCTTACAGGGTAGTAATTCAAACTGCTCCTTCCTACCTCCAAGTCGTTGCAAAACCCCTCAATCCTTGCCACATCACTCCTTGGACTTTATGGTCGCTCATCTACTACCTAGGGTTCTTCTCTGTACAAGTCCCATAATGACAAAAAATGTATTTAGTTTAGGACTTGTTACCGGAGTATGGTCTGGAAATACAAACAAGCCAGAGCTATTTTTTAGAAATACACTTCTTATCTATTCTGGGACAGAGGAAAAAATTGCTCTGGCTTGTTTGTATTCCTTTAAACCAATCCCAACCATCCTGGGTGGGGCTAAGCTCAGGATGCAGCGATGGTGCCCTTACAAAATAAATAGTGGAAGGGGAGGACATCTGTCGCCAGGCTTTATCCTAGCAATGTACATCCGGTGAACTACTGACATGTGCTTGTAATATTAAAAATCACACAACCTGTCCTAGAAAAGTATCCCATCCGAATGGAGCTCGTATATATTTTAAGAGAAAAAAAGACAACAAATTGTCTGCACATTGCTATGTAGTATGTTATAATGAATCACTGTCAAAAAATTATTAAAGCTTTAATTGATATATCTCTACCATTCTGTCTCTGTTTCCCTTTCTGTGCAGAAGATCCTGTTTTATTTAACAGAAATATTTTGGCCACATTTTTCAGCATAAAAAAATACCAAAAACTACTTCAGGTTGCAGTTGCACCCCTAAAGTGTGAGTTACATGGCCACTCTAGACAGCTGAATAGTTAAAATGTGATCACAATTTAACTAATTCAATTCACAATTTGCAAAATAGTGGTCTGAATTAGAAAATCTGAAATTGCCAAAGTGTAACTAATGTTTTTTTCATTTCTCTGGTAAATCAGACTGTGCAGCAGTTGCATTTCATCTTAGCCTGTGCTTTTTTGACAAATTAACTAAGTTGAATTTGTCACAGCATAACAAACCCTGGGACTTGCCCACTCACATTAGGTTTTATTACATTAGGTGACACTAGGTTTTACAATAGAGCTTGGTTTTACTGGTGCATTTGAAAACAGAATCTAACGCTAGAGCCCCAGACTGGAGTTAAGGATTTGGCCTAGCTGGCTTCCCGACTCTGGCACTGTGTTCTCCGTGGCTCTGCGGGCCAGCACACTCCTCATTCCCTCGTTAGTCGGTGAAGTGTCCATCCTAGTTGACCGTTCATTTGGTAAACATTTAAGATGTGGACATAACAATACATACACTTGATAAGGGGGAAACGACAGTTCAGTCAAGAAACGCTGACTCTCTCCATCAGACTCTGAGACTCACCCAAGCTGCTCAATGCCACAACTTCTTTGTCTCAGCCTCTCATTTTCTGCTCCACAGATACTTTTTTAGCCTAAGTGGCACAGGTCGGCCACACCCACCCCAGCCAGCCGGCCAATAAACAAACAGACTGGAATATCATTTGACAAATTCCGCTGAATCTACCACTTTAAGTCAAGCCCAAAAAGGTTTTGAAATGTACTTCAGTATTTTATCAGTATAGGTGTCGTGTTCCGCTCCTATGTCAAGTTATTGTTTTGTTGTAGATTCTCATTTTTTCAGGTTGTTTTCATGTTTCCTCTGTTATGGTGTGGGGTTCCCTGTTTTCCCTTGTGTTGTCTATTTTTACTTCCTGTTGTTTCCTTTTCCTGCCGTTAGTGATTACCTATCCCCGCCCTAATGTTTTGCAACTGTGTCTCATTGTCTTCTCTGCTTAGTGTATTTAAGTTCAGTCTTCCCCTTACTCTAGCGCGAGATCGTCTGCTTCCCCTGTGTACAGCCTTTGAGTGGTTTTCCTAGTGTCCTGAGTTATCTTCCTGATTGTTTCCCTTGGATTTTGACCACTGCCTGTATTTTGGATTTTCCCTTTTGCCTGCCGTTTTGGACACTGTTGCCAGTAAGTTTATTCTGACTGTTTTAATAAACTTTTGGCATTCTACGTACCTGAGTTGTGTATTTGTTGGTCCGTACATCTGTGAGCCTGATTAGGTTCAATACATTTCTTTCCATTTGTTAAATAATGTAATTGACGGAGGCTGAGGAACTGCAGAGGGATTTCTAAAAACATGCTTTCCTTAGAAAACAAATTCCTGTCTTTGCACTTCTCTCTTAGGGGACTGTTTGTTATTTATTTCAGGGGCCACCAGAGGCCTGTACTACGAAGCAGGATTTGGCGTTAACGAGCTAACTTATGGCTCAACCCAGGATTTTCTGTACTACGAAGGTGGATCAGTTGTTATCGGGTTCAATCACCGTGGTAACTCATGCTGAACACCTAACCTGGTCAGGAGCAGGTTAAGTTGGAGATCAGAGATCAACCGGTGTAAAAGCACCGCCTACTGACCAATCAATACTCGATTGATAACGGCGTCACCGTTCTTAGAGAAAATCAGGCGGAGCTCGGTGCAGAAAGAGAGAGAGAGGGAGAGAGGGGTGCGCTCATAAAAGTTAAAACATTTACATATATTTTTTTAGAGACCAACAACCCCGTTAACATGGGTATTTTTATGAAATATAGCCTATATATTTTAATGGGAGGGAATTACATATCGGCTTCTTGAGCCGTGTGTCGCCAATACGCACATCGGTTTGAATTATGTTTTTATATTTTTTATTTGCTCTAACGATCGCTTACCACTGCCAAGGTTGCAACTGAAATAATAGGCTAAAGCAAAGCACAAGTGTTATTATGGTCAGATCTTGGTCCTGACTGATGGGGAAGTGATATTAATAAGCTTTGTGATTTAAACATCTACAGCGTCGCCTGTTTTTTTTGCTAGCTGTCCTGTTTTAGGAAGCAGCGACTGTATTGCGTTTTCCCTGTAAAACCGTGTCTGTGTTCTTCATATTTATGGAGAAATAACATGCGGCTCTGGTAGATGTTTGCGATTGGTCGTGGTGCGCAAACACCGCCTCTTTTATGTGAACGCGCGCGCCGCTGGATTGGGAAACCCTGAGTTGACTGAACTAGTTGATAACCAGCGTCGTAGTACAGGTTATGCGGGACCGCGGTTGTTAGGTTAGGTGAAGCCGGATTACTGAAAGAAATCCAGGACAAGTTGATCGTGCTTCGTAGTACAGGCCTCAGAGGAGCTTTGGGATCTTTAGTCAAAATAGACTTGAACCTCCCTTAAAGCAATACATTTTGAATGACCCTCCAAAATGATAAGGAAAAAAGGGATGACCCTCCGCAATACATTACTGATGCCTTCTGTACTGGTTTGTGCTTGGCAAAGACGTACAGATGCCCTTTGTTGTTGTTTTTTTACAGCCATGATTAAACCTCTGCATTCTCATCTGACGCATCCCGCTCCTCTGTTATGGTGTGGGGGCCATTTCAGTAGATTTACTCACTAACGTTGTTGTGGAAACACAATAAGCATAATGCACACTTCCTGTATTACTGCATTACTTCAAATGCTAAGTTACTCCTCTAGTAAACTAGTATTCACATGAAATAAAATAATAAAACATTGAGACCATTTACCGAAGCACACTGGGTAATAACTGGTTGCTATGGACTCGTCACTAGGCTTCCTCAGTCATTGTATGTTTTAGCATAGGTAAAGCTGCCGAAGCTGAACATTATCCAAAATTCCATTTCTCAGACGAGCGTCAATTTGGGAGCTTGCATTCTACAAACAATTTCACAAATAATCACCAGGAATGAAAGGATATTTTAGTCGGGTATGGCTGCAGCCTGGCACGAGCTTCAACTTTTCAAAATAAAAGCCTGCGTCTGGTCCGCTATGTTTTTGTACGGTGTTTTGGATGTTTTTGAACTCAACAGTACGGCAATCATGCTAATGAATACAATAATTTTTCAGCAGATTAGTTACAACACGATGGAGCTAGCAAAGCAGTTTTGTGTTTATATGTGTGGGCGAGATTTATTCTGTTTGGGAAATCCCACGGTATCTAAAGCTACAGCTCAAATTTCCTGGCTGACTAGATAGGGGACGAGACTGATGGAGCTACATAGATAAATATGCACCAAATAAGCCACTTTGAAATGTTGCTGTTCTCATGAATACAACAGTTGGGTGACCCTCCCCCTAGACCTAAAAACAATTGGATGACCCTCCCATCAACAAAGAATAAAAAGACATGACCCTCCCCTATTTTCCTCCGGTGGTCCATTCCATAAATACTGAACGGTCCCTTACTTGATTACTTTAAAACTAAAGGAATATTGACAGAACATACTGTAGTGAATTGCTTGTATGGATGGTAACCTCGTGAAGTTAATTCCACTCTTTGCAAGATAAGACGGCCAGCCTCATGCTTCAAATGTGAAGTGCACTGTATAAAATGAGCATCATTACCTTCATGTTGTCAGTGCACAGAGGTGCTGCAGCCAATCTTACCTCACTACTTAAAAGACATGCTGGGTCATTGTGCATCAAAGAGCTGCTTCTCTGTCTGATCAAAGTCTTTGCTATTGGCTTGATGAAAGTGGAGAAAGCAGCTCTCGCAGCACCTCCACTTTCCTCCCAGAACAGATTTTAATGCTCCTTGTCATGTCTGGCTGCTGCTCAACAGGACCAAGCTTCTGCTTGATATTCTTGTGGAGATAACCATCAAGCCATGATTCAAATCAGGATTGTGAATATGACGATCTGTTGAAGTGAATATGAAGATCTGTGAAGTGTTTGTATAACTGGTAACTGTATAATTGTATAATCCAAACCCCAATTCCAATGAAGTTGGGACAGAAACGTAAATAAAAAAAGAATACAATGATTTGCAAATCCTTTTCAACCTATATTCAATTGAAAACACTACAAAGACAAGATATTTAATGTTCAAACTGATAAACATCACTCTTTTTGAATTTGATGCCTGCAGCACGTTCCAAAAAAGCTGGATCACCTTTCCATAATTTTTTATTAAGATTATTTTTTGGGGCTTTTCCCTTTATTTGAAAGTGGATAGACATGGGGGATGACACGCAGCAAAGGGCAGCAGGTCAGATTCGAACCCTTCGCCGCTGCAAAGGACTCAGCCAACATGGGGCGAACGCTCTTACTGGGTGAGTTAGAGGTTGCCCCGCACTTTTCCTTTTAACAACACTCAATAAGTATTTGGGAACTGAGGACACTTATTGTCGAAGCTTTGTAGGTGGAATTATTTTCCATTCTTGCTTGATGTACGACTTCAGTTGCTCAACAGTCCGGGGTCTCCGTTGTCGTAATGTTCCAAACAGGTGTTTTTGGAGCATTCCTCAACTTTCCCAGTGTGTTGTTGCCCCTGTTCCACGTTTTTTGAACGTGTTGCAGGCATCAAATTCAAAATGAGTGAATATTTGCAAAAAGAACAATAAGGTTTATCAGTTTGAACATTAAATATCTTGTCTTGTAGTGTATTCTATTAAATATAGGTTAAAAAGGATTTGCAAATAATTGTTTTCTGTTTTTATTTATGTGGCGTTTGTAGATTTAACTGACTTATAACTTCATATTACAGGAAACACACAAGCAATACTTTTTATGGGAATTCTGAAGATGCACATGAGGATAATTGTTATCCTTATCTGAATTAGGCTCAAATATTATTCTCATTTACCATAGCCTGAATAGTGCTCATTCTTATTTACCATAGCATGAGGGTTGCAGTAATAATTTTTTTGCTGTGCCATTAACTGTTGCCAAATCACACTCTCCTTTAAAATCTGCTCACACCTCTGCAGGAATAAATGCTTTCTCATGTTAACGTTGTCTTCCAAAATTTTCAGAATAAAAAGTTGTGCAGTATACTTTTTGCTTGCAGACAAACTTAATGCAGCACACCTGGCCACAGGTGTCCCTCCTCCGCGACATTGGGTGACATTTGCAGAGACAGAAGTGTTTGGTCTGACACACACACACACACACACACACACACACACACACACACACACACAATCCAGATGGCGGAGGAACCACTCAGTCGCAGCTCTTATCTTTGAAAATTGCTCAAGTCTGCACGTCGAAAATACCTGCTGCCGCAGTCTTTGATTCCCTGAGAAGGCAGGCAGACACGTGTATTTGTGTGTGTGTGTGTGTGTGTGTGTGTGTGTGTGTGTGTGTGAGAGAGAGAGAGAGAGAGAGAGTGTATTTGTACACGTTATAAAGATACACATAGGAAACGAGTGTGTGTCTGTGCATGATTGCCACAGTGGGGAGTATGTCAGCTAGTGTGTACACTTGTGAAAATTAGGATTGTGCAAAGTGCTGGGACGTGTGTGTGTGTGTGTGTGTGTGTGTGTGTGTGTGTGTGTGTGTGTACCAGATCCGTGACAAGCCAACTGTGACAGGCTCTAATAGCTCTTGAACACATCAGTCTGAACACACGGCTGCCTGTTGTGTGTGCGTTTTCTCTGTCTGTTTTATCTCTGGCTCCGTTATCTCCTCAAGTCTTCTCCTTCGTTCCCAGCTCAGCGTTGCTCTCCTCCACTGCCAACGCCACCGAAGCGAGAAAGATAGAGGAGGAAGTTGGCCGGGAAATAGCATCGATGGAAAGTTATGCCCGGCAGCAAAACTCTGAACTCAGACCTTTAGCAAACACAGGTACCAAGTTAGCGTGTTACAATAGATTTGAGCCGGTTGATGAAGCGAGGAGGTCTTTACACTCACAAAGCTGCCCCAGATATTATCTGAGGGGAAATGGCTTAAGAGTTCAGTTGGATCTTACTGTATCCAACAGAATCCAAATGTTTATTACGTGAAGCACTTTGTGACTTTGTCTGTAACAGGTGCTATATCAAATAAACGTATTATTATATAAAAGCGAGTGACAGAATGAGAACGCGAACCAGCCATTTCCAATCACAGTTACTTTATTCAAGTTGCTAGCCTGTCTGCTAAGCATCGTGTTCATATACAAATCTGGATCTGGAGACCCCCTGGTGGCTGGCTGCAATATAGGTCATAAATCCTGCCCGCTCCATGTTAGGGGATGGAACATGGGCCAAACAAAAAAAAAAAAAAAAAAATCAATCATGATTGACAGGTGTGATTGACTCGCGATAGGTCGGACGGGGGTATGGGCGGGACTTGGATGCCGGCAGATCCCTACTGCGCAGATTCTGGCTCCAAAATTACATGATGGCAGCACCTGTATCCGGAACATTTTGGTTTCACTTTTGTACAGCGGGAGGAAGTAGAGACGTGTCGTCCATCCTTATTTACAGACTATGAACAAATCAACATGTTTGTATTGTGCGTCAAGTCAGTGAGTACGTTTACATGCACACCAATATTCCACTATTATTCCGAATATGACAATATTCCATATTTGATACAGGTCATGTAAACAGAATATTCAAGTTGGACATTCCGAATAAGGCCTTTTTCCGAATTTAGCATTTTCCGATTAAGACACATGTGATATGCCGACAGTTCGCAAGGCTGCAGACCTGGGGTCTTATTTATAAAACTGTGCGTAAGATCCTTACTATAAGTGTACTTACGTCCAAAAGCCCAAAATGATGTACGGCAAAAAAAAAAAAAAGATTTATAAAACCGTGTGTACGCACACCTGTAAGCAATGTTCCTTTGATAAATCACAGATTACCTACAAGCATGCGTACATGGATCAGCCTCTTATCCCGCCCTGTACATGCCCATTTTTAACCATAAATAGTAGGGCTGTCAATTGATTAAAAAATGTTATCAAATGAATTACATACTCTGTGATTAATTAATCGAAATTAATCGCATACATCATTATTGCTGTTAAAGTATTTTAAATATTTCAATTCAAATAAATCAATAAATAATCACCATTAGTGACATTTAAGTTCAAAAACTCTTTATTTATTATTTTCACTGTTCAAATAATGGCCATAACAATCAACAATATGACCTATTATGCTGAGAAAATAAATTCAACAGTGCTTTAGGAAGAATATTTTTTTTCACTGTACATACAAGGCATCTCAGGCCACAGTTATAACCTAAGGGACACAATGAATAAATTAACACTCCCTTTAATGTCAACACTATTTCTCTGGTATGTGCCATAAATAAACTCAGGCAACAGAGACCAAAAGTTGAACATAGTGCAATATCAATTCCAGGGCTTTTTTGTATAATTGAACATAGACCTCCAATGAAAAAAATCAGCCCCTTTTTACTACATTTCACACAAAAAAAACAACAAAGCAACAATTTCTCATTTTTAAGTTGTAGTCAGACACATCTGCCTCACTTCTCCTTCAGCCAGTCACTGAGACAAACTAACTTCTCTACATTCTCAGAGCTCAAGGCTGCCCTCTTTTTTGGACTATGTTACCTGCAAGGGAAAAAAGTCTCTCACAAGGGACAGAACTGGCAGGGGCAGCCAGATATTTGTGAGCCAGGACAGACAGCTGTTGATGGGCTCCTGCATGAGTTGTCCACCACTGCAGCGGGCATTCCTCTATGCTGATGCTGGGCTCTGCTTTGTAGCGGTTCAGAGCCCTGTTTGTTTCCACTGTGTCATCATCATCTGAGTCTGTGTCTGAAGCAAAGAGTAGGAGGCTTCTCTTTTTCAGTGGCTCTTCTGCAGGCTCTGGGGTAGCCGTACTGGCTTTATTTTGCAGCAGTACCTCAAGACTGGTCCACACATCTTCTCTGTCTCCTCTTTGAAGATACTTCAAGTCCTTGAAGCGTGGGTCCAGTGCAGAAGCTATGTTGAGCCATCCATTGTTGAGGTTTGCTTGTCGTTCAGACAGGTCCTTTTTAAAGGCAGTCTTGAATTTTCCTATGTAGGCTGGGTCCTCCTCTGAAACTTCCATTGTGCGGTACAGGTGGCAGAGAGCAGGCAACACCACAGAGCAAGAAACATAAGTCTCACCTCCAAGGAGCTCAGTCACATATCTGCAGTGGATGATAAGAGATGCACACAGTACATTTATTATATCAGTGTCATAGTAGTAGCCTGGCCTACATCAATATATTTCTTTTAAATGACGTTTTTGTGTGTGTGTGTGTGTGTGTGTATGTGTGTGTGTAAGCTTTTAACTGTAACATCTCTGTAACCAGAGGTGTATAGTCCAGGTGCCAGAAAGTAGAAATCCTGTCCAGCAGCTGTCCCAACCATCACTAAACCAGCTCCTCTACCAGGTAGATGAGCTCGTTAGTGAAAACACCTGTTCTAGATGTAGAAGCAGATCCAAAAACATGGCAGGATTTTTATTTTCAGCCACCCGGACTACACAGCTCTGTCTGTAACATATGAGCATGCAAGGCATGTGCTCATATGGAAGCTTTCTCGCCGCAGCAATCATGTTTCGGGCGCTGGCTGTGCCGAGTGTGGTGATCTTTGGTTGAACTCCCCATGCCTCCGCCACAGACAAAAACTGCTGGGCGCAGGCATCAGCGGAATGCCTGGTGTCCGTTTTTAGCATTGCTAATGCAAATGACTGGAGTTTCCACTCACAAATATAATATTTATTTAAAAAAAAACACTTAGCTGTCTGCCATTTCCCTCTGGAAACAGCCGGTTTCCCCCAGAGTGGCGAGGACCTGTATTTGGACCGGGATGGCACGGTTCCGGCGCGTTGCCCTCTCTACTGGACCCAATTCAGTACATAGATCCACGAGCTCAGCTTTAGGGAATCTAAATCGGTATATCAGCCAGTCATCGTCATGGTTCCTGAAGTCTCTTTCTCTCCTGATTCTTCCATTAGGGGTCAGTCCTCCTGCAGGGCCAGCAGGGCCATCATGCAGCATTACGCACGGGGTCACTGCAGTATTTATATGTTTACAACAATTTGTGATTGTTAACACCTTGCTAAAATCACAGCATCAACTAGTGGTATCCCCCACCCTGAGATACAATTTGACAACAAAATAAAGTGTTTTAGGAAAACACACTTTTCTTCATGCAGGTTTTGTTATGAACAGTATTAAAGTTCGGACCGATAACGAGGACATTAAGGGTAACGATTGCGCCAGAGTTTAACAGCTGTATTTCCAGACTTTGACATTTGATGATATATGCAGAGTTTTAAAGACAGATATTTAGTTATTTACACTGTGTTCTCCCGTTATCTAATGCTAGGGTATTCCATGCAGTCGGACCATCTCCTCCTCCTGCGCTGCGTAGCGGACAATGTGACGGTGAGAAAGCGGCAATTAAATATTAAGAACAAATTTTTATTTAAGATTTGAGTTGAAGGTGTTTATGGAACAGTTATCACTCAGTACAAGCGCAAATAACACTGCTGGATTTAATCTTCATGGTAATGTGGATGATATGAAGTGAAGAAATGTGCGTGAGGCATCAATACTTGAAAATATTAATTAGTAATCTTATTCCCATTTACTTTCTGCAGTCTGACTTCAGTTCACCACCTCACCATCTGCGTCGCAATTCCTATTTTGTCTCCAAAATGTTCGTACGCATGGGTCAGAGTTTGCGTGGAGGACCGCACATTCTCCCGTCAACTTTGTTTTATAAATCACAACCTTTGCGTGGGAAGTGGCGTACGCACGTTTTCAGCCCCGTTTGGTGCATACGCCACGCTTATAAATGAGACCCCTGATAAGAAGGAGAAACACAGCTACTAATTAAAACATTATCAAAGACTTGGATATCAACAGGTTTTTGGACACATCGCTACGCCGACCTTTTCAAGAAGCTGGTTGAAGGAATGAAAGAGAGACGCTGTGTTCACATGCTCCAACAAGTCCTCCACCGCTGGTAAACTTTGAAAAAATCCTCATTTGCAGGGCTGCATGTAAACAGGAATATTAGTGGAATATTCACTTTCACCATGTATGCAGCTTAGTCGGAATATCGTCTTCGAATATGGGGCAAAAAATTGAATATTATGTGCACGTAAACGTAGTCACTGTTGACTTTTCAACATTCAACTGAGACTGCAACCTTTTCCTGTCTTTAATCGAGGGTTTTATTATGATAACTCCAACCAGCTCTGGGACATGGGACGCAAACTCCGGCTGCTGGTGAAAAATCATATGCTTGCTAGTGCAATGCAAGTACATATAATTATTAGTAAGGACAACTGTACAGACATATTGTAATCTTAGTGCAGACCTTCAGTCTCATAGTCCTTCGGTTTTTACGGAGAAACCGTCTGTACCACATTCAGGAGGCAGAATTGATTTTGCACTGACAATGCTACCAGTGTCTAGCCTGATAATCCAGCTGAATTGACATTTTGTCCTAATGTATTCATTCTTACAAGGAGGGGGTTTATTTGGTCTTAGCAGCCAGTGAGCTATCTGTCCCACTGATGACATTTTCAGTTGACGCAGAAGCTGCTGTGGCAATTGCCTGTAAGTGCGAGTAGGTAAAATTTTTTCTAAATTATGCTTCTGTAAGTCGACTTACATCTGCACCGATAGCATCACTTGCCATCATTTATGTGGCAATTTTTCTGTCGCAGGTTTTTCAAGCATAGACTGTAAATATTAGATCCATAGGTATATAGGAAACTGACGGCCCCATTCTTAAAGGAATAGTTATACCAATTTGCTTTCTTGCTAAATCTCACGACGGAGAGTTTAAAAGGAGGACCCAAATGCAGGAGACCAGTCAGGCAGGTTGAAGAAACAAAAAGCTAGCTTTAATAACAAAAGACAAGAAAACTAAACACTGGGAAAAATAACACTGGGAGCAAAGACCAAAAGGAGACAATCCAACACTGAGTAAGTTTACATGCACACTAATATTCCACTATTATTCCGAATATGACAATATTTCAAATTTAACTTGGACAAAGTGGGTGATTCACTCACCACTTGTTCCTTGTGCTTGGTCCATATTTATTTTACACATTGCTCTAGTTATTTCATAAGGTATTTATTTAACACAAAACCACAGTTTAGTTTCAGTTAGATTTATTAAGTTGCAGGTTTTAACAGTTAAGTGTTTGTTCTTCATGCTCACCTTTTCTCTGTTCTTTTGTTTGGTCCACTGTGCAAAAATGTTTGGGGAGGAGCCCCCTAGCAGCAGGGTGTATTTATGGTAATGATGACATCATCACTGACATCATTAGACAGAACCAAGCCATGGGGGTTTTCTGTTTGTAATTAATTTTCACGTGTTTGGTTAAGGCATTGGAGGGTAATTGATATGAATGACGTCCCTTACACTTGCTTTATTGTGTAAATGAATGCAAACTGTGTCTAGCTTTGTCCCGATTTTGGTGAAGTTAGAAATGTTCGGTAGACTTCCCACTGGAAGATAGTGGTACGGTCCAGGGTTGATTGAGAGCCCTATAAAGGCAGTGACATGTGGCTGCTTAGGGAGAGTGGGAAATTGATACTTGAAAAGGCTAATTGGGGGAAATTTCTGGAAGTAAGTGATAACTATCTGAATCAGACCAATGATGATATTAATATAGAAACACTTGACAGCAAAATAAAGCAAGGCATAATATTGGCTGCGTTAGAATCCATTCCTAAAGGAAACAAAAAGAGGAAAGTAGTGCCCTGGTGGGATAAATGTAAGGAAGCAGTGAGAAATGGAAACAAGGCATTCAGAATAGTTAAAAGAACTCATAATTTTCAACACATGATACAGCACAAGCAAGCCCAGGCCATAGTAAGGAGGACACATTGGAGAATATATAGAGGAGAGGTGTGGGGGATGATTAAAAAGATGGAAGGAGACAGAAAGGAGTGTTCTCCAGTTCTGACTGAAGGGAATGAGACAGCAGTAACAAAAAAAAAAAAATATTTGTTAAAGTGCATAGCTTGAATAATTTATCTGAAAATGAAAGAAGAGGAAGAGAGAGAACAAAGTCAGAAAACATGGAGGCTCTATGTAGGAAAGCAACTTTTGATGATGGACAAAATGTCCCTTTCAGTATAAGGGAATTAAAAAAGGCTCTAGATAAAACGGGAACGACTGCAACCTGGTAAAGATGAGGTATGTTATAGCATGGTAAAGCATTTGAGTTTTGGAGGCCTGGAGAAATTATTGATGCTATATAACAAAGTTTGGGAAGAGGGTAAAATGCCAAAGAGGTGGAAAGAGGCCATACTTGTCCCAATAAAGAAACCAGGAAAAGTTACAAGCAGGCCTGGGAATTGCAGACCAATTACATTGACATCACACATATGTAAATTAATGGAGCGTATGATAAATGAGAGTTAATGCACTGTATAGAAAGTAGAGGCATGGTGGCTACATATCAAAGTGGCTTCAGGAAAGGTAGGAACACTATGGATCCAGTGCTGTGTTTAGAGGATAAGTAAAAAGCCCAAGTAAATAAAGAGACAGTTGTTGCAGTTTTTTTGAGGCTGAGAAAGCCTATGATATGTTATGGAAAGAGGGGCTTCTAAGAAAGTTACATATTATGGGAGTTGGAGGAAAAATGTTCAATTGGGTAATGGACTTTCTAGTTAAAAAAGAGTTTCAAGTGAAGATAAGATCAGAGCTATCCAGCCAATATGTTGTAGAAAACGGGATGCCTCAAGGGAGTGTAGTAAGTCTGACGTTATTTTCTATTATGATAAATTATGTTTATGTAAATAATCCAGTGGACATGGGGAGATCACTATTTGCAGATGATGGAGCTTTGTGGAAAAGAGGGAGAAATGTTGACTATCTGATTGAGAAAATGCAGTATGCAATTAACCAAGTTGAAGAGTGGGTTAGGGTTTGGGATTTAAATTCTCAGTGAATAAAACTAAAGCCATGTCATTTATATATATATATATATATATATATATATATATATTTATATATATATATATTTATATATACTACTGGTCAAAAGTTTTAGAACACCCCAATTTTTCTAGTTTTTTTATTAAAATTGTAGCAGTTCAAGTCCAATGAATAGCTTGAAATGGTACAAAGGTAGTGGTGAACTGCCTGAGGTTAAAAAAAAGTAAGGTTACCCAAAACTGAAAAATAAGTGTACAATTCAGGATTTTACAAAAAGGCCTTTTTCAGGGAACAAGAAATGGGTTAAAAATGTAAAGCTGTTCTGCAGCAATGGAGGTTGATCAAGCTTTGAAAGTTGGTGCTACCAATTCCCACAGGTGTTCCAACTTGTCTGGATTACTTCCAACCCCCTCTGTCTGTGTAAAAGTATTGTTGGAACACACTGTGGTACCATACCCTCGTGAGCATTATTTGAACAGTATTGTACTGCAGAAAGTAGTGTGTTGCTATAAAAATGGCGGGAAAAAGGCAATTAACAATGGAAGAGAGACAGACCATCATAACACTTAAGAACGTTGGTCTTTCCTACAGAGAAATTGCGAAGAAAGTCAAGGTGTCAGTGAGTACGGTATTCTTCACCATCAAAAGGCACTTAGAAACTGGGGGAAACTTTGACAGGAAGAGGTCTGGCAGAATCAGAAGACAAGTTTCTGAGAGTCAACAGCTTGCGTGATATGCGGCTCACAGGACAACAGCTTCAAGCACAGCTTAATAGTAGTCGTAATAAGCAAGTCTCAGTTTCAACTGTAAAGTGAAGACTTGGAGCTGCAGGTTTGATAGGTCGAGTTGCAGCAAGAAAGCCATTGCTAAGACGTCAGAATAAGAAAAAGAGGGTTGCCTGGGCCAAGAAACATCGACAATGGACTACTGAAGACTGGAAGAAGGTGCTATGGACTGATGATTGAAATCTTCAGTTCATCACGCAGGATTTTTGTACGCTGTCGAGTAGGTGAAAGGATGGTTCCTCAGTGTGTGACATCAACTGTCAAACATGGAGGAGGAAGCAAGATGGTCTGGGGCTGTTTTGATGGATCCAGGGTCGGTGATTTGTACAGAGTGAAAGGCACCCTGAAACAAAACGGCTACCACAGCATTTTGCAGCGCCATGCAGTACCCTCTGGTATGTGCCTAGTTAGTCAGGGGTTCATCCTACAGCAAGATAATGACCCAAAACATAAGTCCAAGCTATGCCAGGACTACCTTAGGAAAAAAGAACAAGATGGTAATCTTAAAAACATGGAGTGGCCAGCACAGTCACCAGACTTAAACCCCATTGAGCTGGTTTGGGATGAACTGGACAGAAAAGTGAAAGCAAAGCAACCTACAAGTGCCACACATTTATGGGAACTTCTGCAACAGAGTTGGGAAGAACTTTCTGACGAATATTTGGTTTCCATTGTAGAAAGAATGCCATGAGTGTGTTCAGCTGTTATATCTGCCAAAGGGGGCTACTTTGATGAGTCAAAAATGTAGAATACATTTTTTATTTTTAAGTTTATAAATTGATTCCATGATTGCTTTTTTTAACTTCAATTATTTATTTGTTCTATTCTTTCATTTCAGAGTACAAAAACCTGGAAAAATTGGGGTGTTCTAAAACTTTTGACCAGTAATGTATATATACTGTGTGTGTGTGTGTATATGTATATATATATATATACATATATATATATATATATATATATATATATATATATATATATATATACATATATATATATATATATATATATATATGTATATTGTTGTTTTTTTTTTTTTTCAGGATTATCCGAGTAGTACACGTGTAGTCGGAAGAGATGCGTTTAGCCTTCGGTGGAAGATGTGTAGGCTTTCGGCCGTGCTGATGTCAATAGAGAGCTCATTCCCCCATTTAGGAGCCAGGACAGAAAAAAAGTCTGGATTTCGTTGAGTGATTAGTTCTCCCTCGCTGTGAGGGGGCAGCAAGCAGGTTGGCTGATGCAGAGCAGAGTGGGGTTGGGGTATAGGGTTTGACCATGTCCTGGATGTATGCTGAGCCGTTTGTGGCTCTGTATGCAAGTACTAGTGTCTTGAAGCGGATGCAGGCAGTATCTGTTAACCGGTGAAGAGAGCGGAGGAGCGGTGTAGTGTGTGGCAGCACGGTGGCTCAGTGGTTAGCACTTCTACCTCACAGCAAGAAGGTTCTGGGTTCGAACCCAGGTTGTCCCGGGCCTTTCTGTGTGGAGTTTGCATGTTCTCCCCGTGCTTGCGTGGGTTTCCTCCGGGTGCTCCGGTTTCTTCCCACAATAAAGACATGCATGCAACTAGGACTACAGTTGAAAATTAGCCGACTGGCTAACACTGGCGCATTTACAGAAATGTTGATTAATTTGCATTGTCCTAATATAAATAAATAAATAAAAAAAAAAAAACTTGGGGAGGTTGAAGACAAGTCGAGCTGCTGCGTTCTGAATGAGCTGCAGGTGTCGGGTGGCACATGCACGCAGGCCAATCAGGAGTCAGAAGAAAGAAGAAAACTCGGATTGGAGTGGGGAGCAGAGTTTACATCGCTGAAATATATTTATCAAGTCTCAATAACAACAAGATTAGATTATGGCAGTGATGTATATGGATCAGCGGCTAAATCTGTACTCCCAGACCTGGATGATATTCAGACCCGTGCTCTGAGGTTTTGTTTAGGGTCAATGAAAACTGCAACAGTTTGTGCTCTTCAAGCAGGAGAAATGCCCCTGTGGCTATGTAGAAAACAGCTGTTGGCCAATTACTGGCTAAACTTAAGGGGCCATGATGAATGGCATCCTACTAAGAGGGTCTTGGAGACTTGCTGGGAAAGGGTAAGGCACAAAAGACACGTTTTGGGTGGATAGGCAAGAGCATAGCAGAGCAGATGGAAGTCCAAGAAATTTAATTTTGTCCTATGCTGTGGCCTGTGAGGCCAGCCTGGATGCTGCATAGTGCTTGTGTGGATCTGGAGCTGCTGAATATCAAGCGCAGGAATTAAAGGGGTGATAGAATGCAAAACTGATTTCACCCTGTCATAGTTGAATAACGACAGTTCGGTGGGTAAATAGGACATACATAGAAGCTCAAAATCCCATTGACACCCCTTTACTATGAAAATCTCATATTTTGAAACTGCCGCTGAAAACGGGTGAATCTCAACAAAGCTGGAAGTTGACGTCAACCTCCCAAAAACCGGAACCTTTGTCAGCCCATGGGTGTATTAAGAGAACGGTCACGCCCCAACATTTACATAGGCTACACAACTGACCTGAGATCAGGTAGTCTTCTGAATCTAGCTAGGTCACGCAGATCTCTGCTATTCCATTACAAAATTCACTTCTGAAACTTTTTTATGCGAGAAATCAACTATGTAAAGCTCAAATATGGGCCGCTTTACGAAAATGGATGTCTAATTGCAAATTTTGTCCGACTGTGTGTCGGAGTTCAGCGCCGGTGCTGCCTGTGTTGCTGCCTCGCCGCCCAGCCTGCCTTCCTTCACACACCCCGGCCTGCTATGAGGTACTTGGAACTCCGTCACGACTGGCAGCCCACAGCACTCCATACCCGCGCAAAGTCACCGTCTCTTGGGGTAATAGACAACTAAATGCCCCTGCTCTGACAGAGCTCCAAGGCCTGAAACTCCCCTCTTCCTGCTAGCTAAATGCCCGGTGTATGTGAGTGAGGCGCGGCCAGCGAGCTTGTTACACCAGCTGTTACCACAGGTTTCAGTTAATCTTTTAATGTGTGTAATTATAATGTGTTGAGTTATTTAAACAAACGATTGGGGAAATACACGCCTCTTGTCCGCGAGTCTCATTGATAGAGCCTGCGGCTGGATGGAGCTAGCTAGCCTCCTCTTAGAATTCCTCTGGAATTCACATACATTCATTAACTTGAAATCGGACACCGTTGTTAGCTTTATAAAACATTTAGTTAGATGTTGTATAAGTGGCATGACGAAATTCAAACTGTAAATATACTCGGAATTACGCCGAAAATGAAGCTAACTATCCGTGATTTGTAGCTACACACAGCTAGGATTGAAGGGATAGTCGCAGCTAACGAAACCCTTACAGCTCACAAATATTCATTAACTTGAAATCGGACACCATTGTTAGCTTTATAAAACATTTAATTAGATGTTGTATAAGTGGCGTGATGAAATTCAAACTGTAAATATACTCAAATTACGACCAAAAATGAAGCTAACTAGCCGCAATCTTGTACACATAGCTAGGATTGTAGGGACAGTCGCAGCTAATGAAACCCTTACAGCTCACAAATATTCATTAACTTGAAATCGGACACCGTTGTTAGCTTTATAAGACATTTAGTTAGATGTTGTATAAGTGGCGTGACGAAATTCAAACTGTAAATATACTCGAATTATGACCAAAAATGAAGCTAACTAGCCGCAATCTTGTACACATAGGATTGTAGAAACAGTCGCAGCTAACAAAACCCTTACAGTTCACAAATATTCATTAACTTGAAATCGGACACCGTTGTTAGCTTTATAAGACATTTAGTTAGATGTTGTATAAGTGGCGTGACGAAATTCAAACTGTAAATATACTCGAATTACGACCAAAAATGAAGCTAACTATCCGTGATTTGTAGCTACACATAGATAGGATTGAAGTGACAGTCGCAGCTAACGAAACACCTAGCTAGCTAAACTTCACAAATATTAACTTTGAAATCGGACACCGTTGTTAGCTTTATAAGACATTTAGATGTTGTATAGCTAAGTGGCGTGACATTGTGTGTAACATGTGGTAAGAGATTGCTGGTGTAACAAGCTCGCTGACCGCGCTCTCACTCTAACACAACGGGCCATTTAGCTAGCAGGAAGAGGGGAGTTACAGGCCCTGGAGCTCTGTCAGGGCTGCCAGCCTAACGGAGCTCACAGCAGGCCCTGGAGCTCTGTCAGGGCTGCCAGCCTAACGGAGCTCACAGCAGGCCGGGGTCTGTGAAGGAAGGCAGGCCGGGCGGCGAGGCAGCAGCACCGCCGCTGAAGTCCGACACTTACCATACGTCTTACCATAATTGCAATTAGCCATCAATTTTGGTAAAACGGCCCATATTTGAGCTTTATATAGTTGATTTCTCACATAAAAAAGTCTCAAAAGTGAATTTGGTAAGGAAACATTGCAGTGTCTGGAATATGAGATTCTGTCGCTTCTCTAATGTGTGTGTATTGGGGATTCGCTCAACCAATCAGCGCGCAGCTCATCTAAATATTCACGAGCATACCATATTTGGAAGAAAAGCTCTTGTTACAAATAGGGCCAAAACACAGGGATGCATAAGGGCCAATAAAATATCAACCAGGCCATTTTCAGCCCAACCAATGTTACATACCCCATTAGGAGACCATAAGGAACAGTGTGAAATATTCTATATAATCATTCTATCACCCCTTTAAACAGCAGACCTAGTTAAAGAATACTACAGTTATAAGGATAGAAATTACAGTGATTATGTACAGCTAACTAACAACTAACAGGGACAATGGGGGCAGCAGTGGTGAATCCCAGTTGCCAGACTGGAGTCAGTCAGAGAACAGCAGATTATTTAAGTGTTCATGCAATTGAGTTACTTGCAGTTCTGTTAGCATTACAATGGGTGGAAGAGGTGTCAGCACGTAAAATACTCATCTGTAGCGACTCCGTGTCAGCACTATCAAGTATCAAAGCAGGATCAACCAGAAACCATCAAGACCTAGTATTTGAAATTTTGTTTACTAATTCAAGGCTCGCTGATCAGGGAAAACAATGTAGTGTTCATGTGGGTACCTGCACATACAGGAATTCCAGGAAATGAGAGAGTGGATAAATTAGCAAAGGAGGCAGTCAAGAAAGGAAATATAGAACTGAATATTAAACTGTCAAAATCACAGGGGAAAAGTATAGCATGGAAGGAAATATCCAAACAGTGGCAACACTATTGGCATAGTGCAGAAAAGGGAGACACTTACAGACAATACAAAATAAAGTTGGAGGAGTGAGAAACAGTGGGGCTAACCAAAAAGAGCAAGTAATTATTAGTAAATTAAGAATTGGTCACAGTAGATTGAACAGTACACTTTTAGAATAGGACAACATCCAACTGAGCACTGCAGTCTGTGTGAGGTAAAGAAGACAGTGGAGCATGTCCTGATTTCATGCAGGAATTCCTGTCAGCAAAGAAGGATCATGTTAGCAGGACTACATAAATTAGGACCAGTAGAAATCAGAATCAAAGATGTCCTTGAAAGTGGGGTCACCGTAAATGGGAGGAAACATACTACATTTACATTTTTGAACTAATTAGGAAATTTTAATGGAATGAAATAATAGATGATGAGTAATACCAGTAGGAGGCAGTAATGCAACGTATGGGATGCCAACTGCCGTAAAACCCAAAAGAAGAAGAAGAAGATGCTTAGGGAGAGGGAAGCTGTGCTGATACAAACATGTGCTTAGGAAAGATTTGAGTTTTGTATAAAGAGAAGGTAAGAGCAGTGCTGATATAAGCAGGTGCTTTATCGACTTTTTGGGACAGACTATTGGAGAAGCCTTGCTGCTCAAACAAATGCTTTGTCTCATTTTGTCCACGTAGATTTTTGTTGTTTTGTCTCCAGTTTTCTTTTGATCGCTTCAAGTTTCACTCATGATGGAAACTCATCGTTTTTGTAATTTTCTGATTCATACATATGGCACCCTGCAAATAAATCTGCACTGTTTGGACTTCAACAAGTCTGCCTGCCTATCTTTGACGCTCAGGCTACACTACCCGACAGTTTTTCGAAAAATAGCATTTTCCCATTAAGATATGCGGGATATATTTTTAGGTTTTGGAAGCATTCTTTGAAGATGTATAAAGCGCGTTTGGAGTATGTGTCTCAATCAGGGTTTTTACTGCAGTTTGTGACAGTTAACTCTTACCTGTTTACAGCATACGGTCAGCTCTGTGCGTTGCTAGGTTGTTGTACACAAACCAACCAGCGTACAACAAGTGGTGTTTTTCAGTTCCCTTGTTTTGTATTCTGTATCCCAGGAAGACCTGCTGGCTCTCTGGCTGTGGCAACAGTTGGGGATGTTACAGTTTTCCTCAATCGGTTTGGCACAATCATCTAATGACTATTACTGTAATGAAACTGAAGATTGCTAGTCCTACTGACTCCCCTCATGGGGACTGGTTAGCGCTACTGAACTTAGCTGTTCCATAATATACGTCCAAGTCTGCAGGAGGTCTGACTGAGTTTTAGGCTGCTGCATCACTCTGGAGCCACTTCATAACACCAAGCAGAATCCAAATAGAGCATCAAATTTACATTTGACGTGAAGAGTCACAGCTCTTTTCTTAGATTTCTGTAGATGCTGCACCCCACTGGACACCCACGCATGTATAGATGTTTTTACATTACCGGCCAGAGGCATCGAGCAACACCGCAGGTCTCCATAGCAGGCGGGCGAAGCTGGCATAGTGTGTAGAGTATTCCGTCTGTAATAAAGTGTCCTGCATATTCTCCGATCCGTCCCAATGTATCCCGGTGGTACACATGTGCGATAGTTTGAATGCATAATTGTTGTAAAAGCTTTCTACTGAGCGAAGCTTCAAGATAGCTGACGCTCGTTTTGCTTCGGCAAGCTTCAGGTAAAGACGACAGTCCAGCCCCCTATGGGCAGGTTGAAAACATGCAGAAGTAGCTCTTACTACTGCCTGTAGTCCATTGCCTCTGGTCAAAAAAATGTTCCAGTGACGCAAAAATCGTCATTTTCCATCATCAGAAGATTTTTTCCAGACCCACAATACAGAGATCTCTCATCTCAGGGGGGACATGAGGGAGGGAAGCACGGTCATTTGAAAATACTACCGTGTTTCTACTGATATAAAGCTCAATGCTAAATCAGTGAAGTATCTCTTTAAACCTATAATTAAGATGCAAGCTTGAAAATCTAGCAGCTAAAGATACAAGTATTTTCTAAGGAACTCCTCTCCACTCCAGAGTGAGTACTGGACTTAGTACTACTGCACTTGGATGATAAAGTTGCTCTATGACGGCTAGTTGTGTAAATAGGCAAATGGTAACAACTTTGTTTTGATATTTTTCTGACAATAAGTGGCTAGAAAGGCTTTAATGTACTGTACATACCTTTACATAAAGTACTTAACATAGCAGTACAAGATGCATTATGTATAACAAACAAAAAACATGATTAAAATAATAATTTAACAATTACGATCCTTATCTGTAAAGTCTGCATTTAAACATACACACAGGATATAAAAACATGCAACACGTGAAAGCAAAGCTTTTTCAGCTGCGAACGTCCTTCATGTCCACCGACACACATCATATCTATCACAGTCCCATTCTCCTCCTAATTCTCCCATGTGCACGTCAGTCTGTACCGGCAGCCGCACATCATTTGTAATTATGCAAAACAGTCCTTTCTCGTCGCGTGGAGGAAAGCAATTTTTCTATGCAAATGGTTAAATTTCCCGTGAGGGCCGCCATTGGACGCATGCTCATAAACGTGCTAATGATGAGTGACGGTGGGGGATATTGAGGTCAACACACATGCGACACCAATGAAAATGATCAACTAAATGCCAGAAGTGTCCTCACAACGGGTGAACTGGGCAGGAGAGACGGGGCGAAGTGGCACGCCGAGACTCACAGCCGTGGTCATTAGTAATCCAATTGGACGAGGCAGTTATCATTGAAGATCTGAGGGAGTGATTTAAATTAAAGAATTTCTTTTTCAATTTCAATAATTTCCTTCCAGGCTCAGTAAAAGTGATAATTGTTAAAATCCTGCACAGCTCCTACAAATACACCTGAATGTTGTATCATCATCAGGTTGTAAATATCGCTGGAAATTGGGCTCAAATCATTTAAACTGCCCTTATTCACCTTCATTCTAAAGATTTCACACCAGTGGAACAATCTCCTGACGGTCACACTCAGCAGCTTACACATGAGAGGAGGCAGAAACCTAGAGTTCAGGGACGTTTACTTCAAGACTGCAGGGCTCAAACTCTAAGGACAAGCTGGGAAAAAAAGATTGTATGATATGCTGCTAATGGCACATACACAACTTGCATGGTCGGATTACTGTAACGTAAACCAGGAGTTGTTCATTCCAATGGAGACAGAAACACACTACAACTCCCTTGTGACCATTCAATGTAATACGTTGGATTTTTCAAAACACTGTGTTGAAACCAGACTGTCAGTACAACTGGAATTTGGACAACAGGAATCCTGTAAGCAAAATATTTTGGCTTAAATCAGACAAAAAAAACTATTTTCACTGTTTTTCCAAAACTATGATTTATACTTTATACAATTATAATGTAACATGTGATTTAATCCCTCCAAAATGTATTGTTATCAGGAAACTGTTCCGCTGATGATCACATAATTACTTAATAATCGTCATTGTTGGACCATTTCCCAAATCATGAGAACCACCCTGCGCAAACCAAGCTTTGCATATTGGTCACGATAACTGTCTGCTGTTGGATCATAAAGGCAGCGATACCTGGATAAAGCAAGAACTAGGCTTTTCTCAATGTTGTTTTGGCAGTTTTGTCCACGTTCGTCAAGCAGAATGACTCACCAAAATAACAGGCAAGCTGTGCACGCAACGTAAGCTCTTGACTAGTTTATGATGTCCAAACCCTCCATGTGAATGGAGACGTTAGGCCCCTATGTGCCCTTTGGACGGGTACTCAACCCCTAACAGCCTAGTAACAGGAGTCTGTTAGTGCTGGAAGATCTCAGGTGGGAGATTTTATAACTGTGTTTTATGACTTCATGAGTTTCTTTTTGTTTCCAGTAAACCCTTAGATAAATTATAAGTTAAAACTCAGACTGACAGTGTGTTTGTGTTTGTGTGTGTGTGTGTGTGTGTGTGTGTGTGTGTGTGTGTGCGTGTGTGTGTTTGCCATTCAGAGTGAAATGCTGACATTTCAGAGATGATGAGTCACGCTGTCTACAACGCCTTCTATTGATCACTGAACAGTCACAGAATATTCAACTGTGTGTGTACGCTCCTCGCAGACTAATGTACGAAAGGGGACAAAATAAAAACTGCAGACATCTTGTTTCGGAATAAAACTCCTGCATCCATCTGTGAACTGCAATCTTCTCGCTGCAAGAATAACAATGGCCCATTAGCAGCCCCGGCAGTGACACCGTGAACAGCTACTCCATGCAGATGATTTTGAACTGCACACAGATATGACTTTCAGGGATCCTCATTAGCTAGCAGGAAATTAACTGACAATATTTCACTCGAAGCGGGATGGGGACTGAGGCCACAATGATATTATGACTGCATGCTCGGACATCTGCATTAGATGTCAAATAAAGTAGACTATGTATGTGAGTCTCAGTGCATAATGCTGCTGTCTGGAGGGAAAAAGTTGAGGCAATTATGTTTTTTTTTGTTTTTTTTCACTTGTATTGAAAGTTGTTACAGTCATTTATTTGCTGAATGAGTTTCATGATCCCTTGCAAACCTGGGAATATAAACATACACTTTCTCATTTTCTGAAAACTTTTTTTTCATGCAAAACCATGTCCAAGTCTGTGTGATTTGTTTTCTTGAACAGCATTGGCAAGTTACACCATGGTAACAAAAAGGAATGACCAGTTTACAGTTTACTGCATTAAGGACCACAATTGCTCGTTTACATTGTAACCTTGGTTCTCTGAATGAAGAGACTATCTCTCCACTGTTACATATTCCATATGTACGGAGATGATCCCCCTGAGGTTAGGTATGTGGATACTTCTTTAAGACATACCAGCTTGGCCGCCCACGCCCTATGCTATTTCCTATAAAGCATCTGTGCTGGCGTGGAATTGCTGATTGTTTGATCAGAACAGTCTCTGAGTGGCCTACAGCTGGAGAGATAGTCTCTTCACTCAGAGGTAACGTTGTAACCAAGGTTACAACGTAACTGAGCGTTCTCTATCGTATCAAGACTATCTCTCCACCTTTACATATTCCATATGTACGGAGAACTCTTTAAGACAGGAGGAGGACAGGAGGAGACAGTGCTGCCCAAGCCCAGATAGTGTAAAAACAAGTTATAACTAGAACTGCAAGCAGTTATGACGGGGTCCAAGCCTCCGATGCCAGTTGCCCCTGACGCCCCGGGGAGCTGCGCCAAAGCAGGACCTGAAGCATTACGTGGGGGGGCAAACGTTGGTGAATATCGAGGGGTTTGGAGTGTGGAGGGGGGGAGGCAGGTGTGGTGGTTGAAGGAGCATGGGAGGTGGTCAGGTTGTTGTAAATGGTGTCATAGGCACCGATTTATGGTTTCCTCCGTGGGTGCTCACAGGCGCATGCCCTTTAAAAAATAAAAAATAAATAAAAAAAGTAGTTTGCATTTCAGAAATTTAGAATCAATGTCACCGACATAACCCATCACACTATGACAGAAGCTCCACTTAGCACCAACTGCAATGTTTAATTTGAAATGAATGTAGCCTACTGGCAGCCTGGCACACGTGGGTGGTCAGTATTTTCCGTGGGTGCTCGAGCTCCGGAGTACCCATGGTATCGGCACCTATGAATGGTGTTGATTTTGGGTTGAAAAAAGTGAGAGAAAAGAGTTGCATTTGTTCACTGTGAAGGTTGTAGAAACTTTGTCAGGTGGGTTAAGAAGTATGTTAATTGTAGAAAAGAAGTGCAACACACAAAATCAAAAACCAAAACCTAAAAGTAGGAGGCAAACATCAGTAAATATTGAGAAGTGTGAGCTGCAAGGTCTGTGGTACAATCCCATTGCAAATATGCCATTAACATTGATTGAGTAAAAGGGCCAAAACTGGATGTTGAACAAGGATCTCAAGTTCTTTGCTGTTATGAACCCTCCCTTTTCTGCCTGCTTTTGGCTTTATTGGCTGAGCTGGCAGTTTGGGAGGGCTCGTTAGTTGATTGGTGGACACCTGGGTAGGCCTCAACCAAGACTATTTATACAAGTCATGTTTGATTGTTCTCTCTCTGCATTCTCCTGAGGCCTGTACTACGAATCAAGATCAACATGGCCGGGATTTCTTTCAGTAATCCGGCTTCACTAACCCTAACAACTGCGGTCCCAGATAACCGGTGTCACGAAGGTGGTTATCAACTAGTTCAATCAACCCAGGTTTGTCCAATCTAGAGACGCGCGCGTTCACATAAAAGAGGCGGTGTTTGCACACCACGACCAATCGCAAACATCTACCAGAGCCGCATGTTATATATAAGAAGAGCAAATTATAATTCTACATAAATATGAAGGACACAGACTCGGTTTTACAGGGAAAACGCAATACAGTCGCTGCTTCCTAAAACAGGAAGGAAAAAAAAATATAAATAGCCGACGCTGTAGATGTTTAAATCACAACTCCAATATCACTTCCCCATCAGTCAGGACCAGGATCTAACCATAATTACACTTGGGCTTTCCATAAACTGTCGTTGCTGTAGCCTTTTATTTCAGTTGCAACCCTGGCAGTTGGAAGCGGTCGTGAGAGCAAATACAAAATATAAAAATATAATTCAAACCGATGTGCGCATTGGCGACACACGGCTCAAGAAGCCGATATGTAATTCCCTCCCATTAAAATATATAGGCTATATTTCATAAAAATACCCATGTTAACGGGGTTGTTGGTCTCTAAATGTTTTAACTTTTATGAGCGCACCCCTCTCTCCCCCTCTCTCTCTCTTTCTCTCTCTCTCTCTCTCTCTCTGCACCGAGCTCCGCCTGATCTTCTTTAAGAACGGTGACGCCGTTATCAATCGACCTATTGATTGGTCAGTAGGCGATGCTTTTACACCGGTTGATCTCTGATCTCCAACTTAACCTGCTCCCGACCAGGTTAGGTGTTCAGCATGAGTTACCACGGCGACTGAACCCGATAACAACTGATCCACCTTTGTAGTACAGAAAATCCTGGGTTGAGCCTTAAGTTAGCTCGTTAACGCCAAATCCTGCTTCGTAGTACAGGCCTCTGCTCCTAGGCTCCACATCTCCTGATTTGGGTTTCGTTTATTTCTTTTGTTGCAGTTGTCATTTGTCCACATCTTTCACTCACACATACACCGCACACACTACTGATAACATTGATTCCACATCTGTTTTGATTCTTTTGTTAATAGTAGTTTGTTTATGTTGCAATAAACACTTTATTGGCATTTTAACCTGTTTGGTCTCCCCTCTTTTGTCACATGCATTGAGTCGGTTTGTGACATCAGCATCGTAGTGGGATGTTGAACAAGGATCTCAAGTTCTTTGCTGATAACATTTAATTTGGCCGAGATAGGATATGATATGTGTGTGGTAGCTAGCTAGGAAACTTTGTTTGGTTGTCAAATGCGCATACTTTAACATAGCAAAATTCTTTGTACAACTTTTAGTCAAGTCCATCTGGAGATGCTATCTACAAGATTTCGTGCAGATCGGTTGTACGGCCTAGGACAAGTTCGAAAAAGTTGGTTTTGCACATTGTGCGATATTGCGAAAAAACCTTTAAGCAGAAATGGGCGTGGCCTATATCAGGTGATTCAGCTTGATTCAAGGAACACCTGGATGTGAGAATTTCTAATGTACAATGTGTAATGTGGGAGTTAAAGACAAAAAAACATAGTGCCACCTAGTGGTCCACATGTGTAATTTTTGGTAGGTGTGGTCTATGGCCCATTGTCCATCTACCCTATAAATTTAAAGCTGTTCACATTAGTGTAAGTGGTACATTTAGACTTGGGTCCCATATGCCACGCCCACTTTGACCCCGGAGTACGCCACTGTAGAGTTGGCCTCATGAGTAAGTAAGTAAGTAAGTAAAATTTATTTGTATAGCACATTTCACAGATAAAAATCACAAAGTGCTTCACAACAAATGGGTGGATACACAACATTTATACATTGCAGTACATAATCAGAAAAGACACTTAAGACACAATAAAACCGGCCTAATCACCCTATGGTCTATTGAAACGCCTCTTTAAAAAGAAGAGTTTTCAACTGAGTTTTAAAATTTGTCACTGAATCCAAGCAGCGTACGGAAGGATGCAGTGAGTTCCACAGCCTAGGTGCCACAGCTTGAAACGAACGGTCCCCTCTAGTTTTAAAATGTGTACAGGGGGCAACTAAAAATCTCTGACCTGTTGATCTCAGACTACGTGAGGACGTACGCAGCTGTATCAGGTCAGAGATATATGGGGGCGCCTGACCTTGTAGGGCTCTAAAAGTTAGAACCAAAATCTTGAAGTGTATTCTAAATTTCACTGGTAACCAATGAAGTGAAGCTAAAACCGGAGTGATGTGTGCCCGCTTACTAGTGTGGGTTAAAAGCCTAGCAGCAGAATTCTGGACAGTCTGGAGGCGACAAAGATCTTTCTTATCAAGACAAATAAAAAGACTATTACAATAGTCTAAACGGGACGAAATAAATGCATGAATAATCATCTCCAATTCGGCCTTTGACACCAAAGCTCTTATCTTAGAAATGTTCCTTAATTGAAAGAAACAGTTTTTAATAAGTTGCTTCGAGTGTTTCTCCAGAGACATGGAAACATCAAAAACAACACCTAAGCTCCTGAGACTGGGCTGCACAGACGAGCCTAAGGCACCGAGATGCTGTTTTATCTGAGCGATGCTCTGCTCTGGGGCAATGATTAGTGTTTCAGTCTTAGCTGAGTTTAACAGTAAAAAGTTATCATTTAGCCACTGCTTAATCCCACTCAGACAGTTGAGTAGGGATGACAGTTTATATAACTCAGTAGGCTTAAAAGAGCAGTATAGCTGAATGTCATCTGCATACAAGTGATAAGAAACATCCTTGAACTGGCCGATTATCTGTCCTAAAGGAAGTATATACAAAAGGAAGAGAATCGGTCCCAGGACAGAACCCTGAGGAACACCACTCAATAGACCTGCAGTATCTGACATGATCTGATTGATAAAGACACCAAAACTTCTACCGGTAAGGTAAGATGAAAACCATTTTAAAGATGATCCCGATATCCCTAATAGATCCTGAAGTTTATTAATCAAAATATTGTGATCAATAGTGTCAAAGGCAGATGTAAGGTCCAATAAAACTAACACTGTATGCTTTCCACAATCTGCTGACATCAAAATATCACTCAAAACTTTAACTAGTGCAGTTTCCGTAGAATGTTTTTTTCCGGAAACCTGACTGATATTTGTCAAAAATATTATTTATCTCTAAGAAAGTAGTAAGCTGCTCTGCTACCACTTTCTCTAGAATCTTAGCCATAAAAGGGAGTTTAGATATAGGCCTATGATTCATTGGTTGCAATGGATCTAAACTGGGCTTTTTAAGAACAGGTTCAACAATAGCATGTTTAAAAATGTCAGGAACCACACCAGTTAAAAGAGAGGTATTGATCATTTCTACAACACAGGGGCCAATACTATGAAAAACCTGCTTAAACAGCATAGTTGGAAGAACATCACTGTGACAACAAGAAGGTTTCAACTTATCTAGCAAAGTGGTAACCTCATTTAATGTCACTAGTTCAAAGGAGAAACATGGATGAGAAAGCGCCAAAGTACAAGCTTTGAAACAAGCAGGAGGAGGTAAAATACTAGATCTGATATCTTTAATCTTCTCAACAAAGAAGTCAAGGAATACATTACTGTTTGACAAAGAGAACACCGCGATTGGAGGGACAGATTGATATTAGACAGAGGATATTAGCTGAGAGAAGTATTTAGTTCTAGCACTTTTCAGAAGTTCATTTAGGGAGGTAGTTAATTCCCTAAGATAAAGCCTGTGAACTTCGAGTTTAGTTGTTTTCCATAAGCGCTCTATCTTCCGACGTTTACTTCTACAGCTCTGAATGGATGTATTTATCCAGGGGCAGGGCTTTTTAAGAGAGACAATGTTTGATTTCATAGGAGCCACTTCATCCAAAATTGCTAAACATTGGCTGTTAAAAGACTCAGCATACACATTGGCATCACTGCAACCCCTTAGCCTGCATCGCTGAAACAACATAGAAAACTTCCCAGCAACATCCTGGTAAATAACTCTCCTTTGAGCCTTCATTCTCAGAGGCGAGGGGTCCCGAGGTAAGTTCAGGTTAAAGAAAACACAACTATGATCACTCACATGTACATCCTCCACACACACATTTACTATCTCTAGACCTAGTGAGAAAACAAGGTCCAGGGTATGCCCCTTTAAGTGTGTAGGTCCTGAGACATGTTGCGTAAAATTAAAAGAGTCAGTAATGGATAGGAGATCTGTAGCTGCAATACATGACATATCATCAATATGAAGATTAAAGTCTCCAATAATTAAGACTTTCTCCAGCTTAATTATAGAGGTTACAAAATCAGTAAAATCAGTAAGAAAGATGCCTGCAGGACCAGGAGGGCGGTAAATTAGCACACAATAAAATATGTTATCAGAACCGACCTTAATCATCTGTGATTCAAAAGTGGTGAAGGATTCAGAGTGGATTACTCTGCATAAGAATCTGTCACGATACACAACAGCAAGGCCGCCGCCTCGGCGTGCCGTTCGAGGTGTCCCAATCACAGAGCAGCCTGTAGGACAGAGCTCATTTAAATGTACAGCTTCCTTATCCTTTTGCCACGTTTCTGTAAGAAACATAAAATCCATCTTTTCCTTGGTGAAAAGATCGTTGATGGCATGCGCTTTATTAGTGATGGAACGAGCATTTAGCAGTGCTAAACGGAGCGATGATGGCAGGCCGGTCTCCTTAATGGCAAGTTGTAGTGGCCGCAAACATCTGGTACAGTCACATGGTTTCCAGCGGTGCCGTGCGGTCAATCGCTGGTCAGGCAGGTCGGCCACAAACTGCAGTTTCCTAACAGCGTCTCCACCACCGTCCCACGATGACCAAATGGGCAAGGCGAACTGAAGGCGACCCCGCAACGGAGCGCCCCCAGCACCCATATCCCGGGGAAAAACTGGCAGCAGCCTCCGCGGCCGCCGCCCGCAAAGAAGCTTGGGCACCCCCATCCACGATGACAGCTTCATCAGGACCTGAACACCAGATCTGCAACCCCTTCTCTTATGTCTCTTCTTGGGATTTCCACGGCCCCGAAACAAAAATCGGTAATCATATAGGCTGGGTTCACACACCAACGGGGGTGGAAAAGTTTGACTATAAGTCTCCCAGCTGTACTGCAGAGTCCTTCCATATACACTCCAATGTTCATCAGGGTGACACGATCGTATGTCTGCGCAGCAGTGACACAGTAGTTTAAAGGCAGGGTTAATGTGACCATAAGAGAGCAAAAAACAAACAAATAAAAACGACACCAATGTGACGCAGCAGCGGCCAAGCCGAACAAAGGCGCCATCTTTCCACGTCAAAGTACCATCTAGGAGTGGCCCTAGATGGTACCCATCACATTTTGTAAAAATCGGATGAGCCGTTCATGAGATATAAACTTTTTGTACTTGTAGCGCCCTGACCAATTTTCGTAAAACGCGTGGGGGACCTCCAGAGGGTCATGGCAAACAAGAGTCTATAGGTTGGCGTTGATAGCATTTATTTTGGCTGAGATATGACAAAGTTGGTGTTTTCATAGTTAGCTACACAAATTAGTTTGTGTGTTATATGCGCAATTTTTATCATATAAAAAGTCTTTTTACAACTTTTTGTTAGGTCAATCTGGAGATTGGTCGCACGGTCTAGGAGGAGATCGAAAAAGTAGGTTTTTGATAAATCACGATTTTTCACGCATAAAAGTCTAGGCGGAAATGGGCATGGTCTATATCATGTGATTCAGTTGGATCCAGGGAACGCGTGAATGTATGGTTTTTGAATGTGCGGTGTACGGTGTGGGAGTTATAGGGCCACCTAGTGGTGGAAGTGGGTCAATTGTTGCGCCTGAGGTCCTTGTGGAGTTTTGGACCAGTCCTGAATATGGCAAACCCTCACCATGTACGGTTTAGTCTGTAGTCAGAGTTTTAGGCGGAGAAGAATAATGATGATGATGATGGAGGAGGAAAATAATCCTTAGAAAAACAATAGGGTTCCACAGCCCTGCTATGCGAACGGCGTAGCTCTGCTACCGCCGGTTCTTCCAGACTTGGGCTTGGACCCCTAATGAACTAAAAGACAAGAACACTATAAACAGTCAAACAGGTCAAGCAGGTCGCAAAGGCCAAGCCTGAGAGGCAGAGGGACTGGTGGGAGTAGGCTGCAAGATGCAAGACCTGTCAGAGCCGGTGAGGCCAGGTAAGAGATTGTGGAACCAAAAGCAGACTCAGAAGGCAGAGAGTAGATTATGTAGGTTTCAGTGAAGAAACTTGGTAGGCAGCGTAAACTCAAAAAGTAAAAAAACACAGCAGAGGTAACAGACAGGGCTCAGTCCTATATCCAAAGTGGCAAAAACAGGCAGAGTTCAGTACACAGGTTGGCAGACCAAAAGGGAATGCAAGGTCCAAGCGAAGGTTTCCAAGAAAGTTAAGTCCAATATCCAAGTCCAAAAATCACAGGATTTGGTTAAAAACGGTAAATACAATAGAACATGGGCTTATGCTAGAATCCACACTGAAAGACGTGACAATCTGGCAAAGAGTGCTCCTCCTGGCACTGCTTAAAAAAACTATGGCTGACGAGGAGAGCGGCAACAGTTGTGGGTGAGTGGCATCAGGTGTGGCAGCGCTGATGATTGGCAACTCACTTGTAGTCAACCAGGAGCCAGGATAGAGGGAAAACCTGGACTGGAGTCCAGGAACAGCAGAGGTATGACAGGTCACCGGCTAAGAAGAGGGGATTCTGGGCCGAACTGAGACAAGATCGACCCAAGGAACACATAGAGGCCTGCACCTTTTCGTCAATCAAGGCACCTAAACAAAAAGTCCACTCCGGTCAGCCTGCAAAGCGTTCAGCTGACCAGGGACACAACAAACTGGTGAGATGAACACATAGCCACCAAGGCTTAGTGACCCATCAACGTGACACCCCTAGCACACTCTCACAAAGGAGTGGCTGGCTGCCACATTCAGCAAATGAAGGTGGACTGAGATGATCACGTGGCTGCTGTACATATAGCAGCGTGGGAGGCTTGCCACCATAATCCCACGAGGTACCCAGTACCCAGGATGGGACAGGCACACCTGAAAATGTATATGCCTGTTAAATAGCGTCCACAACCTAGTGGGACAGCTATGGCTTTGACAAAGGTACGCCCAGATGACCAGAAGCAGAATGACCACTGGACAGTCTTCCTGAGGGCCCATGTGCGCTTCATGTATTCCGCCAGGGCCCTGACCAGGTGAAACGTGGACTGGGGCCACTCCACCATCCAAGCTTTTTCAGGAGAGGAACCTCTCTCAGGAACGCTGGATCGGTTAAAGGATAAACCAGTCCCATCCTGCAAGAACCTGCAGCCTTAACTGCTATTTTTGAACATGCAGGTCATGGAGCTTGACAACTCTTGAGGCAAAGGTATGCCAGGGTAACCCAGTGTCAAGGGAGAGCCACTTCAGATCAGGAAGGATGCAGAAGTGCTCCAAGGACCATGGTCAAACTCAAAGAGAGACTAAAGGACTGGACTTATGACCACCAGCCTTAGCAAGCCTCTGAGAAATCAGGATGCTCATGCATTGCAGAAGCGCAACACACACTGCCTAGACCACTGCCCAAATTCCTTGCAGGGTTGCAACCGACTTTCCTGCCTCCAGCTGGGTCAGCAGAAATGGCAGGAGGCCACGCTGCTGTCGCAGAGTAGGGAACCACCTAGTGAACTTACACATGTTGCAAGTACCCTCCTAACTGCAAGCCCCTAAAGCCACACTCAGCCACATCATGGGGGGCCAAAGAGGAGCCGCCAGATGTAGTCACACTCTGTCAGCCTGAATTCTCAGAGAAGAGGCTGAAGGAGAGCGAAAGGAGGAGAGGCGTAAAGCAGACCCTGAAGCCATAGTTGGCAGCATAGGGCTGCAGGAATCGAACCTGGGCCGCTGCGGCAGGGACCGAGCCTTAGCACATGGGGTGCAATCTCAACCAGGTGTGTTAGGAGGCTTGTCTGACCCAGAACGCAGAGAATCACACAGACAACGTATAAACAGTTTCAAAAAGTTTAATGGAGCTGGGAGTACTCAGACAATCACTGAGGGCAGTGTCAAGCAGGAAAACTCCTGGCTGGTACGAGGCTTCAGACGAGCCAACGGGGATGAGTCCAAGTATTACGGGACACGGGGTGGACAGGCAGAGCTGAGTCCGTAGATTGAGTCCCAGGTGGAGGCGCCGGCAGAACGGTGAGGCTGGGGAGTGTGTAGGCACAGCGGAGGAAGCAGCAGGTCAGAGCAGGTACTAGAGAGAGACACACAGGGTTAGTTTGAGCTCAGGGAACAAAGGCAAAAAACCAGAGTATGGGGTTACACGGACAATACTGGAGTTTCAACTGAGAGCCAAGTTACCACTTGAGTTGTAGATAACGAACTGGCGCCGAAGAGGTGATCAGCCCGGGTTTAAGTATGGCAGAGGTGAATCATGGCGATGAGCTGCAGCTATGAAGACTGGCTGTGGAGTGATGAATCGGCCACGCCCCTTGACCTACTTTCCTCTGGACACGCCTCCAGCACTCCAGGTGGAAAAACACGGCAGACACAGAAAAATAGAGAAAAAAGGCCACCCAACTCAGGGCGGAGAGAGAGCACCCATAACAGGACCCCCCCCTCAACGGGCGCCACTCGGCGTCCCTCTAGGCCCAGGCTTGTCAGGGTGTGCGCGATGGAAGTCCGTCACTAGTTGTGGATCCAAAATAAAACTCCTGGGGGATCCAGGAGCGCTCCTCAGGTCCATAACCTTCCCAGTCGACCAAATACTGGAGGGCCCCTGCCCCGCCGCACGTCCAAAAGCCGGTGGACAGTGTAGGCCGGGTGGTCGTCAATCATGCGGACGGGAGGCGGGGGATCCGCAGGCGGGCACAGAGGACTAGACGAGACCGGTTTCAGTTGCGACACATGGAAAGTGGGATGACACTTCATAGCCCGTGGCAACTTCAACCGCACAGCAGAGGGACTGATGACTGAGTCAATGGGGAATGGGCCCAAAAACCGAGGAGCCAACTTGCGTGAGTCCATCCGCAGGGGAATGTTCCCTGGAGGACAGCCACACCTCCTGTCCAGGCTGGTACTGGGGAGCCGGGGTCCGGTGACGATCTGCCGAGCTCTTGTTCCGCTCTGTAGTCCGGAGCAACGCTCTCGGGCGTCGCACCAAACTTGGACGACAACGACGTAAGTTCTCCTGGACTGAGGGAACGGCCACTCCCGTTCTTGCTCAGGGAACAGAGGTGGTTGATAACCCAAAGAAGCCTCGAAAGGAGACAGGCCGGTAGCAGAGGTGGTAAGGGAATTGTGGGCGTACTCTATCCAGGGAAGATGTTTAGCCCATGACGATGGATGCCACCACGCAGCGAAGAGACGCTTCCAGGTCCTGGTTAGCTCGTTCAGTCTGGCCATTGGTCTGCGGGTGGAATCCTGAGGAGAGACTCACAGTTGCACCAAGAGCAGAACAGAAGTCTTTCCAGACTTGTGAAATAAACTGTGGGCCTCTGTCAGAAACAATGTCCACAGGTATTCCATGGGGACGGAATACATGTAGGACTAAGAGGTCCGCTGCCTCACAATGCTACATAGTGAGCAGATTTAGAGAATCTGTCCACAATAGTGAGTATTGTATCATTACCTTCGGACACAGGGAGACCAGTGACAAAGTCCAGGGCTATATGGGACCAGGGACGGCTTGGAACAGGAAGAGGCTGAAGCAGACCCGAGGGAGACTGGTGAGATGCTTTACATCGGGCAAAGGTGGTACAGGCTGCCACGTAAGCCCGGACATCAGCTTCTGCAGAAGGCCACCAGAAGTGTCTTTTCAGCAACGTAAGGGTACGTTGCATCCCTGGATGGCAGGCGAAGCGTGAGGAATGGACCCACTGCAACACTTCAGACCGTACCGACACAGGAACATAGAGCCGACCAGATGGCCCATCCGCTGGTCCGGGGTCGGATTTTTGGGCCGTCTTGACCAGAGATTCAATCTCCCAGCGAACGGCCGCCACTACGCAGGTAGAAGGAAGGATGGACTCTGGTTCACTGGACTCTTCAGAGACGGAGAACTGGCGGGACAAAGCATCAGGTTTTACATTGCGAGAACCAGGACGGTAAGTAAGAGTAAAGTTAAACCTGCTAAAGAAGATGGACCATCTGGCTTGGCGGGAGTTGAGTCTCTTCGCAGAATGGATGAAGGCCAGGTTCTTGTGGTCGGTCCACACCACGAAAGGCTGCTCCGCCCCGTCCAACCAATGTCTCCATTCTTCCAACGCCAGCTTCACGGCCAGCAACTCACGGTCTCCCACGTCATAGTGTCTTTCTGCAGGTGACAACTTCTTAGAAAAGAAAGCACAGGGGTGGAGTTTTTGGTCTGTGAGGGAGCGTTGCGACAGAACCGCTCCAACACCAGAGTCTGAGGCATCCACTTCCACAACAAAAGGCAAAGAGGCATCTGGGTGAATGAGCACAGGGGAGGTGGAAAACAGATGTTTGAGGGCACTCATGGCTTGGTCTGCCTCAGGAGACCACACGAATGGCACCTTAGGGGACGTGAGTTCGGTGAGGGGAGCTACCACCCTACTAAAGCCCCGGATGAATCTCCTGTAGAAATTAGCAAAACCCAGGAAACGTTGCAGCTGTTTGCGAGTCTGGGGAATGGGCCATTCAGTCACTGCCTTAATTTTGTCGGGGTTAGCCGACACCCGTCCCTTCTCTATAATGAACCCAAGAAAGGGGACGGACTCACGGTGGAACTCACACTTCTCGGCCTTAACGAAAGTTTGTTCTCCAACAGCCGTTGCAGGACGAGACGGACGTGTGAAACATGTTCTTTAAGGGACTTTGAGAAAATCAGAATATCGTCCAGGTAGACGAAAACAAAGCGATTTAACACATCCCTTAAAACGTCATTGACCATGGCTTGGAATACTGCTGGTGCATTAGTGAGTCCAAAAGGCATTACCAGGTACTCGAAGTGTCCAAGTGGTGTATTGAAGGCTGTCTTTCCACTCATCTCCCTGCCGAATCCTGATGAGATGATAGGCATTGCGCAGGTCCAGTTTGGAGAAGACAGTGGCGCCCTGGAGTGGTTCAAAAGCAGAATTGATTAGTGGTAGAGGGTGTTTATTCTTTACAGTGATGTTGTTGAGTGCGCAATAATCAATACAGGGGCGTAGTGTCTTGTCCTTCTTGTCCACAAATAAGAACCCTGCTCCCACAGGAGATGAAGATGGGCGAATGATACCTGAAGCCAGGGACTCTCCGATATAGTTTTCCATGGCCTCTCTCTCAGGTCTGGACAGGTTGTAGAGTCAGCTAGCAGGCAAGGGGGCTCCTGGAAACAGCTCAATGGCACAGTCATAGGGTCTATGTGGAGGCAGAGATAACGCTCGCCTTGTTGAACACCTCCCCTAGGTCCAGATAGTCCTTGGGGACTGAAGACAGGTCGGGTAGTGTTTCTGGTACAGTTGGGGCTTTCACAGTGGGAGGGATAGCAGAACCGAGACAAGTAGAATGACAAAAACTGCTCCAACTGCTGATAGTCTTAAGTTGCCAGTCTATGTGGGGATTGTGCAAACTGAGCCATGGAAAACCGAGAATGAGAGGGGGAAGAGGGAGCTGACACCACTCTGAAGGTGATCTCCTCTCGATGGTTACCGGAGAGAACGAGAGTAACTGGGATAGTTTGTTGCGTGACTCTAGCTAATAACTGACTGTCAATGGTTGTGACGTTGATAGGGCATGGGAGTGATTCGAGGAGAATGTTAGCCTGCTTAGCCAGATGCAAGTCAATAAAGTTGTCCTCAGCCCCCGAGTCAATAAGGGCTGATAATGGTAGTGACAGAGTGCCCAATTGGAGAGTTGCAGGGAGTGACAGACGAGGAAATGTGGGTGCAGATACAGGGCTAGGGGCTCACTAGTGTACCCACTCTCACTAACGAGCCACCTCTTTTGGGCGTACAGGACAGTTAGCGAGGAAGTGGGAGGAGTTACCACAGTACAGGCACTCACCTGCCTGTTGGCGCCGTAAACGTTCAGCTGGGGAAAGCCGAGCCCGACCCAATTGCATAGGCTCCTCCTCGTCCCTCGCAGCGGAGACCGGTGCAGCCGAGAGGTCCCCACAGAGGACAAAGAACTTGGTCTGGGTGTCCTGGAATTCGAGTTTGAACTGGTGTGTGTCCGCCTTTCTCCCGTCTCCTCTCCCGGATCCTGTTGTCAATCTTAATAGCCAAGGACACAAGACTGTGCAGGTTACTGGGTTCATCACGAAGAGATAGCTCATCTTTCACAGAGTGGTTTAAGCCCTGCACAAAAACACCCTGTAGTGCCTCATCGTTCCACTTGGAATCAGCTGCCAATGTCCAAAAATCAATTGAGTACTCCCCCACACTCTGTGTACCCTGTCTGAGGCTCAGCAATCTCTTGGAGGCGTTACCGACATGATCCGGGTGGTCAAAAACCGTACACAAACGAGTGGACAAATCAGAAAAGGTTAACCTGGAGAGGTGTTGATTAGCACACATAGCTTCGGCCCAAACTAGTGCCTTTCCCCTGAGTAACCCCAGTGCGTAGTGTACCTTAGACAAGTCGGAGGCAAAAGACAGCGGCTTCTGTAGGAAGATGAGTCTACATTGAAGCAGGAAACCCCGGCACTTGTTCAATTCCCCAGAAAACGGCTCAGGAGGAGTTACAGGGGGTTCCCGGGTGACTGGCGCAGGAGCCATAGCTGAAGGAGCAGACTGAGAGGGAGGAGCACTAGGCGCACTGGGGAGAGACAGAGCAGTAATTTGAGATGACAGCTGAGAAACTTGATTGTATAATTGTTGGTTAGTCTCCAGTAATTTGTGGATCAACTGGTCGTGTTGGCTTAACAGAACTCCTTGATTTTTAACGGCTCGAAGAATGCCGTCTTCGTCTGCCACCTGTGGATTCTCTGCAGGGTCCATGGCCAGTTCGTTCTGTTAGGAGGCTTGTCTGACCCAGAACGCAGAGAATCACACAGACAACGTATAAACAGTTTCAAAAAGTTTAATGGAGCTGGGAGTACTCAGACAATCACTGAGGGCAGTGTCAAGCGGGAAAACTCCTGGCTGGTACGAGGCTTCAGACGAGCCGACGGGGATGAGTCCAAGTATTACGGGACACGGGGTGGACAGGCAGAGCTGAGTCCGTAGATTGAGTCCCAGGTGGAGGCGCCGGCAGAACGGTGAGGCTGGGGAGTGTGTAGGCACAGCGGAGGAAGCAGCAGGTCAGAGCAGGTACTAGAAAGAGACACACAGGGTTAGTTTGAGCTCAGGGAACAAAGGCAAAAAACCAGAGTTCGGGGTTACACGGACAATACTGGAGTTTCAACTGAGAGCCAAGTTACCACTTGAGTTGTAGATAACGAACTGGCGCCGAAGAGGTGATCAGCCCGGGTTTAAGTATGGCAGAGGTGAATCATGGCGATGAGCTGCAGCTGTGAAGACTGGCTGTGCAGTGATGAATCGGCCACGCCCCTTGACCTACTTTCCTCTGGACACGCCTCCAGCACTCCAGGTGGAAAAACACGGCAGACACAGAAAAACAGAGAAAAAAGGCCACCCAACTCAGGGCGGAGAGAGAGCACCCATAACAAGGTGAGCCACCAGAAAGTATCTGTTTCATCTGTTAGCCAACTTTACGCCTCCACACAGCGAGTCAGCTCACGAGGACGCAAGCAATACGCCGGTAAAGGGAAACACACGGGAGGACAAGCAGCCGCTGCAACTGGACTACTGGAGACAGTCAAAACTGTTGTTACATAGGCTACTTTGTTTGCAACATGGGAACAACAATCCACGGAGGCTGCCCACAGACAGGCTCCTAACTTAACAGGTAGGCAGATTCACTAGGCTGGTTGACACCAGACCCTTCTCAGTTGTAACTGAGAGTGGGTCTGGGAAAGGGTCATTGACAGTTCATTTCCAAAGGGGCGTCACCATGGACGCCGCTCAAATGCCTCTGGGCGCATTGGATAGTCCTTCAACCAATCAGACCAACGATCCGGATGACGCCGCGCTTCGGTAGCCATCATGTTGAATGTAAACAAAAAGCTGCTCGCCGTCGCTGCGCTATCGTTGAGTAAAGCCCGCCTCAACGGTTGCGATTGGTGTAAAGCCCGCCTCAGCGGTTGCAATTGGGGCCTCGATTTTGGGGACATTGGAAATGGGTTTCAATGGGCTCTTCGCCAGACTGACTTGCAGAGCAAATCTCAAATTTGCCGGAAGTTCGTCAGGGTTTACCCAGGCTACAGATTCACTGTTGCAACCCACACTTTCTGTTTTTCTCTATGAGATTGTTTGCACACACGTAACCATACTCCTCAGGTGGAGATCAAACAATGAGCGATTCCACGCCAGCACAGGTGCTTTATAAGAAATAGCATAGGGCGTGGCCAGGCAAGCCGGTGTGTCTTAAAGAAGTATCCACATACCTAACCTCAGAGGGATCATCCCCATACATATGGAATATGTAATGGTGGAGCGCCTTGAAAACAAGGATATCCAAGTGAATTAATTAATAAATATTCTAATTAATTAATTAAGTAATTAACTACACTAGCAATGTATCTACAACCCTATTGTAGACGGCCTTTTCTTCTTTTAATACAATTTCTAAAGTCTTCTCTGATATTCTGTATATACTGCAACGTTTAAAGTGCTCATATTATGCTCATTTTCAGGTTCATAATTGTATTTAGAGGTTACATCAGAATAGGTTTATGTGATTTAATTTTCAAAAAACACTGTATTGTTGTAGTACTGCACATTGCTGCAGCTCCTCTTTTCACCCTGTGTGTTGAGCTCTCTGTTTTAGCTAAAGAGTGAGACATCTCACTTCTGTTCCATCTTTGTTGGGAGTCGCACATGTGCAGTACCTAGGTAAGGACTACTAGCCAGTCAGAAGCAGAGTATGAGGGCGTGCCCTGATAGTACCTAGGTAAGGACTACTAGCCAGTCAGAAGCAGAGTATGAGGGCGTGCCATGCTAGCAGCTAGGTGAGCATTATAACGTGTGTTCCAAAGTCACCACGTTTGTCTCTGAAGTAAAGGCTGGACTACAATAGAGCTGTTTGGAGCAGTTTGTGAACAGTGTTTTCTGTTGGAGATGGTAAGTCCCTTTGGGGGGGACTTTGGGCTTTTTCACTTTGTAAACCTATAACATGCACATAAAATATATATAACACAATAAAGGAAAGGGAAAAAGCCAAAAAACATAATTTGAGCACTTTAAGTAATCAACTGTATAACAGCTCAGTATTGTGGAGTCAAATGCACAACTCGTACAAAGGCTAAAGGGAAGGTATTCATACTGAAGAGTTGATTAGGTAAGGCGGAGACACACTGGAGATAACTGATGCACCGAGAGATACGTGACTTACGAGACTTATAAGATTAACATAAGGATAAATGAGGCAAAACATCATAAAGTGGGGCTTAAAGCAAACTTGAGAATGAATGGTGAGCTGAAGCACACATTGTAACCTAAGCAAGTATGATGGAGATGACAGCTGCTTGTCTGTCTCACATTTTTATTAAAAGACAAGATATCTCCATGAAATGTACTTTGGATATTCGTTGTCCCCAGGGGAAGGACCCTCGTGATGTTGGTGACCTTTGACATTTGCTTTAGCTTCATGTTGTACCTTCAACACTTCTTCTATTATGGACTGTAATGGAAATTGCAGCATCTAGGGGCCACTATAGGGGCTTTTTTTGCTTGTGGATAAAAATGTAAGCTGATTCAGTGACTGAACACATCTGAATGGAGGTCTATGGATTGTACAGAGTTGCTTGGACATTATTACTAGAAAGACATGCTCTTGAATCCGAGATCTCAAAACCTCAGACAATAAAAACTCAAACGATCTGCATGGCTGCATTGCAGGGTTTAGTCTTTCACCCCAACTTTTACATACCCAATGAAAAAATATTTTTTTGTCTTTTGATGAGGTCTTTAATGTAGCCTTTGTAACTGCTATCATGTGAATCAAATCTAAGGACCCAAACCTTGTGCACATTTGGAGGCTCACACTTCAATGCCTCTGTCTCAAATCCATCCTTACCCCAGCCGCTATACAGGTTATAAAATGGTGGAAAGCGGTGTCTGTGTGCAGCTTGGTGTGAAAATACAACACTTTAGACACTCTAAATCTACTCACATGACCCATCAATGAAAAAGGCAGCATCTCACTGAATCGATTTCCCTACTTCCTACTCTCTAAGTCAACACTGCTGGCCAGCAACACAAGCTTATGTACCAAGAGCGTTTTGTCCACAATCAATACCAAAGCTGCTGTTTCACCTGAGTAAGCACTCTAAAAAAGCTATTCATCCACTCTGCTTCATCTAAAATGACGCCAGTTGAATAATAATGCCAAGCTGATGTCATGCCTGTGTAAAAAAGAAATAGATATAGGCCACAGGAAAGCAGGGGTTAGGATCACATATGATCAACCTATTTGACATTGTCAAGTTTTAGAGCTTCCTCAACCCTCAAAGAACATGATAATTATATTGAATTCCAATCACTCGCTTTGGTTTCACGGTTTTGCTATTGTGCTAGCTACTGGCTCACTGTCACAGCTTAATGTGACACTCCAATAGACGGGATCCATCCTTAATGTTATTTGTAACATCTGTGCTTGAACTCCTACTATGACAAGTCAAAATGTCCGCTGTAAAAAAGGCCTATTAGACAACAACATGACTGAGGCTGCTTGTGGTGCTGAAATCATGGTCTGGTTTGGTTTCAGTCACATCAACCACACGTCCAGACAAAGATAACGTTCCAACTGGTGAAGAACATCTAGCAACTACAGAGCCACATCTTTTTTCACTGAGTTGCATTTTATGACAGCAAAAGCCCTTTTCTATCATTGATTTTTCAAAAATCCTTCCTTACATTATTTATCTCATGATTGCCTGTTAGTTTGTTTTCCGCATTTTGTGTTATCAAAGAGAGCGAGAAAAACCATGTTTACTGAATGCAACAGGAAATGCATTGGAACCGACGGACACTGCATTTTAGGAATGCCCTATAGCTCAAGTGCAAGGCACAGCCTGCTGATACAAAGAGAATTTGGAATTTGGACAGATCATTGCAGATAAAATATTAAATTCTTCCCAGTAGCAATATTGATACATTGTCATTGTTTTTTCTGCTTTGTTTTTTACTAGTCTATATGCAAATCTTTCTGTGCCTTATTCCAGCAGGTATCATGGCCACTGTGTGCTCATTATATTTTGAAATCTAAAACCTTAGCCTTTTCATTTTTTTTTTCATTTTCTTCTTGGACCAAACCAAACAGTGACCCTGAAACCTTGGTTTGTATCAAACCATGAATTCTACGTAGCCTACCATTACAGCCTCAGTAGAAAGGTTTTGGATGAAAAGGTTGCACCTGCCCATGAACATGTTTAAAGTAAAGTGTGAATGAGAGGCACAGTGATGCTGAAGGAGAAGAGTAGGTATTCTCAGAAAACCTCCACCATATGAGTGTAGAATAACACATTGGGATACAGTGAATGTCAAGCTGGAACACATCTACTGCAGGATGGCGCTTTGTACCACACCTAACCCAACAACGTTGTGTCTAATTTTAAATGCAGCTGGGTGTTTGGTGCTCTATAAAACATATGTTTCACCATGCAGCCAGATGGTACAAATGATTGTGTACAATTACTTCCCAAGCACAAGTTTTATGAAACAGTACAGAAAAAAGAGACAAAACAAAACGAAATAGTCAGGATTGCATTACAATACTGGATTGACAATGAGACTTTATTCACAAATTGTTTACGCCAATAGAACAAAATATCTTCTGTTTTTGGGGAGTTTATGTACATTGTGGTAATGCAACAGACCAGCCATTATTGATAGTTGATGGAGTGTGCGAAATACAGAACTTTATTGGGGAAAAGGACCTACTGAGCATCCTCACTGCAAAAAGAAATACCTATTATAACATGTTTAGTTTTTAAACATTAAAAATGGCCGGTATAATTCTAATTCTTTCAATGCAGTTTCAGTTACTGACACATTAAGATCCCATTCTATATTAAACAAGCTGTTATGAGGAGCCTATCTTGCAGCATGTTTCAATGGAGTCGATTCCAACAACATACCAGCTTGCTGCAGTGTTACATCATGTCGATACTGCACCACCTTTCATCTCGCTTTAACCACGATCTGCACAGTCTACAAATGATAATCCTTGGCTTTCACACTTTTAAGGTCTTTGGAGCTTCTTGTGCAAAACATAGTTTAGAATAAAGTTAACATTTGTTTGTTTGCTTGAAGAGTTTTGCTAAATTGCCTTGAGGCCACAGGAAAGTACAGCACTTTGCTGAATAAATAGCCATGCACTAGTAGCAGAGTGTACGCAAGTCATATTATTGGTGATTGAAATTAGATAGGACAAAGAATTTGATGGATAGAATCTTTAAAACTGTTCACTTAGTGACAGCCAATTGAAAGTAGTGAAATCAAGCTGATTTTACACAAACTTTGAGCTGTTTCCCAAAGGCATCTTCAGATTATGGAGGTTTTAACATCCAAACTTGCTGCATTGTTATCCAGTATGCCTTGCTGTAAAACTAATAGCCCTCTGGGGACAAAATAAAGTTGAAAGTTGAAGCATGTTAGTAGTGTTTTGTTCAGTTGAACCTAAATTTGAGCTGTGTTCTCTTAGAACTACTACTTAGAACAATAGCTTCTCAGTCAACATGAAACTTATCCCCAAATCCCTAAGGTTTATGAGTAGTATTATATCTCTTGGCCCACAACAACACTGGTTTATGGGTAAAACTATCTCTCTGCCCAAACACGCAGGGAGTTTCTCATGTTTGAAAAGGCAAGAAAAACTAAATTATCTCTGGGTTGATGCTTGTGTTCGACAGGCTACCAGAACTATCCAATATACAGGCTACTTACGAATAATGTGACTTTTCTTTACAAGCCACTGGAGGCCTTTAATTGTGCACAAAAAAGCGCCAATGGACTGTGTGTATATATATATATATATATATATATATATATATACTTCTAATACTACTTCTAATACTTAGTATTGTGTATGTAGTCTGTCTGCTTTCTAGGCAGCCATTGGTTTCCATTAATTTCCATACTTTCCCTATCCAACAAATCTTTAAATTTCAGACTCAAACTTTCTACATATAATTTGAATGATATATTTGGTTATTAACTGGATGTTCACAAGAGCATGATTGGATAAGCAGTGATGTAAAGTACAATCAGTTTGAAATTGATGGGAGAAAAGATGCAAATCAATCACTGGGTGGTCCTTTAATGCTGCTCCTTTCATTTACAACAAAACAACAGTAAGTCTCAAGATGCTTTTGGGAAAACCAGCTGACGAGTGTCACAGCAAACTAGTTTTCAATGCAATACAGGTTCAGCTACTGTACATGTACATCATCCATTAATGCTACATAGAAGAACTGCTATTCAGAAGCAAGACTATCCTCTTTTATCATAAAAGTACTAGTCAGAAACACTTTATTTTATTACATATATTATTCCAGCGTACTGTGGTTCAAAGTGATAAATAGGTGATTTTTCAAGTATACAAGATTACTGCCGTCTCTCACAAACGTTTGGACTGAAGGTAACTTCCTGCCCCCAAATTAGACTGCATTCTCTTTAGTCTTATCAGAGAGAATATGTATTACGTAGCAGCACAGCAAACTTTTAATCCACAGGTTAATACGCTGGAATAAGGCCATTTTAAAATGAAGTGTTACACACTAGGCAAGTTTCCATGTGGCTGGACACATTTACAAGTCCATCTACTGAGTTTAAGGCAGACATGACAAGCCACAGTATTGGATGTCCACGAGTCAGGTTGAAGAAACACAATATTCCTTCTACTAGGATAATGACAATTACACATTGAAAAAAATATATCCATGTTATTTCACCTCAAATCCAGTACCAGCATTTTGTTTTATTTTTCTCACAATAAGAGGAACATTGGAGATGCTTAATGGAGTTGCCATACATTTTGGAAACCCTACCAGATTGGCAGTTTTTTATCACTTACTGTTGAGAAAAGAAAATTTCATCTGTAGATGAAATCAAAGAGTTACTGGGACAGTTGAGCGTACTGCATGACAACATATCAGAAAGCATGGCTCTAAAAATCAGACACAAATACAATTTTGTGATACAAACATGATAATCAACATCACACACACTCAAAACGAAGACCAATCGAACAGAAACTATGATACATATACTCTTAACAGAACATCATCAATCTATGAAAATGTGTTTACATGTTACTTTGGAAAAAACAGGCTGCAACGATGGATTACAATAGAAGGAAGGTCCGTCTATGTACAGGATTGGTTCAGGGTTTCCTGACACAATGTTTACTAAGATAGAAAGAGAGGAGAAGATGGGAAGAAGTGGATGGAGGGGGTGATGACTCGAAAGAGGAGGCGGTAAAAGGAAAGGAAACAAGAGGAGAAAGGACAACGTTAAAATAAGAAACTGAAGGGAGAGAAAAGAAGGACACATTTGGAAAAAGACAGGGACACGAGAGAATCAGAGAAGGGAAAGGAGGACAGTTGGGGAGAGATATAGCAGGAGACCATCCAGGAAACAAGGAAATAAACAAGATAGGGTGGGTAAAGATAGGACAGGATGTGAGAAGCAACAAGACAATGTGACATGAGGGGGAAAGAGGAGAGGATGGGAAAAACAAGCAAATACGAGCAAAGGCCCAAAGGAAGAAGAGGAAAAACCGGGACGAAAATTAGGAAAAGACAAGACAAAATGGGAAAGGATAAGACAAAAGGGAGAATGAGAGGATAAAGGAAGAGATGGAAACAGGGAAGCTGATTGACAAGATGGGAGGATGAAACATAAGGAAGTAATAATAGGGGCTGTCCTCTAGATGAGACAGAAGAGGAGGAAGAAGAAGAGAAAGGAGGTCCATCAGAAAGAGGTGTTCTTTCCTATTGTGGAAGAGCTTTCAGAATGGCGTTCACTTCCTCTGCAACGGTTGTCAACGCAAACTCAAATTGATCCTGCAGGAGGACGAAGACAGGGAAAAACAGAGAGAAAGAAAGTGAAAAGTATTGAAATACACATTTGGGAACAAAACTCTGGAAAGCAGAGTGGATTAGTAACAAGTTTGATTTCAGTGATACGTGCTGCCAAAGAGCCCTTTGGGCGAGATGATGAATCTGGTGTTCCTTTGGCTGGTTCGCAAATTCCTACAAAATCCTACTTTTGCTACCAACACTACTGTACTCTCAGTTTGATTTACTCACTACAATCTCTTTAAACAGTGTCTACCTATCCAGATGAGAGAAGCTCTGATTTGCTAAAAAATCTCAGTCCAAAACCAATAGTCTGTCTTCACTCCTCAGGCTGTTATTTCTTATTCTCAGCCAGGTTCCACAAGATACAGGCCATCCTGTGATTGAGACTGAGATTCAGATTAAGACTGCAGACACTATCCAGTGCTGGAAACACTACACCAACCTCCTCTGCATATATTATAGTGTTCTGCTAAAAAAACAATGTAAGAATTCCACACCAATCAAAGATTAGGCAGCAAAGAATAATATTCTTTCTACAGCCGTATCTATACTGGTAGATTTAGCAATTTGGCACTTAGAGACCTTTATTTTGAAATATTAAGAAGTCATATTTAGTCATGACTTACACATTTAGTTTACTGTATCATTTACAGGAAGAGGAAGATAAACAACATCTTCCCTTCATCAAAAGCTGAAATGAAATCCGAGTGCTGAGGCTGGGACTCCTGACCACGGAGGAAATCAATGTGTAAGCAACACAGTGAGAGCGCCGTGACAGCCGTTTGCTCAGGATACATGGTTTAATAAAGCCTGGATCGATTCCACACATGTTTTACACACATCCCGGCTCTTCCTTTCTAATTACGTTCACAGATCAGCTGGTAATTGAAGTTTCCAGACCGGCATGGCTTCAACCAGCATGCAGTGTGACAAGGAATGACTCAGGTCGTTTTAGGTAAAGCTCTGAAGCTGTGCATAAGTGTGAGTTACAGTACTGTATGTGTCTGTGGAATAAATCACGTAGCTATCACTTTGTGTATGGGTTCAAATTGTGAAATATCATATCAAAAAGGGACATTCAACCTTTAAAATAAGCTAAGATGTGTGTATTTAACTTTTTTGACCACTAGTATTCACTCTTTAAAACATAAATTACAACAATAAACAACAATAAACTCCATGGAACTCCATTTCCATTTCAACTACTTATTCTTTTTTCAATCAGTTCCAAAAACTGAAAAGGCTGGCTCAGAACTTCTACCATGGGAGCAGGCTTTAGTACAGATTATCACCACCCATTTGAATTCTATACATATTCCTCTGTGATCTGGGCAGCCCTGACTATAATCCCTGTTCAATCACTTTTCAGAAATTGATCGATGAGGAGGACTGATGTGGAGGAATAAGTCCTAAAAAATTGCAAATCCAGCCTCTCACAACGGCGCCTGAAGAATACCAGCCAACGAGAGACTTTCAGATGAAATTAAGCTATGATTTATTTTTAGAGAGGACGTGACGTGGACGTCGCAGGTTTGACCATCAAAGACTAAGGGCCCTATCCTGCCCTCGTGCAGCACAAAGCCCGACCCAAGTGTCTTTGCTAGTTTAAGACCGACCCAGTTGTCAGTTTCCCGTCCAGTGCCCACGTGGTTTAAATAGCAAATGCACCTGCGCCCATCTGTGGCCCATGGGCGTGCTGGTCTTACAGGGAGGTGTGTTCAGGTGCATTCTGGGCTTGCTGGTCTTACAGGGAGGTGTGTTCAGGTGCATTCTGGGCGTGCTGGTCTTACAGGGAGGTGTGTTCAGGTGCATTCTGGGCGTGCTGGTCTTACAGGGAGGTGTGTTCAGGTGCATTCTGGGCGTGCTGGTTTTACAGGGAGGTGTGTTCAGGTACATTCTGGGCGTGCTGGTCTTACAGGGAGGTGTGTTCAGGTGCATTCTGGGCGTATTGCTATCTTGAGGCAGCGGGAAGTGATGGCGCCATTGAACAACAAAAACCTGATCTAAAGTCAATAATGCAGCATTTCATTGTTATTTTAACAGCAAATTAGCACAGCAGCACACACACATGCAGAAGATTACAAATAAAAATATTACAGTGCAAATCCTCCATCATAATAGCAATGCTCCAAGGTCCAAACGCGCCTGGCTTTTAAAGGGAATGGGAGATGACACTCTGATTGGTTTATTGCATGTTACGCCCAAAACACACCTAGGATTAATGAAGATACTAAGTACAACCATTTTGAACCATGCGCCTGGCCCACAGACCCTTTTTTCTGCTGTTAAACGCTAAACGCACCTCCAGGCGCTTCACGCCGTGCACTTAGATCGTTAAAATAGGGCCCTAAATGTCAGATTCAAGAATGACAACATGACATTTGTTGACAATATCTCAAACAGCCTTCTTTCCAAACTCTCCTGACAGTGCAGAAGCATCTTTTCACAGACAGAGATGGGTATGATCAGCTCTCAGCTGTTTGAAATGAATGTGCCATTAATCGTTGGTTTTCCCTTCGTCTCCTAAAGTTTAATGCAACTTTGGGTGTCAGATAAGTGACCAAAATCTTTTTTCTGTCTATTCGTTTGTTGGATTTGCTTAAAATGACCTTTACTTACGGTTTGTGCCAAAGCAGAAAGTAGCGTGCCATTTTTATGCGTGATGGGAAAGTCAGTGATGCAGCAATGCTGCTTTCAGTGGACCAGTGACTATAATGTAACTGTGTTACAATATACCACTTCATGGTACAGCCACGGTAGCCTTAAGTGCAATGAATCTGTCCAATAAATAACACCAAAACTTTTGTAATGTCACAGGTCATCATGGGTAATAAATATTGCTTACAGTAAGCATAAACACCGGTAGCACTGGGAAACAGCTAGCCAGGCTCTGTTCAAAAATATGCCTACCAACACCTATAGTCTATAGCTGACTAATTGTCACATTGTATCTTTTGTTCAATATACTAGCTTGTTGTATCTTTAAGAGCCTGATGAAGCACTGAGTGAAACGTAATGTTCATGCCAGAGATCGTTGATGGTACACTTTATGGGCTAAATGTGCTAAGTGTCACTAACACAAATATTTCTGATTTATTTTTCTGACTGCAATATCCATCCATCTTGTAGTTAGCGGCACTTCTTGCTCTGTGGTAACATCTCTGACCTATGCTATCATTTCAGTTTGAGGACTAGGATTGTGTGTTGATTCATGAATCTTTAAAAATGTAAATGTTAAATTATTTTGTTTTTTGCAGTGTATCATGTACGGCCTCCCTGCCACAAATATGTTTCCCACATGAACAGATTCAGGTTTGAGTGTGTGTGTGTGTGTGTGTGTGTGTGTGTGTTACCTTGGTCTGAACCATTCCCGGCCTCTGGTCCCGCAGGTGCTCCAGAGTCGCTGCAATATCAATCTCCTTGGCACCTGTCTCACACACACACACACACACACACACACACACACACACACACACACATATATAAAATGGTGTTGGATTGTGTTCAAAGCACCACCAAGATAATCCAGCTAACATTTGTCAATCTGGTGTTTTATACCCACTCCCTTTAGAACAGCAAAATGCGATTACATTTCATCCTTTTTGCAGAAACACACACACACACACACACACACACACACACACACACTCACAGACAGACAGACAGATTCCACAAACAGCAAGGTGATGTTTTGTTGTTGGGATGAAAAAAGATAAAGAGGGAAAAGATGTGTCTGACATCATCTAAAAGAAACTGAGGCGATCTTAAAGCTCCTCGTTGACCTTTGAGAGTCGTCCTGTAGCCTTTAAGCACATGCAGAGCTCTGTCAGCCTCTGCCAAAGTCTGACATGCCTGTGTGTGTGTGTGTGTGTGTGTGTGTGTGTGTGAGTTGGTCACACTTTTCTTGCCAGTCAGCCTGTCTGGACGGCACAAACGTCTGGATGGCCACAAACTCTTGCCAGACTGGCAAGATGCCCCAACAGCTGGTGACAGTGTGGCTGCCGGCAGTAGGCTGAATGACCACAGGTCAGATTACCAGACATTGTGATATATGACAAACCTTTAGAGTTAAACAGAGACATTTAGCTGCATGTGAAGTGTTTACGGGACCAATTTATGAATTACTTTTTGGGAAGATCTGTCCAAGAAGTCAAGTCTGTTTAAATGTATAATTAACAAAGTGCTTTTTTTCTTTCCAACAATGAATTGAAAATGAAATAGTGTTTTCTACATAAGTGAGACCTTTCAATCAACGGGAAATAAACTGTATATAAAGATGGACGGCAAAACATCTGATCTGGATGACCCCCTGGTGGCTGGCTGCAGTACACCCGCCCCCTCCATGTTAGGGGATGGAACACGGGCCAAACTAATAAATCAAAGCACTCATCAAATAAATCTTTTCCAAAGATGGTTTCTGTCATTTTATGTAGTTTGTATCACGCTGGGGTTTGTCCAAGTGTTCATTTTTCTGGTAAGTTTGTTTTTGATTAGTTATGTGATGCTATGAAAACAGGGTGAAATGTCATGATTGACAGCTTAGATTGACTCACAATTGGTTGGGCGGGTGTATGGGCGGGACTTTAATACGCCCAATTATTACTGTGCAAACTCTGGTTGTAAAATTACAATTGGCAGTGCCCGTATCTGGGAGATTTTTGGTTTCACTTTTGTACACTGGGGGGAAGTGGAGACGCGTCATCCATCCTTATTTACACTCCATCGTGACACTGTATTATTTCTTTATTTACCTTTTCAAGATTTTATCAAAGCTGAGACTAAGAGGCTTTTGTTTTTAAGTCTGATGTGAAGTTCCAGTCTTTAGGTTGTCATATTTCACTGAAGTCAAGGATCAAACCTAATTCTAATTCAGGTCTCCAATAACCAAGCAGTTTCTCCATATATTAAGCTTATATATTCATATCCATCAATATCACAGATATATCCATATTGCTTTATATGCTGGCAGATCTCTGAATAGAATTGTATTACCAAAGCAAGCATTGCATGTTTGACACAAGGGTCTTTAATTCTAGTACAAGATATTTTTGCTGTGCTTTTATTAACGCCATCAACGTTACTTTCACATCTTATAGTTACTGTGAAAATGATTCTGCCTCAGTATATTAAATCCTTGCAAAACGTGTGCTGAGAGGTTTTTGTGCAGAAATGGAGCATTGGCTGATAAATTGTTATTAAGTCCATTTTGTCTTTAAATATCAAAGTGTCCTCAGAAATCACATTTGGGTCAGGCTCTATAAGGAGTGAAAGGAGTGCACACTTGGAAATGGAAATAAAAGAAAGAATACATTTAAAAGCCTAATGTATTCAAGTAGATTTATCAACAAATAGTCCTGAGGTTTTATGCTCTTAATGTGCTTGTATGAAAAATTATATTTTTTACATTAATGTGGCTTTCTTTTAGTGAACAGCATTTATTAGATTACAAATATCTCCTGGCAGGAAAATAAAGTTAAAACTCACACTGAGCTAACGGGCTTATGTCATCTCTTAATGTCATAAGAGCATAACTAACAGCTTCAGGTACACAACCATTTGCTGAAAAAGGAACAGAAAGACGATTTGAAAAGACAAGGAGAAGATAAGGTGTCAGGAAGACATCTGAAAGAAAAGCTGGAGACTGGGAGAGAAAGGAGATGAGAGAAAGAGAGGTGGGAGCAACAATCAAACTCCCAAAGAACAAGAACAAGAAAAAAAACATTCAATTTGTTTCCTCTCCTCCTCCTCCTCCTCCTCCTGTATCCAAATTCTGATGAAACAAAAAGCACAATAATTCTCTTTTACTTCTTTGTTTGTTGTGACACATAATAACATTTCTTGTTCTTGCCTTCTTGAATGGTGGGAGAGCTGCTCATTCACACTATTTTCTTATTCTGTTTCACAGGTTTTGTGAGCTTTTTTTCTTTCTTTTTACAACACAATAGACTCCCTTCTAGCCAGGAAAGCTGCAACACACTACTCTGCTTTAGATTTTTGTTGGGGGGGGCTTAACAAGCCGAGTGCTATTTTACAGGTTCTGATAAACCTCAAAATGGACAGTATAAAAAAAAAACCTTATTCAAGCTCTCCTTTTTGCAAAAGTCTCCTTGAAGGAGACGGTGGAGGCTTGAAAAAAGGAGGAATGGTATAAAATCCCTGGCCTCATTTCTAACTTTCCTCCTCTGCAAGACCCTCACTTCGGGGTGGAGGTCGAGGATTGAGGAGGGTGGGAGGGGGCGCTATAGAAGAGGAAAAGGAGAAAGGAAAGACAAAAAAAGAAAGACAGGGCCCTTGAGGAGGCAGCAAAAGACCCCCGAAAGCCCAAGCCAAGGACCGGGCTTACCATCTGGACCTTGGGGAAAAAAAGCGAAAAGAAACGGAGGGATGCTGAAAAGCTCTCCGGCACTCGATGGGTTTCATTTGATTCTTAAGATGAAGAGAAGGGTGGCGGGTGGAGTGGTGGGGGTGCATTAGAGAGGGGAGGGAAATGAGGGAGCCTTTTGGAAAAGAACAAGGGAAAACAAAACGTGAGAACCACAGCAACACCTCCTCAACCCTGCAACACCGCCATAATTCTAGGACAAATTTACAATTCATTCCTGAGAAAAAGAGTGGGAATGGAGGGGGGTGGGGTGGGAGGGGGGACGAGGTAGGGAGGGTGAGGGAGGGATTTTGTGTCTGAGAGGGAGCAAAGAAGAGGAGGCGGTGGGACGTGTCTTTGATCAGGATGGAGGAAGCCTGCAAACCTGGGGGCCTCTAGCTTCACAGGATGGACAAAAAACTCTAAACTAAACTAAGGGGGGTGGGGGGCTGAGAGCAGAGATGTAGGGGAGGGGAAAACAACCTTTTTTCTGAGGAAGAGATTGTATAAAGCTTAGTTACTCAAAGGTCTAATTCTATATGATATACACTCAACAGAGAAAGAGGAATTTAAATATATTTATCATTTTGTTGGTAATCACTAGATGCTAACCTGCATTTTTAACAGTATCAGGCCGGTTACACCCCGGCTGCGTGGAATGAGCGTGTCAGCTGTGTGGCGTGTCCGTTTTTATTGCGGCTCCCATGTTACCAGGTTAGAGCTTACACACTGCTGTTTTTTAAAACGCGTGCCTGCTAGAAATAGGACGATGTCTATTTTTCACGTGAAACGCAAGCGTGTTGGAAGCGTTTCCAGGCAAAATAGAATAGGAAAAGATGTTTATATGTCGTTTAGAAACAAATACATATTAATAAATGACATGTTGATGTTTCAAAGTCTCTAGGTTTTGATTAGATTAGATTAGGTTAGATTTGTTTTTATTACATTTATATGTAATAAGTAAAATCTATTTTGTAATATGTCACCTGTCAATACAGAACGAAATATTCTGTAGCCTATTTTGCCGTCAATACTGCCGACGTTGTCTTTGCTCTAATCAAATCTGTATATATTTATGTTTAACATGGTATTTCATTTAATCAATGGGAAACATCCATGTGTCCAGACAAGGCTAGCAGCAGCAGCAGCAGCAGCAGCAGCGCGTCAGACACCTTTCTGGTGGGAAAGACACAGAAAACGCCACGCAGCTGACACGCTACAGAAACACCACGCTCACGCCACACAGCCAGTGTGGAACCGGCCTTATAGTATTCAGTTTACTCATCACTTGAGTAGGACTGAGCCTACAGTATGAAAATTATTGACAAGTATGAGAACGTAACCCTGATAATGTTGAGGAACTAAAAGTCAGGATTTTGGACATTTATTAAAAGTCACCCTTTTAGTTTAAAAAAAAGCATTATCAGCATAATTTACAAGCAGATTGTTATAGTATTATACATGTGCCAAACTGATGCTGAATCTTTGAGGCAAACACCATACTGATTGGGGTTGACAAACAAAACTTTTTGAAAGATCCATTAAATATGGTTATTAAAGAATCAAGATATGTGAGATATGAGCAGGCCATTTAACAGTTGAAAAATACAAACTTTGTAGTTGCTAAGTGCTATTTCTGCCCTTATATTAAGGGTGAGCAGCATTTGAATGTTGTATAAGATCAAGCTGGAGCTAATTTGTAGGCTATTAACTGTTGGGTAGTTTTACAAATAATGATAATTTTTTAAAGATGAATATACATTTTGTAAGTACAATATTGAACGACAAAGTGCTAAAACTACAGTTGACAGATGATAAAGTAGAAAGTACAATATTCCCCTGTATAGGAGTACAATTATAAAGTAGCAGAAAACTTACAAGTAGGCTATGTTTAGCTCAAAGATGTGCAAAGTAGAATGACTTCATCATCATCATCATCATCATCATCACTTTACTGAGCAGGTAACAAAGGAGTGAAATCAATTCATAAATAATGCACACATCGCCTCATGTCATGGCTCTAAGCGGATCCTCCTGCACTTTGGGGCTGCTGACTGGTGAAGTTGGCTTATAGAAAAGCATGTTTTTGTTGCAATTACATCAAATTAAAATGAAACTAGACATCATAATATAAAGTTGGCAACTTCAATACATTATGTTTAAGTGTAGCAAGAGTCACAATTAAATTGCTGTCAGTGACACATTGTTTTTGTTGTCAGACAACTACATTTGCTGTGAATGATATCCTATTTTTCAAAAACAGATGCTTACAGTAATTTTGAAAAATGGGCTGGATTATGATTCCCCACTCGTTCTGCTAGAGCACCCACACACACACACACACACACACACACACACACACACACACACACACACACACACACACACACACACACACACACACACACTCTATATGGATTTAAAAATGTATCAAATCCTCATCAGCAACCACCAACCATGGTGTTAGGGAAAACTACTTCACTACCTGTCCTTCATATAGTATTTAATCTTTATTTAATTTATTTATTTAAAAGTAGGTACTCTCCAGACAATTACCATAAATAGAAACAAATCAATTAAAAAACTGTCTTATAATGTGAATGGAAGCCCATGAGTAATTTGAAGACACACCCTCTGTGTGGTATTTGGAAAGGTTATTCTAGTGAGACTAGAGGAGAATTAGATTATATACTAAGGAAGGGTTTCTGTAAATGTAAGTATAATTTCGATCTTAAAAACTGACCTGATCCCATAAACAGAGGAAATGAAAGTTCTAAAAGAACCTAATTTTGTCATGTCATTAAATATTCAGTCTCCTACATATTACTTCACCGTGTTTATTATATAATGCTTTCAATTCAATTCAATTTTATTTATAGTATCAATTGATAACAAGAGTTATCTCAAGACACTTTACAGATAGAGTAGGTCTAGACCACACTCTATAATTTACAAAGACCCAACAATTCCAGTAATTCACCCAAGAGCAAGCAGTGCGACAGTGGTGAGGAAAAACTCCCTTTTAGGAAGAAACCTGGGACAGACCCAGGCTCTTTGGTGGGTGGTGTCTGACGGTGCCGGTTGGGGGTGTGATGAACAGTGGCGATAAAAGTCACAATAAAGATAATGGATCAGTGACTAGAAATAGTAGTTGTAGTAGTTCATGGCAGAGCAGGGCACTGCAGGGTGACACAGGGTGTAGCAGGATATAGCAGGGCGTCACAGGACGTAGCAGGGCGTAGTAAGACGCAGCAGGACGTAGCAGAGCACTGCAGGGCGTAGTAAGACGTAGCAGGACGTAGCAGAGCACTGCAGGGCGTAGTAAGACGCAGCAGGACGTAGCAGAGCACTGCAGGGCGTAGTAACACGTAGCAGGACGTAGCAGAGCACTGCAGGGCGTAGCAGGGCATAGTAAGACGCAGCAGGACCTAGCAGAGCACTGCAGGGCGTAGCAGGGCGTAGTAAGACGCAGCAGGACCTAGCAGAGCACTGCAGGGCGTAGCAGGGCGTAGTAAGACGTAGCAGGACGTAGCAGGGCACTGCAGGGCGTAGTAAGACGTAGCAGGACGTAGCAGAGCACTGCAGGGCGTAGCAGGGCGTAGTAAGACGCAGCAGGACGTAGCAGAGCACTGCAGGGCGTAGCAGGGCGTAGTAAGACGCAGCAGGACGTAGCAGAGCACTGCAGGGCGTAGCAGGGCGTAGTAAGACGCAGCAGGACGTAGCAGAGCACTGCAGGGCGTAGCAGGGCGTAGTAAGACGTAGCAGGACGTAGCAGAGCACTGCAGGGCGTAGCAGTTGTAACAGGGCATAGCAGGGCGCGCAGCATTTCATTATCATGCACTTCTAAAGCACTGGCTGTGAGTCCTGATGACACTTTACATAAAGGGTTTAAGTTCCACTCTGACTGATTAAAGGTAGGGACATAGTCCTTGACTAAACTTTCTCTTTTCCATCAATGATTCCAACTCTTTTTCTTTCATTCCTATAGCTCTCTTTTTATCTCATCATATGGAAGTCACACTTCTTTCTTTGGAGTTCAAGTGTGTTTTAATGGTGTCATAAACTGAGATAATCAAACAGATAGAGATTTGCTGTAATTAAGCAAAAACTATAATCAGTTTCCTCTGGCTCAGGGGCAACTGTGATTAACTTATGTTATTGGAAATATTATTTTTACCTACTCACAGTAATTACCTAATTAAATATCTTTTTTTTTTAATGCAATCATCCACTTTGTAACTTTCCCTTTGATAATTGTGGTGTAGCGTCTTTTCTCTGCAATTTTAAAGGCAGGGTTGGTAATGTTGAATAGATAGCAAGATTTGAAAGTAGCCTCTCATTGGGGCTCGGTCTAACCCCTCCCCCTGCCCTCGGGGCTCCGCCCACACACAGACGTGCACGAGCACCGCTGCTTTGCTGCTTCAGAGCAGAGTGGAGAAAAGGCCGCAATTTGACTTCATGTCTCATTCACCAGTAAGCAAACACCTAATATCATACCGAATGTTTAAAACACACATGACTACTGTTGGCAATGTGACAAAGACGCACATTGAGCTCAGGCTCGTGCACGGGAGGGGTAGAGTATGCACAGCGGGGCAAGGAGGCATTTCATTGGTTCTTTCCGAGCGGACCGAGGCAGTGATTGGTGGGTTGTTTTACAGGATTACAGCAGTTACAGATGACATATCTTTTTCGCCTCTTTTTTCAGAGCCCATAAGTTATTTATTGCTGTCAGAGTGTAAAGACCATTTCAAACAATATATAAAAAGTGTATGTTGGCTCAGTGAAGGAGGGGTGGGGGGTAGTGGGGGACTTGTAGCCATGGTTATGCCTCTCCACATGGTGGGGGAGTGCAACACCCACCTTTAGCCATCTTGTTGAGGACCATGTCAATCAGGATGTAGGTCCCACTTCTTCCTGCGCCATCACTGTACGGGTGGGTGAGAGACCAAGACACAGAATGGGGTGAGAGGACAGAGAGAGAGAGAGAGAGAGGTATTAATTAAAGCAAACAGTTTTTTAGATTATTACTTGTCTTCATTTAATGTGGGGAAACATAACCTGACTCCAGTGTGAAGCAGGTGAGCAGCAGTCAGAGAGATTTAATATGTCAAGGTTTATAAGTCTTTTATTGCAATTTCAAGTGGATAAACAACTTCAAAGGCCTATGATTATGAAACAGAAAGACTGAAATGGGTTTTATTTAGGTTAGGAAGTAACATCAAAATATAAACCTGCTTAACAGCAACGCTACATTTATTTTGTTTGACCCAGACGTAAATGCATGTTCTTTAAAAACATATCAGAAAGTTACGACCCAAACTGTTTGTATCCCATTTCAAGTGTTGAAATTTGATGTTTGCACCCCTACTAGTCTAATTCATGGGCTGCTGTGTGTGTGTGTGTGTTTGTGTGTGTGTGTCAGCAGAAGCCGGAGGGCTGTGAGTAAACCGTGCCTTCTCTAACTTTATTTAAAATGAGAGGCAGAGAGAGGGAAGGAGGAGTGAAACAAGAAAGAGACATAGAGGATAGAAAATGATTAAAAAAGGGATTGAAAGCCAGATAGAAAGCAAGAGAAGTTCTCTGAATGCTGTGTGATTATAACATTTCTGCATTTGCACTCCACTGTTCGCACACTTGTCATCCTGATTGCTTCACTTTGCTCTCTGTATACATTAGAGCGATAAATGGCAGTGCACAGTTGGCTTTGACAAACTCATTTGAAAGCTCTAAGTGAAAGTCTGCAGGATCCTTTTGTTACTACGTCCTCAAACATTACATTGGCTTGGAGAAGCAACTAGGCCTGACAAAAGTTGCAAAGGTCTTAATAAGTTCCTAAACACGACAAAATATATTTTGTATAGTTTTCAACCTGGCAACCAGAGTAATTTAAAACACCTGTGTGGGTGTGTACCAATCATTTCATAATATATTGGGTAACGTGACCTATGTACTAACACCATAGTTTAAGTAGTTTTGAATAGTTAACAGGGACACACCAATAATATAAAGATGATGTACGTCAACATTAACATTTTCCCTTTGATTCTTTGTGTTCCAATGCAGATTGAAACAGTCTAAAGGTATATATATATATATATATATATATATATATATATATATATATATATAATGGCATGCCGTTTAGGAAATTTTTTACTATATATATGTGAAGTTTGAATATATCGAATGAATCTAATTCTGAATATATTGAACGAAAGTCAGAATATATTAAGTGAAAGTCTGAATATATTGAATGAAAGGTGTATTGAGTGAGCCTGATGAAAGGGAAGTGCCTGACCAAAGAAGTTCCTTTTATTCGGTCTTCCACGATGAAAAAGTGAATAAACTTCTTCATTGGGAGAACGGTACTGGATACGGTTACCGTTACCAGTGTCTTGGCCCGTACATGCATTCGCCAGTGTGTTAATAATCTCTTCATTGCTCAAAATTGCTGACACTAGATTTCTTGCTGATTCGCTGTCACACTTCGGTTAGGATTAATCACAACGAAAACACAAGATGGTGGCAGATAATGACGTCAGATTCCATTTCAACTTTCACTCAATATGTTCAAACAGTAATTAAATATATTCAGACTTCCATTCAATATATTCAAACTTTACATACTGTACATATAATTTCCTAAACGGCATGCCATAATATATATATTATAATAAGGGCATGACTTCATACAAAGTCAATGTAAAATCGTGAGTGATAAAATAAGTGATTTGGACGAGCCAAAGTGAAGTCAGCTTGATTGAAGAATGTTCATAATTGGTAGGCATAGGTAACAGGAGGACAATGGGGGGAAAGTGTGAAGTTTCAGTGAGTCCTTAGATTTACACGGTTGGTGCATACATTGTTAGTACACAAGCTGTACATTGGCTATATGTAGTAAAAAATCGCAGACTGGAAAAGATGCATGCAATGAATCTTTGTGGAAGTGTCTTCAGTTTGACATGAAGCAAACCTTCATGTCAAACTGAAGACACTTCCGCTAAAATTCTACCCAAACTGTTCTGAAGGCCACGATCAGGCGCAGATTAATGCACAGGCTTACTAGGCTGGAGCCTAGGGGCCCCACGTATGCAGGGGCCCCAGATTATCCAGACAATTTATTATTATTATCATTAATTTTTTTTTTTCGGCCCATAAAAGTGTTAGGCCTAGATCAGCAACCATTGTATTTTCAATTGACTCTGGGCTGACCAAAAAACACTTTAGTCAAAAATATCACAGACTATTTTTTTTCCATACACCCCCTACTTTCACATTGAAATGGACTAGTCCATAACGGTGCGCGGCGCGAAAGATAAACACAGTGACAGGAGAGCTGGGAGTACACAAACAGAGACGAAGCAAGACGAGTCTAAGCGCGAAATTAAACTAAGTTACCCAAGCGGCTCAAATAAAAGAAAAACGTCCCGATAAGTATTTGGCAACGCTGCCAAAGATGACAAACGTTTTTACGACTACTGTTGGGCATACAGACATGATGAACAACAGTCCAAAGCGATGAACATGCCGCTACAGCAGCAGCTAGCTGTGGAGTGGCGCTAGGTGAGGATAACGTTAACCAAGACAATGAAGAGGACGTCATATCTTTAAACTACGGAGCCCCGGAGGTGACATGGAGGGAAAAAAAATCTACATGCTATATATATATATATATATATATATATATATATATATAGCTTGTTTTATGATTCATGAGTAGTATACCGTTTTATTATATTAATAAATGGCACGTTTTTGTATTTAATGTGTCAACTCTCACTGATTCTTGCTTACTCATTACATGGCGTTAGTAGTTTTAAGTAGTAGGAGTTGCTATACATATTCAGGGGAGCGCAAGGACGGTTGGTATTTGTGATGTGGTGTGCCGGTCTGGGCCAAAATGCCAGGGCCAATTTTTGGTCCCAGTCCGTCCCTGCTGCTACTTGGATCCTGCATGTGAATTCTAAAAAAATTCTAAAGGCGTGATGATTATGCAACAATATGTAGCCTACGTGTTGTGCTGCTGTTTCGTTATTGTTGTTAATAACAGTGTTATGTGCTGCTGCTGCTGTTTTTTTATTTTTATTTTATTTACAGTTTAGTGTATTGCACAGTGGTTTGTGTCTCAGTAATGATCAGTGGTGGAATGTAACTAAGTACATGTACTCTAGTACTGTACTTGAGTCCAAATGTTGAGGTACTTGTACCTTACATCTGTTACAGCTTTAGTTACTAGTTACTTTACACATTACGATTTCTGTACACTAAACACATGTAGTTTATAAATCTGATCTTTGATTCTAAAGTAAACTAGCCAACAATATAACGGCTACAAGTCCAGCTGAGATGATGAGACCATTAAACACTAGTTGATTGACAGTACTGTTTGGTTTGTTTAAAGAATATGAGGATTTGTAGACATTCAGTACTTTCACTTTAACTATTTCAAGTACATTTTCCTGATGATACTTACATACTTTTACTTAAGTAACATTTTCAATGCAGGACAGTATGGTATTAATACTTTAACTGAAGTAAAAGATCTGAATATTTCTTCCACCACTGGTAGTGATGTTGTGATTTTGTTCTGCACTGATGCAGATGCTGTAGCCTACCTGTTGGTTTATAAAGATAAAAGTGATTACCAGCTTGCTGTTGAACTGTGACTCCAGGGAATTCTGCTGCTTTGCTGTTTAGTAGGGCTGGACCCGAATATTCGAATATTCGTTCGGTGGGTTGGTATTCGATTTTAAAATTTGACATTCGAATATTCGTTTTTTATTTTTTTTATTTTGGTTTATGTATTTTCTGCATTTATCTCTCGTTCACACTCCAGTCCAGTTGGTGGCGGTAATGCACATTTAAGTTGGTTTGCCAACCGCCAATAAACTACAAAGAAGAAGAAGATACTGTCGGTACACGATGACGCCGCGCCCACTTCGAGCATTTAGCGAGTTGGGCAGAGAAGCTAGCGGCGATAACCTATATGTCAATTGCGATAACAAGTGCGGAAATGGAAAACAAAGTCACAAAGTGTCCCGTAGACGAGACGGTGATCCTTGAGAGGTTAAAAGTTTATTAATTCTGAACGCGTCTGGCCTGTCTATTTATATTGCACCAAATACGACACTGCACTCCCTTGTGAAGTCGTTTGGATGAAAGGTTCTCAAAATAATCAACATGCAAACAAACAGACAGACACATAGAGATTCCTGCCTTTATTAGAGATAATAATATGTTCCGAAACTTCGAATATTCGATGCTCATTACTACCGAAGCTTCGAAGCCCCAAAAATGGTATTCGGACCAGCCCTACTGTTTAGTTACATTTCCATTGTAATTGTTTTGGTGCTGTGGTGGCACAGGATAATATCTGGTATTCTTTCCACTTACATCTCTGTTGATGTTAGTTTTATGATGTAGTTTTCTCATTTTACCTATGTGGTGTGGTGGTAATTGGTGTGTGTGCATGTGTGTGTGTGTGTCTAAATACATTTTTCTAGTAAAGCGCAATGACGCTCACACAAATAGCAGCCTAGGGGCCCCTGACCACCTTAATCCGCCCCTGGCCACGATCACACTTACTTCAACCTGCTCCATAAAGACAGGTTTCATACTCTGGTAAAAAATTTACAGTTTCATCATCCTGGAAGAGCCATTCCATTATATTAAATAACAGATCACTTAGTGGAGGAGCGAGCTGACAGAGAGTCTAACTCTGTTAAGGAACATATTTTTTTTTTCTAATCCAATCATTGCAGGATGTTTCCACAAAAAACAGATTTTTCTGTTAAATATAGAATTAATGATGGCTTATTGGTTTGGAGTTATTTCCTCAGGTGGTGGGAAGGACAGCTGCTAACACTTCTATACCCTTCTCCTGCTCTCACCCATTGGCTCCAAACAACACAGTGCAAAAAAAAAAGTGCCTCCAATTAAAAGTTACCCTTCTCCATGGAAAGTTTAATTAAAACACAACTTTGTGGGTAATTTAACATGTAAAAATCTTTGTGGTCCTCCAGAAGTGACCCGAGAGCCCGTGAGAAATGAAATGGTAGCGTGGCCAGGTTAACAGAAACCACAAGGGACTTGGCTGACTTCTGCTTCAAATCATCCAGTCACTTATCAGTAACAGGGCTGTTTATCTGCTTGTGTGCTCATTAACAACATAAAAATCACATCTCAGTCAGAACAAACATTTTGTAACCCTGAACGTAAGTGAGAACCATTTGAACAAATGAAAAAGAGAAAAATAAACTGCTTTAGTTGTTATTATACTTGCCTGCAGTGGACTATGATAGGACACGAGCGTCCCCGGTAGCACTTGTTAACTTTTCTGTAAAAAAAAAAACAGAACCGAAAGATGAGCTTATTATGAACATCACAGGTACATAAACATACAGTCAGTACATCATCTATCTGGGCTTTTAGAAATAATAACCACAAAGAACAGCATGCACAGCACTTCAATTGAACATTTTATTAGGAAGAAAGTAGACAGAAATGTTCCATATGATGTCAGAATTCTCATTCAGCTGGTTATAGTTGCACAACTTTGAGATCACAAAAATATTTTTGTTTTAGTGGCACATACCACACCTATACAACTTGTAACCAAAGTGTAAGACTGTTTTTCAGTGCTACTTCAATAATGAACCATTTCTGACATATTTTTTGAATTAAAAAGAATACAAACCAAAGATTAAAATTACGGTACTTTAATGAATTCAGCCCTGAATAAGCTCAGCTGTATATGTATCAGTAAAAACACTCTTGACTGACTCAATGCCCAACAGATGCCAATGTCTCAGTTGCATTTTCAGTCTGGTGTCATCAAAATATGTAAAAAATAAAAAAATATTAAAACAATATAAATTAATCAGTTTCATATTGTTTAACTTACAATCTAACTTGACACTACAAGATGGTGGGAACGCTTTACATTTTAAAGTTATTCCCAGACCTATTTGGATTTGGATGTCTATGTTACTGTCAACACAGCATACAATATGCTAAAGGTGCACCATATTATAACTGGCCAACAGCATAATAACAAAAGAACTATTATCTTGATGATATTAACAAAAATAAAAGGCAGAGACAATCATAACAGTGAATTTGATGGTGCCAACGCTTCTCCAAATAATACTGTTTCAAGATTGAACATGTTGAAAGTGATTATTTTCTACAGTGACCTGAAAGTGTGAAAGATTAAAAGAGCACCTTCTTCCTGTTTGATGCTGTAGAGAAACAGCACAATTGGTCCCAGTAGCTCACAATGGTTTATGAAAATACTACTTGTTATACTTGATTGTTTAACTGGACATTAACTGGATTGATGGAAACAACAGCTTCCCAAAGATATCCTTAAATGAAGTAAGAGAGCTTGTATTACTAGTGCTCATGTTTTATTTTGTTATAGACAGGTCAAACACACTCAACAAAAATACCATGAAATGTTTCTTTAAAGAATGAAAACCATTGCTGTATCTTCATTTAAAACAGATTAGATATATTTGCATTCATGTCTTTCATACATGTATAAAGATGCCTCAAAGTATGGGTTAAGAATGGCACCTCCCTTTTTAAAACTTGTGGTGACTTGACACCTTGTTCATCAAGTGCAATATAAATACTGTGAAAGTATCAAAACGCCCAATCCACAGAGAAATGCACACAGCCCGTATTCAGAAACTGTGCCTTTAAACGAGCCATCAGGTCTTCCGTATGGTTGTGATGTCACAACTATACTATATATGAGTAGAAAGGGCTGCTACAGTGCCGTTACATTCATCCCCCAGCTGCAATGACAGTGCAGAGACTCTGAGAACGCAGATACGGAAGACCCGGAAACACTGACCAATCAGAGCAGATTCTGCTTTTTTGGAAGGGGGGCTTAAAGAGACAGGGCTGTGACCAATCAGAAGGTTGGTGGTTCAATCCCTGGCCCTGCAGTCCCACATTGAAGTGTCCTTAGGCAAGACTCGGCGAATGAATCTCAGTGCTATCTGATGAGCAGGTGGCACCTTCTATGGCAGCCTTGGCCACCAGTATATACATGTGTGTGTGTGAATGGTGCCTGTACTGTGTAAACGCACTTTGGGTAGTCGTTAAAGGAACACGCCGACTTATTGGGACTTTAGCTTATTCACCGTAACCCCTAGAGTTATATAAGTCCATACGTACCCTTCTCATCTCTGTGAGTGTTGTAACTCTGTCTGACGGCCCCACCGGTAGCTTAGCCTAGCACAGATCCTGGAGGTAACCGGCTCCATCTAGCTTAGCCTAGCACAGATCCTGGAGGTAACCGGCTCCATCTAGCCTAGCCTAGCACAGATCCTGGAGGTAACCGGCTCCATCTAGCCTACTGCTCCCAATAAGTGACAATATAACACCAACATTTTCCTATTTACATGTTGTGATTTGTATAGTCACAGCATGTACAAATAACAAGGTCACATGACACACAGTTATATTTCTAACCGTATATAAACTGGGAACTATATTCTCACAAGGCCAAGCACTGAAGATGAGAAGGATATGTATGGACTTATCTAACTCTGGGGGGATACGGGGAATAAGACAAAGTGCCAATAAGTCTGTGTGTTCCTTTAAGGCTAGAAAAGTGCTATATAAATGCAAAGAATTCTGACTTTATTTTCAGAATTCTGACCGTTTTCTCAGAGTTCTGAGATTAATGTCAGAATTCTGACTTTACTCTCAGAATTCTGAGTTTAAACTCAGAACTCAAATACTGTAATGTTCCAGTAGAAACCCAAAATATAAGTATAAACCTGAAAATGAGCATACTATGGGACATTTAAATGAGAAAAGAACCATGCGTATTCAACAAATTACGTATTCTGCAAGTGTGCTTTTCATCAAACTACTTCAACCCCACCCACCAAAATTGAAAAGTCAGAGCTCGCTGCAGACAATTAAATGTGATATTACCATGGAAACAGCCGGCAAAGAATCACCAACAGGCGAGGTGTGTAGAGGGGTGTGGGATTCAAAGGAAACGCCCCGTAAGAGAAATTCAAGCTTGACCGAGAGAGACAGAACAAGAGCCAGACAGAGAGACAAAAGAGAGAAACCAATAGATGGAATGGATGGAAACGGATGTTGAGAATAAAAGAGAGAGAGAGAGAGATACGAGAATGTGGGTCCACACTGACGATTTCAGGTCTTATAAAGACATAAATCTGGGGACCATTTCAATTAAATTTGCAACATGCAAGCTGCAATCTGCAACATGAGATCTATTACTCTCCTTTAAATTTTGAAGTTTTTCACTCATCAACATGAACGCCATATTGTCAGACCAAACATCTACAGGTGAGAAACCTGTAGGACTGGAAAATGTATCTGCATTTTGCGAGTGACAGTCATTTATTAAACACAACACCGCCACCACTGGCAATCTCCATCATCACCTACACGGTTTTATACAGCTGTACTTTTGTTACTTTGTTTAACAACTGAACAAGTACAAAAAAGCAATTCCATGGGTCAGACATGCTATCTGTTTACCTAATAATTTACTGAATAATCAATGACCAAGAGTCGAGTCATTTGATGCTTGTAGCATACAACAAACCTGTCATACAGACACAAGATGTAATCAAGGTATGGTCGCTACGATCTTTTTTATTTTCATTGCACCATTTTTGAAAAGCTTTTTCAGGTGCCAAAAATACCAGCTGAGTGTTGACGGAGGGCCAAAATGGAGAGAATGTGCCTTGGTTTTAGTGTGGACGTATCTTCAAAGGAGAAGTCAGAAATCATCAAGAGGGATACACTGAAGGACACAAGAGAGAGGAAGAGACAGATAGAGGGTGGGAGAGAGAAAGACAAAAGTCGGAGAGGAAGGAAGGCATAGTGAGGGAGGGAGGAGGAGGAGGTGGGAGGAGATCTGAGGCAGTTAAGCAAACCATGAGCAAGCAAAAAGGGGAGAGGTCATCTCAGTTCACCGGGCACAGCGAGGAAAGAGATGAAGGAGAGGAAAAGAAAGGGAGCAGAAGACGGGAAAACATAGGAGTATAAAGGTAGAAGGGGGGGAGGGGGTCCATGAGGCCCCTTGGTTGCAGAAACACAGTCTCCAATGATCACTTTTGTGACTATGCAACTGGGCTTATATTACTAGCTGCAACATCACAAAAATGACACTGGCAACCGCTAGTTAGCTGGTAAAACAGGGGGAAAGGACAGAGAGGATTTGGAAGCAATGCTTCAGCTCAGTCAGTCAGTTGTGAGTGACATAAAAAAAGAAAAAACATGACGACACAAGCATAAAAGAAGGACAGCTCAGCCGGCCCCCTCATCGAGGTGGAAAAAAAGGAAAGACCAAAAAAAAGAAGAGGGGAAGTTGTTATTGTACCATATCCACGGTAATAAAAGTGAAAAATATCTCCCTCTGCGCTTTCTTCATTGTGTTCTGACCCCACTGCCCTGTGAGTAAAGGCAATATTTCCTAACTGATGGTGGGTGGTGACGCCCACCAGACCCTTTTATAATAGCTGTGACCACAAGCTCTCACTCTTGATATCTCACCTAATTGATGTGCGCCGGCAGCATGGCAACACCGGGCCTATATATAAAACGAGTTGGGGTCTATCGCTCGAGAAAATTCTCAGTGAATCAGAGAAGGGGGGCCAGGGCGGCTCCCACCTAATAGGCAATACAGTATATCAGTTTAAAAGAGGTCGAAGGAGGGGAGCGACTATAAAGGCGCCGGAGATAAAGGATCACTCCGGCAGAGTTCCCTCAATGCAGCCTGAATTACACTCTTATCGACTGGAAAATGCCCAGGATGTTTGAGGATATATAGATATTCCTCTTCGCGCATCTCAGGGTCACGAGTCAAAACCCCTGGAGAAGTGAGAGGTTTCAAGTTATTACGCTGTGAGCCACAAAGGCCACTCCAAATCGTTATGGTTTAGGTGGGGGGCAAAGAACTCCATGACCTTCACTTTCTTTTTGCTTTAAAGAAAAACAAAAAAGAACTGTATCCACAGCCATCACTCATAGATTCTACAATGTGGCCAGTCCTTCAACTGAAAGGCATAAAAAGCTGAAGAGGACTGTTTCAGGACTTCCAGGTTGATATTTGAAATTCTGGGGCTTCTTTCCTGCCATTTGTTCTTCTATTTCAGTTTGCAATTTCTTACATGCATGGACTTCTTGCTAGATGAAGTCTGAAAACATACAGTATAGGAACTCAAGGAACCCCAGGACATACACCGGGGCTGCCGAACCCACCAGAATAGCTGTTGGGTTAATGAACATGATTTAGGAAATGTATCTTTTTAACAACGTGTATTTTGTCTCTTTCAAAACAGTATCTTAAGACCTTCTAAAACAATGCTTTTACTATCAACATTAAAAGCAGGCTTTAGTTCTTTATGTACTTCAGATGAAAAGAGGACCAATCACTTGACTAGTACAAAAAGATGAAAACCACTGGTGCCCCAATGTAGAGGCACAGCTCAATAGCCAGTGGTGGCACCTCTGGGGTTGTTGGTGCATTATAAGAACACAACTGGCAGTATTTGCAGTGGGAAGCTGGGGAGGGATCACAGTCCTGCTGCTGCACAAGCAGCTCCTATTGGTTCTTTCTTTGCTCCATGACTAGCAGAGTTAGCAGTGATAAAGACAGCACAGGGCCATTGGAGAATTCTCCATCTAAAACAGTTGAGTGATTTCAAGAAATAACTGTATGAAAAACAAGAAGTCTTGGTTTAGTGTAAATTATTTTGACAGGAGTTCCCTACCTGCGGAAGTCGAGGAGCGTCCGGCTGGTGTCCGGGACGTTCTGGTTGAGCCAGGTCAGGAAGTGGAACTGAGTGACGGTTCGTGTCTCGTTGGTCTGCATGTTCTTTAGGTAGAAGCTTCGAACCAGGAAATCATCGCACCAGATGTGTTCGGACACCAGGTTCACCTGCAAGGACACACAGATGTACAATGAACACACACGTATACAACATGTACAAGATATTAAATCAAGAGAAAACTAAAACTGACTGTACAATCATTTCATGACATAAATTTACAATGCGCGATGTGGTTGTACATCAGTAAACTACATTACATTATGTCCTCCTTCCATTTAGCACTCGTTTTTATCCCTTTTAGTCCGTTTGTGTTGGCCTACTATTTTCTTCTCCCTTGTCCCCCTGTACTTGTGCACTATTTTAATCTAGGATAATATTAAGTTGGTTGCTACAACAACCTCTTTCTAATGCTTTGGCTCATGACCCAGTGACAGTGATACCGTTACCTGGTTCAGGTCACGAGACATCCAAAGTAGGCTAAGTCAACGTATGAACACTTGAAATGCAGCGATGCATCTGTAACTTATTCTCTTATTGTAAATGAATGATTTTCTGTCTGAGCTAAACATTCATCGTGACTATATGACCTCCTGGTAACACTAACTCAGTAATCTCCAGTGGGAAATACAGCACCGTAAAGAAAAGAGCTTTAGGACAGCAGGTGGTAAAAACACTACCGCTTTAGTCTGAAGGGGCCGCTAGAATCAACACAGACTGAAAGTTACATAGAGACACTTTAAGTGTTTGGACTGGTAAGTAATGTACCTCAAAAAACATTATTCGCTGACATATACTGTAGATGTGTCTTTCACCATCTAAAGTCTATGAAAAGCGCAGAATTGTGATGATGGTCACTCTAGAGCAGTGGTTCTCAAACTTTTTTCAATAATGTACCCCTTTTGAATTGTTTCTTTAAGTGAAAGCGCTAATCATTTTTGGTAGAAAAAAAAGTGTATATAAAAAGGAACAGTACAGCACTGTCAGCGATAGATTTACTAAACAACAGCCTTGGAACTGAAAAAAACATTTAAATGCTAATGAGAAAAGGAGACAAAAATCGTAAAAAAGAGAAAAACTGTAAAAAAGAGAAAAACTTGGAAAAATATGGTAGAAAGAAGGAAGGAAGGAAGGCAAGATTAGGTCAAAATAGTATCAAAAACTTCAAAAACAGTGACATAAGAAGAAAAAAGCGAGAAAAAAAAAAAAAAAGTAGAAGGACAGTAGAAGGAAGGAAGAATAGATTAGGTCCAAAGAAGGAGACACAAATGTCACATTTTTGGTAGGAAAAAAAAAAGTCTACATAAAGAGGAACAATGTTCTGGACAACAGCCTTGTAACTATTAAACATTTTGTTAAATATCTCACGTACTCCCTGCAGTCCTCCAAAGTACCCCTAGGGTAATTGTCCTGATCTAATTGTCCAGAATGAGGTCCCATTTTTTTTAAATCCAACCTGTAACGGATTTGGACCACATATCAAAGTGGCCCAAAACAGAACTGGAAAGATCTGATGCCATGTGACTTGGGCTGGTTACACTGTCATACAAAAATCATACATGAGCAAAAAAAATGTTCCCTTTGTCCTGCAGTCTGAACGTAGCCGAAAAGATTGGTACAGTAGACTGCAGGCTTGGGACGTAACGTAATACTAGATGCTTCATTAAGCAATGATGAATAATCTTATATTTTGGGATTTGGGCTTTAGAAACTTGAACTTGATCATAGTGATGAAGTCAAGTTCGTACTGTAACTATTCTTCAAAGTTAGAGAAAAAATGTTTCCTTCAAAATATGACTGGAATTGAACAATTATTACATATATGGGACATCAGATCAATCCAATATATGCAAACCAATCAGAGCCCCATAAATGCCATGTAGATCTTTAAAAAGAAGAGGTAGCCAAATATTTATATTCTTATCTTAAAAACTTCATAGAGCCAAAGGCCAATGACATAAAGTTGCAGCTTCTCCGTCCAAACATTCTGCTAATGCGGAGTCCTTTTACCTCGTAGATGTGGTACAGGTTGGATCCCTCATCAGGCCAGTAGTGGTAGCACTGCTTCACCCCGCTCTCGACAAGAGGTGTCAGCATAACGATAACCACGCAGCCGTTCTCCCATACCATCTGCAAACAAAACACACGCTCAGTTAATGCCTCATACCTCACGATATCTCTCTTTAAAGGCCTATGCTTTTAAAACCTGGCTGGTATTTATTTTTGGAAACAAGAGAGTGAACATGCCTGCTTTTTAATTCTCAAAGTTGAGATATATTTCATAACCAGGGACTTCTGTTACCTAATGTTCTCTAAAAAGTTCCAAAGACTGTTTAAATGTCAAGCCATTTCCTAAGAGTCGCCTTCTTGAAGCTCAATTTGAAACCAGATCTCATATGAAGCTGTCAACACTCCACAAAATCTGCTAACAGGAACACTGACATGTGTCCTCACTATATTGGTCCATAATCAGTTTAATGTTTGTGCTATCTATCATTTTGGAAGGGTATACTGTAGATGTGTCTGTTTTGGGGGTGTGGTGGAAATAAAGTTGAAACCAAACACTTCCAGACATGTTTACTGTTTTTCAAACTTTGGTCAGAAACTACAAGCAAGTCAAGCGTTGTGGCACGAAAAGTAATAGCTGTCGAGGCTGTTCCCTCCCCCAGCTGGGTCGTTCCACAGTGAGACTTGGTACGCGGTCGTAATTTTCCTGCTGGCACTCATATTCTCACAGCCGGAGGGTGGGCTGGCTCTGGAGATCTATTCGACTCTGATCAGAGGTAACAGTCAGCCGTTAATGGAAGCCATAAAACAATACCGCTCCCACATCATCACATTAGATAATCAAGATGGCCGCACATGCCGTTCGGCCAGCAGCGCTGCCACACCTTACTGGAGATTTAACCGACGTTAATTGCAGCGGGTTTTAAATTACTGCTCCTCTCAGGCTCCACTGCTTCCCTGATTGGTCTCATGGATCTAAAGTTTAAAGCACTTTTTTGAGAAATGGTGTTAGTTTGCTTTAGCTGACAGGGAAAGAACTCACTGGTGCTGGGACGACCAGTTCCCTCTTTTAAAACTTTTGATTTGTTAAAATGCTAATTTAATTTAAACTGTTATTTATCCAGGAAAATGTTAACTGCATACCATGCTCTTCTCTGGGATTTGCAGTGCTTAACATCACACAGGTCCATGTATTAACATCTGTAAGCTGGACATTGTGCAATGTTTCCTTTCAGTACTTTGCATGAAGGCACTTCAGCAGAATCCTGATGGGGAACATGTTGTGTAATGTGATGTATGTGGTGTAATAACAGCAGCTTCTGATTAAGGAGTCCGATATGACACAGTAATGCTGGTTAAGTTAACTTGGCCAAAACACAACAAGAAGCCTGGAGAAAGTCTGGAGAAAATACAAAAATATCTGACTAACATATAATAAGAAAACAGAATAATTTGCAATATAACCTACATTTACTGTAGAATAAAACAAGATGTTTGGATTCTTTGGCACATTTTAAATGTCCCCCGACTGCAAGAAAGTGAACCCACTGGCTGGCTGGGGCCTTTCTGTGAGGAGTTTGCATGTTCTCCCTGCGTGGGTTTCCTCCCACAGTCCATAGACATTCAGGTTACGTTAATTGGGGACTCTAAATTTCCTGTAGGTGTGAATATGGGTGTCTTGTGTCAGCACTGTGATTGACTGGCAATCTGTCCAAGGTGTTGCCCAGCACCCCCACCACCCTCAAGGATAAATGGGTATAGCTAATAGATGGATAATAGATGGACAATATAAATGAGCTGTCTTATATTTCACTCAAGTTGATTAGCAGCGGCGGCAGCAGCAGCAGCAGCAGCTGAGCAGTGACTCTACAAGAGCCTGCAATGTCTCTGATTCCAGCCTGGATGGTAATCAGCGCTGCTAGGAATGCAGCAGGGACAGAACCTGTTTGACAAGGAGACATTTCTTTCCAGCACACACACACACACACACACACACACACACACACACACACACACACACACACACACACACACACACACACACACCTTACTGCACACAATATGACTGGCCGGAATAATTTATCAATCCCTAGGTCGAATATTCAAACCCAATCCAACATTTGGAAAACAGTGGGAAATGTGTTTGCCGTCCCCTGCATTAACAATGTGTCGGACTGTAGACTGGTATGTGTGTGTGTGTGTGTGTGTGTGTGGTGGCAGAGGCATTGTAGGTGAAGGAGAGATTAATAATGACATCCACAGACCAAGCTAGTCTCCCATGTAACTCACTGCACTAATACAAATCGGCTAACTTGTTTAAGAGAGGAGAATGTATTGATTTTTGTTTGTGTGCTTGACTGTGTATGTGTGTATGTGTGTGTGTGTTTTTACCTGCCAGAAATCAGCCACGGTGGAGGGCAGAGGGCCTTGAGTGGCGATGTAGGCAGGGTTCCTGGGATCATGATCCATCTGAGGGGAGAGCCAAAAGGAAAAGAGGGAGAAGGGATGATGTAAGGTTATAAATATTGATTGGAGACAGAATCTTTGAACAATTCAAATATTGTCTCAAATATTCACCCTGTTTTGTTTAACACTAAATGTACTATGATGGCAATCTGGAGCTCTCTTTTGGCAAAAGGGCAGCACAGAAAAACAAAACAAAAGCAAGATAAAGAAGAAATTGAAAGTTATGAGTTCAACACTGGCTCTAACCCAGAGTAGTAAACTAAGCAACATTAATTTGCATTTTAAAATCATCGTACAGGATACAGATGCCTACTTAAGACACTATTTTCTGAAGGTTATCCCAAGAAAATAAATAAAGAATAAGAATAAGGATAAGAAAGGAGGAAGACAACTTTTCAAGAGTTACAGTAATTACAGTGAAACATGTGGCCTGGTTGGCTCAGCGGGGTAAAGAGAGGAGGTTTATGCCTTGATGCAAAGGTTCAGGGTTCGAGTCCAACCTGTGTTGATTTCTTGCATGTCTTCCCCCTCTCTCTCCTTTCTCACCTAGCTGTCCTAGCAATTAAAAGGCAGAAAAGCCCCAAAAATAATCGTAAAAAAAAAACACATTTTAAGTTACTAAAAAGCGTCACTAACTGTGTGCTGCATTTGAATTTTGGGTGGGAAAGTCATACCAGACACTGATTGTATTACTTGGCAAAACAGCAAATACATGCTCTTTCATCAGTGGGTCATATGCTCAATCACCATAGAAATTAGGTTTAATTCTCTGACTTAACATTTTAATTAAAAGACTTGTATTGCGATCTCAACATTTTCATTTTTCTGCAAAAGATTCTCTTTTCAAAGTCGAATGCGATACAGTATGGTTAATGAATCAACTAGTCCTGGGAAAGTAGGTTGCATGTTGAGTTTTATGAAAACTTAAAATACAATGAGACGTGATAAGGCAACAAACCAATAATAGCCTCATAAATAAAAGTCGACCATTGAAATAATCTCAGAGTGGTCAAGGAAGGCCACTTCACCTTGGCATCGAGCAGTGCAGAGATGATTTAGTGCTCTGCAGCCTGTTATGAACCTCAGTGCATCAGTACCCAAGAAATGCAACACCCAGTGGCAGAAATATAATGTTTCCACCACATTGCGTTTGTCCCTGTCAGTTTGCAAAAAGCCTTTGTTTTCCCAAATTACCTCCTCTGTCTTATTCTCTTTGTAAAAAAAATATAATTTGCATTAAAACCCTCCTAACCCCAAAACCCGCCAGCGGGTTAGAAGAAGCATGTTTTGTTTAAGAAAAGATTGCCAAAGAAAAAACACTTACCCTAGAAAAAAGATGAAAAAAACTAATTGTTTGTCGGATTCTCAAAATTCCGACGGTCCCTGAATGCGCCTCGGCTGATATTATGTAAAAAACTCCAAAGTTAGGCCAAAAAACTAGCCTGACAAGCTAGGGTGTGTCTAGATTTCCAGGCTACCAAAAAAACACTAAGAGGATAAAAAGCTCACATAGAACATATCCGATTTCAAAACATTTTAGAAAATCAACCGTTTTCATGATCACGGAGCTGTAAAATACATAAAATTCTACAGCTTCTCAGCTCCGCGTAGCCAGCCATGTTTGTTTACTGCTATGCACAGCCACGCGATGAAAATTCATCCAAAATGACTGAGACCAGCACTGAAACACAGCGCAGCCTACTGGTGAACAGTGGTAGAAGAAGTATTCAGTAGTACTAATACTACACTGCAATAATACTCTGTAACAGTACAAGTCCTGCAGTGAAAATGTTACTTCATTAAAAGTATATAAGTATCATCAGGAAAATGTAGTTTAAGTATTAAAAGTTAAAGTACTCAATCCAAAACAAGTAACTAAAGCTGTTACATTCCACCACTGGTGTTACCTTTGTAAAAATGTAACTCATTCTTTGTGGGAATGATTAACAGCCGATATTCTGTTTTTCCTTGTATTATATATACATGTGTTTCAACTGTTTTTCTATTTTTTTAAATAAATTATCAAATAAATGTAACTCACGTTTTTCCTTGTTGTTATGTTTATGCCATTATAACTTTATTGTTATACTTCTCAAAAGACATTTAGGAGTTATTCCTACTTCTGCCCATGGTTGTACTTGTTAATTTGAGATGCAAAACTTGCAGATAGAGTGAAAAATGAGCTCACAGTGAGGAATAATGTGACAGGAGCAAAAAACGCTCCAAAATGGCTTGGGATTCAGAGGGTTAAGATGTGTAAGTTTGCTAGTATATACTATCTTTGACTGTTCTTATAATCATAGCTGGAAGCTTCTTAGTAAAGGAGGTGGAAGTTTGCAGTAACTTCTTACTTTACTTAATGGAAATTACAGAAGGATGGCGTAGGCGTTGAGAGCAAACGACAGGAGACGAACGTAAGGTGAATTTGCGAGGAAGTGAGTGACACCGCTGCCTATTACCATGCAAATTGTACGGTAAATGTAATAATTGGGAAGACCAATTTAGCTGGAAGCAATTACAGAGGGAAGACAGATCATTTCTGAACCTTTTTTTGCATGCAAAATTGTCTTTAATGGCCACCTTTTCCCTTTATAAATGCCAAACAATAATGCACTTCTAATAAACTTAAAATGGAGTGACTTAGAGAGAGACAAGGTGACATGGTACCAGCGACTGCCCATTAAAGGTGCTCTAAGTGATGTGATGCTTTTTTTAGGCTACATTTTTTGTCACATACAGCAAACATCTCCTCACTATCTGCAAGCTGCCTGTCCCCTGAACACACTGTAAAAAACATCTCCTCACTATCTGCTAGCTGCCTGTCCCCTGAACACACTGTAAAAAACATCTCCTCACTATCTGCTAGCTGCCTGTCCCCTGAACACACTGTAAAAAACATCTCCTCACTATCTGCTAGCTGTCTGTCCCCTGAACACACTGTAAAAAACATCTCCTCACTATCTGCTAGCTGCCTGTCCCCTGAACACACTGTAAAAAACATCTCCTCACTATCTGCTAGCTGCCTGTCCCCTGAACACACTGTAAAAAACCTCTCCTCACTATCTGCTAGCTGCCTGTCCCCTGAACACACTGTAAAAAACATCTCCTCACTATCTGCTAGCTGCCTGTCCCCTGAACACACTGTAAAAAACATCTCCTCACTATCTGCTAGCTGCCTGTCCCCTGAACACACTGTAAAAAACATCTCCTCACTATCTGCTAGCTGTCTGTCCCCTGAACACACTATAAAAAACATCTCCTCACTATCTGCTAGCTGCCTGTCCCCTGAACACACTGTAAAAAACATCTTCTCACTATCTGCTAGCTGCCTGTCCTCTGAACACACTGTAAAAAACCTCTCCTCACTATCTGCTAGCTGCCTGTCCCTTGAACACACTGTAAAAAACATCTCCTCACTATCTGCTAGCTGCCTGTCCCCTGAACACACTGTAAAAAACATCTCCTCACTATCTGCAAGCTGCCTGTCCCCTGAACACACTGTAAAAAACATCTCCTCACTATCTGCTAGCTGCCTGTCCCCTGAACACACTGTAAAAAACATCTCCTCACTATCTGCTAGCTGCCTGTCCCCTGAACACACTGTAAAAAACATCTCCTCACTATCTGCTAGCTGTCTGTCCCCTGAACACACTGTAAAAAACATCTCCTCACTATCTGCTAGCTGCCTGTCCCCTGAACACACTGTAAAAAACATCTCCTCACTATCTGCTAGCTGCCTGTCCCCTGAACACACTGTAAAAAACCTCTCCTCACTATCTGCTAGCTGCCTGTCCCCTGAACACACTGTAAAAAAACTCTCCTCACTATCTGCTAGCTGCCTGTCCCCTGAACACACTGTAAAAAACATCTCCTCACTATCTGCTAGCTGCCTGTCCCCTGAACACACTGTAAAAAACATCTCCTCACTATCTGCTAGCTGTCTGTCCCCTGAACACACTATAAAAAACATCTCCTCACTATCTGCTAGCTGCCTGTCCCTTGAACACACTGTAAAAAACATCTCCTCACTATCTGCTAGCTGCCTGTCCCCTGAACACACTGTAAAAAAACCTCTCCTCACTATCTGCTAGCTGCCTGTCCCTTGAACACACTGTAAAAAACATCTCCTCACTATCTGCTAGCTGCCTGTCCCCTGAACACACTGTAAAAAACATCTCCTCACTATCTGCTAGCTGCCTGTCCCTTGAACACACTGTAACAAAACGCGGTCTCTGTAGACAGCTCAGGCTCCACAAACACGAACAAAAACAAACTGCGCCAACCTGCCCCACGAACCACAACAAACAGTGTTCCAGCCAATAACAGACAAGAAGGAGCTGGTTGAGCCATCACTGCAGCAGCGTTAGCACATAGGCTACTTCCACAATGTGTGTTCATGACTCAACCAGTATGTGTGGTTGTCCACATACTTTTGACCATGTAGTGCAGATATTAAACAAAATGCATTTTCACAGGTTTTTCCATCCTGCAAAGAATACATTTCCAAGAGAAGCACTTAACTATTTTGGCTTCAAAAGCCCATACTGGTCAAAATCTAGTGACATCAAGTCACAGTGGGATTATTCAAAATTTGAGCTGCCAATTATCGCTGACATGACTGAAGTTACAAAATGTCCCTTGTCCAACCCAAAGTGTTTAGGCCTAGGAAATGGGGAAATATCGACCTGGAAGGAACTTGAAACAAATAACAACATGTGCCATCTGATCCATGGTGGTAGGGTCTAGGAAATTAAAAGAGAAAGACCAGGAAGGACAGAGAAGGAAGAACAAATTCGCATTGATAAATCAAGAAAGGCAACAAAGAGAGTGGTAGAGTAAAAAGCTGGCGAGAGATGAAGGTGGAAAAGGGGGAAAAAAGATACAAGAGAGAAAGAGGATAATGCAGAGACTATAAAGATGAAAAGTTGAGGAAAGAAAGAGAAATACACCTCTTTTTTTTTTCAAATCCCTCTCTGTCTCCTCTTCAATCTCTGTGGACACATCCTTCCTGACATCAAGGTGTGACCAGAATTATTGACAATGAGGACAACTGTCTTGGCACTGGTAAACTGCTTGCTGTAATTGTGAATCTACATATTAGGAATATTAGGAATCTACATAAAATAAATAAAATAACCTCTGCTGTTCTTTTCAGGCGAGAAATAATTATCTTCTTCAAACTGGCAAAGCGTTTCGTTTCATGTCTCCATAAACCAATATTTGGTCACCAATATTTATTTGTTATCCAATGATTAAAAACCATCTATACTTTTCTTCCCCATACTGTCAGTAGTACAACCAGACCAACCTTTACAACACATTCAGATGGAAGCAGATTATCCTGTGGGCCTCCAACATGCCAGTCAGCTTGTCTGGTAAACGAGTGTATTGCATTCCTAAAGCAGAGAGCCAGTCATGCCGAGACCATTGATATGAAGCCAGGTACCAGTATACAGTGAGGTCAGTGGACTTTGATGCTTTGAGTCAAGTAGTAGTGTTTTTGTGCCAGTCAGTGTGCAGTGTACTTCTGGGCACATTTCGGTTCCCCAGAAGTACCTGCAGAGTGAGCGCTCCTCGCTTTCACGCTGTTACAGTTTTTTCTGATCGCTATGACAATTTTTTCAATACTTTTAACAACTTTCCTAAACTCCTAACACAGCACAACATCTGTCTGTGTAGGCTATACAATTAACACATTTATTGTTGCTTTGACACAAAATGCATAAAGTTAACAAAAATTTAAAATGCTTGAACATCTTTTACACACAAGCTCAACCAAGACCAAAACTATGGATTTTTACTAACCAATTTGCAAATGCTTTCACACTGTATGTCAGAACATATAACATCATGTTCTTAACCTAACGTATAGGCTAAAGTGAAAGTGAACATCTGTTCACAAATAAACACAAACATACCCCTTCCATTTTACAGTAACGTTATCTTCTGCCTTCTGCTTAGAAGTGGTGAAAAAAAATGTTGTGCACATTTCCGATTGGTCATTAGTGTAGTTAGCATGCATTAGGTCAAAGGGCTAACTTGACTTGTTTACTATATTACAGAAACGCCACTGTTGCCCTGAACGTCCCGCCAAATTCGGTTCAAAACTCTGATAGTTCAATAAAGCGTTGTATGATAGTCTATATGAAAATAGCTGAATATTGGTACTGTATTGAACAGTCAAATCTGATTCGACGGACAAAAATCTTAGTTTGGTACAGCCCTAGAATTATCCAGAGTAACCAGGACAGGTTCTGGCTTTTTGTTTTTTATTTGATCACAATAAATGTTAGCTTGGATTATCTCTTTATTTCGCTTGCATGGTCAGTCAAGGTTGAACAGGATGTTTTTTGGTTAAGGGGCATCATCAAAAGAAATACCTCAAAATCTCTTATGTGATGAAATCAGCAGGAACCAAACCTGCACCTAGAAGGATATTGCTTTGTTTTTTAAACTGAAAAAACCTAACTAACTCACCCAACTACCTGGCAGATACAGTTTCTGAGTAATGTGAAGCAGGAAACAGTAGGTAGTGTTGCACAAACAGCCATCATTTTCAATCTAGATTTGGCAGCAGTCCTCATTACTTACTTTCTTTGCTAGAGTCATAGTGAATTTTCAGCTTGTGTGAACCCCTGACATAGAGAGCTAAAGTGATGTGAGTATCAAACCATAGTGAGTTCATATGATAGGGACCAAACTAAAGGACTCTCCCTGATCCTCTGTGTTGAGGCTAATGACTTCACCCTATAAAACAAACAATCATTATCTAAAACTGGTTGGTTCAGCCTCCAGCTGCTGGTCTCAATTAAATCTCAGTGGGAGCTTTCCAGAGAAATATCTAATGAGAAAATGAGCATGTAACATTTCGGATGGCTTTGCAAGGCTTTAATGATGCACTTTAGCTAATTCATGTTACCCTAGTCTATATCATTTGCGTTCCACTTCCGGGATTGCTCCGGTGCTGCAGGAAATTCTGCCGGATGCATGTATTTTCTGTTACCTTCCTCTTCCTTTGTGTTGGCGTTCTAACCTCCGGTGGATTTGTGAGGACTATGGTTAACTGCTCCTCAGATCTCTGCAGGGTAAATCCAGACAGCTAGCTAGACTATCTGTCCAATCTGAGTTTTCTGTTGCACGACTATTTTGCAGCAGCTCTGTCTGGAGTTTAGCGCCGCCCATGACGATTGTCAGACCCTCCTTCAATGCGCTTTGGAGGAGGGTCTGGCAAAGCGAGACTAATGTTACCCTTACGTTAGCTGCCACAGACAACAAGTAGTCCTTACTTTGTTCAACCTTTCAAATGATCTTACTTTTTGTACATCTGTGTATGTGAGACTTTTTCATTACTTTCACATTACTGGCGGGGTTTTTTCATTTTACAGTTTTTCTTGATTGCTTTGATGCAGCAGTCAACTCAAACTCCACATTTTTCAAAACAGTTAACACACAGGCCGAAACAGTGGCACTCATGGTCAAAATGACACATTTTGTTTCCAAAAGGCTCTAACCATGCCAAAACATTTAAAATATGCAACAAAAGCAAATTTTGCCTTCAAACAACACAACTTGCAAACAAGAGTATGAGCTCTTCCAATCAACCATTACACAGTGGACAACAAAATACAGCACTCAGTGCAGTATAGTATAACAATGTTATTTGGCCAGGCAACCAAAACATTTATTAATAAACTTTACAGTTATTGACAGTCTGCCGGAGCAACATCCCAAACATCTTGTCTTTGCTCGTCTTCTTTACGTCAATGCGTGGGTGACGACGAGAAAACAAATTGTCAGCAGAGGAGGTTCCTTAAATAACCTCAGTGTGTGTGGCGTATATTCACATACATCCACTCTTTAATATGTGTGTGTGTGTGTGTGTGTGTTGGGGGGGAGGTGGGAATATATGTACAACGTTTGTGTTTGAGTGTGTGCTTTCGCACGTCTGTGTGGGTGTCTGCACTGGATGTTCTATGTCAAGTTTGTGTTTGTGTCTGTGTGTGTGTGTGTGTGTGTGTATGTATGTGAGTGTGGGTGAGCATGCATGCTTATGTGTGTTTAAGTGAGTGTATACATTTGTGTGTCTATGCATGTTTCCCTCAGGTGTGTTTAAGAATGTGTGTGTGTTTCTTTATGCATGCGTGGGCACATGGGTTGCAGCTGTGTTTTGCATTTGTAGCATTTGACTAGGGTGCTCCTTTGTTCCTGTATAGTTTTGATTCTTATTACTTTCTCTCTCTCTCTCTCTCTCTCTCTCTCTCTCTCTCTCTCTCTCACACACACACTCACTCACACACACACTCACACTCACCACTTCTTGGTGTGAAGCACAGATTTGAAATGCATAGTGTTTCAGTTGCTTTTAATGGAATACCAGTGTATCTGCCTCAAGGGAAACATAAACCTACTATTCCAACACTGGTTTCCAAATTGATACACTCACTTACTGAATTCACATGGCTCTTTCTTCCCCCTTCTCCTTCCCACAGCCTATACTGCTGCTTAAATTTGCATCGCGCCAAGGAAAGCAACAGTAAACACAAACTAGTGTCAAATTAGCATAACCCAAGGTCAAAAACAATCATTCCCCAAGACCCCACAGATCAATTATGTTTTCACAAATGAGAAGCGAGCCCAGAGCCGCACGCATGTCTTTTCCCACGCCATCCCCGAGCGAGTACTCGCCCGGGGTGTTTGCTGTAAAACAATCATTAATATTCATGGTGCAGAACATACACACTAGCGTGAGGCTGCCACTGAAGCTAAGCAAGCGTTGCTTCAAAATGTATATTGTACACCGGTAGGCTGCCTTTGTTCCTGTGAAGCCCCGTGGGGACTGTGGGAGCCTGGCATAGCGCTGGTGTGAAGCACAGAGTTAGAATGCAGAGGAGGTACTTACGATCGGGCTGGCATTGATGTAATCAGAGTTGCCTTGGCTGTTCTCCACCTTCAAGGTGATTCTGGAGTGATCATCTGGAACACAAATGGAGGAATTCAGCAAATTTTGTCTGAAGAATGCAAGTGCTCAGAGGCCATATTATATGCATTGCAATTAGAAATTCTTTGAATATCTGTTGAATATACAGGACTGTCACATAGAATAAAAATGTTTATTTCTCTCTGGTATGTCAAGGTTATTTTCACTTCAGAATAGAATCAGTTACACTTGTGTATAAAATCATGCACAATCCATCTTTCACATCACCCCACGATACAATATCATCACAATACGATATTATTGCAATTTTAAACATATTGCGATATTCTGCGATACATTGCAATTCATTACCTTTTTCCAACTTCAAATTATGTCCCCAAAGCAAAACTTTGTCAACATCTGTTTTGTCAAAAAACAAATCTTCAACTTTCCATCTAGTGGACTGAAAGAGCAAATTACCTTATTATTCTAGTAGCAAAAGGTTAAATTTGCATGTACAATTGATATAATAAAAGATCGATACAGTATTGCCACGGAAAATATCGCCATACTATGCTGCATAGTGTATAGTATATATATATATATATATATATATATATATATATTAGGGCTGGGCCAGTTCATTAATTAATTAATGCTGACAATTATTTTATTGCGCATTAACACAGTCTTTATTATTTCTTTTGTAAAAGTCTGTTGCTCACAGGCTTTTATTTTGTAAAAGTCTGTGCTGACTGCTGCCACGCTTACAGGAAATGGAAAAGAAAAGAACTGGCGGATAAACAAACTAACGAACATGGAGAAGGGTACAGAACTTTAACATGGCCATTTTCATTTTAAAGTTCTTCCAGACGGCGCAGTCAACAGAACCAAAGTTATTGGTAACCACTGCAAAGTTAAATTTTCTTATCACCGGAGTACTTCCATAGTGAAGTGGATAGCTACAGACTGTAGGCCCATAGTGAAGTGGATAGATACAGACTGTAGGCCCATAGTGAAGTAGATAGCTACAGACTGTAGGCCCATAGTGAAGTGGATAGCTACAGACTGTAGGCCCATAGTGAAGTAGATAGCTACAGACAGTAGGCCCATAGTGAAGTAGATAGCTACAGACTGTAGGCCCATAGTGAAGTAGATAGCTACAGACTGTAGGCCCATAGTGAAGTAGATAGCTACAGACTGTAGGCCCATAGTGAAGTAGATAGCTACAGACTGTAGGCCCATAGTGAAGTAGATAGCTACAGACTGTAGGCCCATAGTGAAGTGGATAGCTACAGACTGTAGGCCCATAGTGAAGTAGATAGCTACAGACTGTAGGCCCATAGTGAAGTAGATAGCTACAGACTGTAGGCCCATAGTGAAGTGGATAGCTACAGACTGTAGGCCCATAGTGAAGTGGATAGCTACAGACTGTAGGCCCATAGTGAAGTGGATAGCTACAGACTGTAGGCCCATTAGTGTTGTGGAGGACGTCGGTCTGAGAAACATTCTGACAATCACAACAAATGACGGCAGGTATGAGATTCCCTCAAGATCACAAGAAGAATACACTAGTTGTATGAAAAGGAGAGGACCACAAAAGAGACAATGTTACAATGTGTTCCTCTCAATGGGGACTACTGGACATCACTGGGTAACCATAGTTACCTCGGAGTTACAGTGCATTATATTGATGAACAGTGGGCGCTGCATTCACATGCTCTGACTGTAATGAAAACAGAGGAGAGACATTATGCTGAAACGTTTGGGACATTTGGTACTGAACATAGACTGGTTATAACAGGGACATTTGGTACTGAACATAGACATGTTTCTGCTGTTATCTCAGAAATTGCCTGTTTTAATGTTATGATTGTGGCTCAGGATTTTATGGGCAGTTTTATTATATAAATAACAAACAGGATAACGTGAATGCCCTGGCAGTGGCAATAAGCTTTAATTTTGTTTTTGCTTTGATTACATTGTTTAAGTTGAGATTTACACTAAATATTTTATTTAACTGCTACTGTATAAACTAAATGCTGATGTTTAAGTGTTTGCAGAACAAATGTTATGGCACTTTCGTTCATATGGCAGAACATTTAAAATAAAATTGCGCTATACACTACTTTTGAATTCATTATTGGATTTTGCGTATGACAATGCTTTTAATCACAATTAGTCGGGGAAATCATGCGATTATTCACGATTAAAACTTTTAATCGTTGCCCAGCCCTAATATATATATAAATTTAAGCAACAATTCAAGAGTTTAGTTGTTTAATTGCATAAGTAGCGGTTGTGTTCACTGTTGCTGGTAGGCTCAGTATGCATGTATTTTGGAATTGGATTTCAGGGTACTTGGGACCCTTCCTGGTCCACTGAAATTGTACATTCCTCACTTAAGAGCAGAACCCTCAAGTCCGCAATGATAGTGGCAAAACAGTTCTTAAATTATTTATTTTTTGGAGAAGCCAGTGGTGCTTCAAATAGGAAGCACAATTTATTCCTGACAAACTGCTTTCCCTGCTGACAACCTGGATTTCATTAAGCCTGGGCCTGGTGGAGAGAACGGAACAGCACTTTTTTAGATGGGCTATTTCCACAGAAGCTTAGAAATTTTAATCATTGATGAGGTCGGTGCAGGAGAGCTTTAATAGAAAACTAATTTACAACCCTTCTGCTTGCTGCATCTGCTCCTGGTTTTTGTGATAATAGAGGCCAGACTCAGACTATACGGCTGTGTTGTCGAGAGGTGGTGAGAGTAATGCCACCATGTTTGGAGAGCTGACATCGGGAGGTGTATTTTGGTTCCACCCAGAAATGAAGGGTTGTCTGCCCTCCATCAATGAGGAGGATATAATTCTGTCTTCACTTTACATGTCTCTCGCTGTTCTGGAGACTTGACGGCCAGATATTTCTGTGCTGATTTCCAACTTCTTGGCCATTGTCATGATAAGAAATCCCCCCAAATCACTTTGCTTCAGGTCTGGAACAGCAGTCAGAGGAAGTGGCAATGAAAGTGCCCCCTGAAAGCAAGGCCTCGCAAGCAGCAGCCATAGTAACGGTAAATACTGAAGCAGTAATTCACTTACTAGATCACTTTTTGAATACTACTATCTAAATGCTAATGTTGGCTCGTCCACTTATCAAACAGAGAGAGCTAGGAAAAGAAACAAAACAAGAGAGTTTATTGCTTACATGCCACAACAGCAGTGGAGCGGTTCTTCTTGGCATTGCCATCTTTCAGGCCGCTGGTGCAGGCGTTGGGTTCTGCCTGATAGGCACACAGCGCCTCCCACTCCTTCTCCAGGCGGTCCTTGTTCTTCATGTGATCCTCCATGTAGGACTGAAGGAGAAGAGAGAGAAGAGAGGAGGTCAGGAAAACAGAGCTGGAGATACAGCAAAAGGGTGTACTTAGATTTCTACACTTGTTTCATTACCACCATATATATATATACATATATACGCTCATTATTGGGTTCCTTTTATTCCTATTCATCTTTCTATTCATCTAAGTCTGTCTTTATCTGCCTGAAGGGCAGGCTTCACCCCTCTACGAAGACGGTTTCAACTGATATGTCTTGTTTATCACAGACAACAATATTGGCAAAGAAATTAAAGACATGGTATACCTTAATAATTCTGGCATTCGTAAGAAGAATGAAAACTGTCAGAATCAGGTCCATTATGAGCCTCTGGTCTTACTCAACTTGATCACACTCTTTCGGTCATCCTTTGTGGTGACTCCCCTCTGCTTCTCCATAAAGAATTATGTGGAAATGCTATTAAACTGTGTATGAGTTCCTATGTGCATGTTTTCCTTATTGCATTAGTTGCACCAAAGGCCATCCTAATCAGATTGGGTATCAGTCGAATCTACTCTAGCTCTGACATGGCCATTACCTACCATACAATATTCATAATTAAGGAAGACGACATGACTTTGATCAACTGTCTGCAAATGAGCATGGCAAATAAGACCATAGCAAGGACCATGTGTGTTTTGCCATACTTTGATGGTGGCCAGTGTAACTTTGTTTTTAGCAGCCTTGAAAATCTGCGGCCCATGCGCACAAAATATGGATGGTACAATCGTGTGTAATGGATGAGGGAACGAAATGAGCGGGTGTGGTTCTTTAAATGGCTCCAGCGATGATTTATGGGGGCAGTTATAAATGGGGCTGATCTTAATCAGAATTAGCCTAATGGCTTTTTCTGCAGGAATGAGAGTAGTTTGTTAATAATGGAAGGCAGTGCGGCCAGATGTCCGTCAGGTGAAAGATGACGGAAAAGATGCAGATATGTCATTTTATAACACATGAGCTTGTACACTCAACAAATTCTACAAACAACATGTCAGGTTTATTGTTTGTTAGTCTATTAGTGAGCTGAACAGGCTCAGTGTTGAACAGCTGCATTGTGTATAGCTGAAAACACACACACAGACACAAACTCACGCATACAGTATACAGGCATACACACACACAGTGTAACATTAGCCTTTCCTTGTTGTAGTATCAGCTTTCTATTATATTTGCTTCAGAGCGGCTAAAAGCAGCAGTTATGTAACAGGAAGCCACGAGCAGCGGGCCTCCACCTGCACACAGATGCTTATCAACAGCAGGAGGTCTGAATCCTTTAAAAGACACACACACACATATTCAGACTACAAACATAAAGACACACACACATCTAAATCCACACAAAGGTTTTCATAAAGGTCACATACTTAAAAACACAGTCCACCCACCCACACACACACTCGCACATACACACTGCAAAGACATACAGTCACACAAAATGTACACAGAGAAATACGACAAGCACACATTCAAATACACACACAAAATCCACATTTAAAGTGCAGACACCTACACACACACACACACACACACACCTGCAAACATTCTACATAGATTGAAAGATGCATAGAGAAACTCAGTCCTACAGAAGACACGCACAGTGTCCTACATCAGATGCCCCCCACCACCCTCTACCCCCTACCCTCTCTCTCCCTCTCTAATGCCAGAGTAATAGGGTTTTGTGGCCGTGTAAAGGGATTACTGCAATCCAATCAGGAGGTGCTGAGATCACCATGTGTCGACCAAACACTGAATAATCCCCTTACTGCGGGGGGGCTTACAGCTGCCAAAGGTGCTCAATAAAAACCACTTCGCAATAAGACTCTGCTCGAGCCGCCATTGTGGCTTTGACGCACCATCTCTGAGCACCTGTAGGAAACAGCCGGGCCGCATGGGAGGTGATGTAATGCAGCCGCCATTTTGGTTCAACAGCAACCAAAGGGAAAGGGGAAGTGGGATCTGTACTTTACTTGAGCATGTTCATATTACGCTCCACTGTCCATGTCGGAGGGACATACTGTACTGCATTTATCATACAGCTACAGAATAAAAAATAAAACTAAAAATAAAAATGAATTCTTAATAAATATGTTCCATTAAAGTACCCAACAGTTTATAGTATAGTATATAACAATGCTGCTTAATTGTTAATGCATCAGTAATAATAATTGTGTGATAAATATATGATGAAATGAATGCTTTTACTTTGAAAATGTAAGTATATGAATACATAATACTTAATACTATTTTTACTTAAGTAAAACTATGAATGAGAGTCTTAAACTTCCAGTGGAGTATTTTTTTTACATTATTACACTGCAACTTTTACTTCAGTAAAGGATCTGAATACTGCTTCCATCACGGAGGGTGGCACACTGGCTTACAGGCGATACAAAAGGAAGTTTTCATCAAAAACAAGAAAATAAATGTTGACGTTAACAAAGAGATCCAAAATGTAGAATTCAGCCAATAATTTGAAATGATCTGTTTTTATAACTTTGTTGCTGTCCATGTTCTTCCTTTTAACATGAGACTCAAATTAAAATCCATGGTGTTTGGAGTAAATTAGCTTGTGGTGGCCAATACCATTGAATTTGGATTTAAGCTTCTTATTGCCAATATCTTTTAATGATATTTAATATATTAACATGTGATACATTTAAAGCCAAAAATCCCTAAAAGTATATAGTGTATCCTGAAGAACAACACATTTGTGCTTTTTTCATTTGATTAAAATATCATATCAGCATCACTGGTCTTTGCACTGCATTAGTCTATAACCACGACATTCCACTTCCGGAATTGCTCCGATGCCGCAGGAAAATCCGCCGGATGCATGTCTTTTCGATTTCAGTTTCCTTCCGCTTCCTTTTTTGTTGGAATTTTAAACTATGGTGGATTTGTGAGGACTATGGTTAACTGCTCCTCAGATCTCTGCAGGGTAAATCCAGACAGCTAGCTAGACTATCTGTCCAATCAGAGTTTTCTGTTGCACGACTATTTTACAGCAGCTCCGTCTGGCGCTTAGCACGGCCCAAGATGATTGTGATTGGTTTAAATGAATGCCAATAAACCAGAGTATGTTTCTCTCCCATCCCAGAATGCTGTGTGGAGTAGCCAGACCCTCCTCCACTCCGCAGCGTGTGGATGGTCTGGCATTGCGAAACTAGCACTGCATTAATTCAGGCTATGGTCTTTCCATTTGTGAATTTTACAACAAACATCAATCATCATCAATCAATCTGCATCCATCCATCATATCAGACACTGCTGTCTTATCTTTACTTAGGAGCTGATCTCATCCTGATCCATGAGTCTAACTTCTCTTCAGCTGAATGCTTCCTTCCTCTTCAACTGACCACATTAGAGTGATTTAACATCCATTCCCTGAACAGCGTTCTCCCAACAGCCATTGATCTTTGACCTATCAACCCTACAGATCACATCCCAGCTGGTCTGCTGCTGAGCTACGAAAACCACAACACATTCCTAGCACAGTTAATCTCGATGGAGGCTCTAGCTGTGGTATAATCTATAACACTTACTTGGCCAGCAACAAAAGACAAGATAATGTGCTTTATATATAGAGTTGACTAATCCTCTTAAGACACAAGCAGAGAGGATATAGGGGGAGGTGGTGGTGGTGCGGGGTGGGGGGGGTGCTGCTCGGTCAGTAATACATTAACTTAGATAAGATGGTGAAAGCTGTTTCTCCTCAAATTAAAATTAGTGGGTGGATGATGACATGGAATTTGCTCGGGTTTACGAGAGGCAATTAATTATTTGGGAGGATTGGTGGGAGAGGTGGGGCACTGCAGCTCATCAGACATCACCTTATTCCTTCCTTTGATGCCTGTGATTTTTATTAATCATTCAACAGTTGCCTTGTTTGAGTGTGTAGCAGGGCGTTAGATGAAATATTTGCTTTTCCATGGCAGTGCTGCGCTCATATCGCTACGCGATAGATTTGGTCTGCCGCTGTGACGGCACTCTGAAAAGAAATCCCTTGGTTCTGAGTTTCCCCCAAACGTGTTGACAGTGTCCCGATTTTGTGGCCATGAAACTAAGCTCGGTCTCTAGCTGACATCATGATGTAAGTCTGAAATGAGCTCACTTCTAAGTGTTTGTAAAACCGATAGTTAAAACTGCAAAAGACAGTAATAATATAGGCATTGTTTGAAATTATGGAAAGACAAATGACACACAGGAAGGAAAGGAGATAGGAGGAGGAGGAAGAAAAGGGAAAGTTAAGAAAATGGTGATAGAACAAGCACTTGTGAAAGAGAACAATGCAAAGAAACATGAAGAACTGACAAATTTAATAAAAATAAAAAATATGTATAGTAGAAAAAGTAATGGGAAAAAATTATGCAATAAAGACACAGACATAGTGGAAGAGTGCTGAAAATTAATAACAGAAAACATCAAATTAGCATCAAGATGCAGGAAAACTAATAATTGAAAGATGGAGGATGGCTAAAAGAGGAAAGTGGCGGCAAAATCTATAAAAACGTTAGTAAAGAGGAAGGTTGGTGGGCGGTAAAAGACATTAAATTGCAATTTCACAGTTATGTGAAAACCTCAAGTCCAATTTTAGTTAGTCCCTCTTTTAGCTTCAGCAGAACGCTTACATGTCCTTCTGTCTGAAAGAAATGTGACCTCCTGAAAAGTTCCAAACCTAGTGGACATACGTACATTGTGGTCCAGTAAAAGACATTTTTGAGATACATGGTTTCCACATGACAATGGCATTATGTAACGTTTCCTCTGCTAGCTAACGTTCCTATTGTGGAAGGACAAAGACGGTCTGGTCCATTCAGAGCTGCAGTTGGCTTTACTGTAAGTGTGGAGCTGTCCAAGGTGCTGAAACACTCTTAAAGCTCAGAGCATGCATCACTGAATCACATTTCTCTTTCCCATTTCGTTCCCCGTGCAGTTTCTGTTCCTTTACAGCACAATTGCAGTTATTGCTACAATTAAAAAGGAAAGAATGGCAGCTTAAAGGAACACGCCGACCATACATCCATCCAAGTCCATACATATCCTTCTCTTCTCCGTGCGTGCGTGCTGTAATGCTGTCTGACGGCTCCAGCGGCATGAGGCCAGCACAGAACATGCAGGTGAATGGTTCCAGCAATCCTACTGCTCAGAATAAGTGACAAAATAACTCCAACATCTTCCTATTTACATGTTGTGATTTGGAGAGTCACAGCGTGTACAAAAAACAACGTAACATGAGACACAGCCACCTTCTATCCCTAAACAAACCGGGAACTATATTCTCAGGCGGAAGAATATAGTACTTTGGCGGAGTGATATGCTTGCAGCAAGCCTGTCTGAGAATATAGTTCCCGGTTTGTTTACTGTTAGAAGATGGCTGTGTCTCATGTTACGTTGATTTTTGTACACGCTGTGACTCTACAAATCACAACATGTAAATAGGAACATGTTGGCGTTATTTTGTCACTTTTGTCACAATTTGGAGCAGCAGGCTAGTTGGAACCAGTTACCTGCAGGATCTGTGCTGGGCTAAGCTAATGCTGGAGCCGTCAGACAGCGTTACAGCACACACAGAGATGAGAAGGGTATGTATGGACTAGTCTAACTCTGGGGGTTACGGTGAATAAGCTAAAGTCCCAATAAGTCGGCGTGTTCCTTTAAAATACAGCTTCCTCACATTAACTACGAATCACATATTATCACTTTCTGTGTCAATGAGTATCCTTTGACTGATAAACTACTCAAGATTCCTCACTCCTCATTCCTGTTTATATCCCTGGTGGAATAAAAACACAGGGAAATATGCCAGCAACTTCTCATTAGCACAGTGGGCACCCAATGTACATTTGGACATGTTTAATGGGTATACAACTGTAAAGATTTGTTTGGGTAGACTATATTTATAATCCATATGGTTTTAAATGGTTTTTAAACTCTCTGCTGAATCACTGGATGTAGCAGACAGTTTTTTCATGTACAATTGGATCACATAATTCTGTAATGATTTGGCCATTTAATTCAACTACAGTTGGACGTGAATCTTCCTCTTTCTCATCTTGATCATAATCACTGGTATAGCAAATAAATTTCCCCCCCAAATTAGGCTCTAAATCTTCTCCCTTGTCTCTCCCTCCCTCTTTCTTCGTACATACTTACATCTATTTATGACATCTCAATCTACATCTATACTGTAGATGTTTACACAACACTGATACTGGGTAAAATATCAGGTCCAGACATGGATTAGTGCAACAAGTCTTGACACTAGAACAACAAAATAGGTAGTCAGTTTTCTTGGCTTTTTTTAAATTAAAGGGATACTTGCAGATTTTAAACCATCTCTATGTCATCTTAGTGTGGGGCGTATGTGCAGATGAACGATGCATGGCTTCCCTCTGTGGTGTGGCACCGGGATCCGCTGTATGATGCGAAATGCATTGTTTCGCTTCATCCGATGGACATAGGGCGTTTCTCAATACCAAGAATGCATAGTACGGACTTGTGTTCTTGGGGAGAACGTTCTTGCTCATTGTTCTTGGAAGAATTAACTCACAAGTTCACAAGTACAGAAAACGCTGTTAACAGTTTGAGACGATGCGTTCTTCCTGTTATTGCTCAACACCCCCAGCACAGAGGCTAAATGCAAGGCTCCAAAATACCAGCTAGATATAAAAACCACAACAATATAACCACTTTGTATTAAAATCTCCGGACAAGAAAACCTCATAATGCTACAACTATTGCAATAATATTGAAAAATAAAACTAATTGAGCTTTAATTTTATTGTTTATGGTTTAGCTCAAACACCCTTTAATTATTCAAAAGAGTGGAAAGCGATCCCTGTTATTGGTGTATAAGTTTAAGTCAGTTTAAATTAAAAAAAATAAATAGGCATATGCACTGGTGTGTCCTATGTGTTCCTATTAGTGTTATGTGGAATTATCATTTCTATATTATTGTAGTGCACTGTATATGCCCAGGGAGATGGAAATTAGTCTTTAGTCTACATAACATGTCATAGCATGTTACCACTTTATGTACAACTGTTTATCATACAGACTGAAACTCAACTTCTAATAAATCAGAAAACAAATACACCAAAAATATGAACTAAATACAAAATATAATGTAGGCTATAGCCTATGGCATAATTTAAACAAGTCTCCCGAAAAGAAACGGGTATATCTCATAGACTAATAATATACAGTCTATGGTATATCTCTCCTCTGCCTGCTGCGCTGTGTGTGTGTGTGTGTGTGTGTGTGTGTATATGTGTGTGCTTTTTTGAGTTTAACTCCAAAAAGACAGTTAACACAGGTTCCCGTTAATCTTATGATAGACATGTGTTGTGATATTTAAACAAACAATCCGTCAACGGTGAAATAAAAGCCTCTTATTAACGGGACCGGTCTAAAAGACCTCCGGGGTCCTACAGCGGGGTCTCCGAGTGTGTCTGTCCGAGTGCAGGCAGGCGCAAGCTGGCGGCCGCGTCAATTTATGGAGCTCCGAAAACTCCGAGAACTTTGGAGCAAATTGTCAATTCGGCAAAGATTTTCGCAAGACTGCCTATATTCGAAATCTAAACCTTTCATTTCTCGCCTAAAATGTTCTCAGAAGTGAATTTAGTGATTAATAAGATGGCGAAAATTGTTAAAATTGTCCCGTTTTTGGGCTGTCTATGTACTGGAAATCCAACCAATGAAACCAACCATCATTGAATGCCGAAATGAATGCTGGGATACAGGTGCTGCGAAGTTCATACAAGTTACCAACCGATGTATCTTCTGTAAATGGGCGTGTCAAGAATACATCCGGGAATTTTAACTGTTCTTGGCGAAATGTGAACTTGTGTATTGGGACAGAACTTTGGCAACACGAGATGACGTTTCACACAAGAACACAAGTCAATAGAAGAACAAAGATTGGGAAACGCCCAGGGTGTAAGCAAAGAACTTCTAATATAGGAAGCAATCCACTCTCTCGTTACTTCCGGGTTCTGAACTGGTTGCAGTTCCACCAGAGTTCCATATAGGGGGCGCTCACAGGCCAGTGCAGAATGAATGGGACTCTATGGAGCTAAATCCCTCAAACCCCACTTTTCTCAGGATATAATTTTTTGTCTAGTAATTTGAATGTTGCATTCGAAAGGGGAGGCAAAGAAAATACACACTGCTGGGTGTTAAATTTTTTTCAAGTCGCTTTTCTGTTCTAAAAAGCCTTTTATAATGTCAATGACGTCATACACATATACGGACAGAGATACTGCTTTACGGCAAGCGCTGAGTCGCTTCCTTTTTTCTCTCGAGGCATCAACAACACAGCTGACAGGTTAGACTCTCCCTGTTAATACACATGCTAGAAAGAGGTTTGCTGATGTTTTAAAGACCGAAATATTCACTCTGACATTCAGGCTCTGCTTCAGATGCCGTCAAGCGGGATCTCCGATCGTAATCAGTCCTTCACTGACCAATCAGCATTCATTAGCAGAACGCTAGCGTGTTATGGGCTACAACGACTCAACCTGTAAGAAATCAAAAGGACATAAGTACTCGTTCAACTTTCGACCTATAACCCATGTTGAACTTGCAAAATCTACAATCAAATCTGAGGTTTCTCAACGACAATTGAGCGAAAGAGACAAATTTAGCCGTCTAGCTCCATAGGGTCCCATTCATTCTGCACTGGACCGCGATCACCCCCAGTGGAACTCTGGTGGAACTGCAACCAAATCCGGTACAATGGGGCTGGATAGGGAGTGGAACGGCTTTCCGTAGACCGGCTTTGGTGTAAGTGTCCATTCTTCTTCTCTGTTTTTGGTGAATTTCTGTAGCAGAAACAGCGCCACCTATAGGCCTGGAATATGAAGTAGCATGTTGAGTCATTTACAAATGGATCTGTTTGGGCGCTAATTTTCTTGGAACGATGCCAGGGAAGACGAGGAAAAAAAAGATCGTTTTGGTATGTGTGGACGTGGCCTAAGATGACACAGAGCTGGATTTAAATTAGCAAAATATCTCTTTAATGCCTAAATCTGAATGAGTTTAAATATGACACCGAAATTGACTATGTAACAAAAATAACCTTAATGCAAAATCTATATTCTGTTCACTATATTATCTTTTTTTACTTTTTGGTAACATTTTTCTTTTATAGTGATTTCAAAAGTGATGATTATTAATCTCAGGACCGCGCACCTACTTGTGAAAAGGTGGCATTCATCAGGTAGAAACAAGCCATTTATGACAAGTTTGTACAGTCAAGAGGGTTTGTTGAATCTGACTCGTACTCACAAGCGTCACAGAAAAAAAGTAAGAGAGCTGTGGGACACAAATATGAAAATGTTCTTGCATGAGGCACATTGTTTGTGTTGAGTGGAAAATGTCTTTTAGAACTTTGAAGTTACTTTTGGGAGGATTTAAGTGGACTAGCAGCATTGATATTCATCTCCATCACCTACACACAAAATCCTATTAATCATCAAGGCCACATCACATGCACTTGGTCTCTGACATCCCTCGCAGCATTTACATATTAGTCTCTATATTATAACACATTCAGTAATCACTCAGACCAGACTGTGGCCCACACACCAAATGAATACTGAACAAAACATGATTTTATTATATTTTATCTCTCAAGTGATGCCGCCTCTGCTGAGACAGCTTCATCTGGCGAAGACAAAGCAAACGTACTTGGAGAAGTTCAGACCTCACTGTCTCAAAACGCAAATCTATTTTCATCAACATGTGACTGCGGCGCATCAGATGCATGCATCACACCCTGCTGTGAGTGTCTTTGCCAAAGAAGCACTTTAGCAGGAATGTGCGTTCATGTAAAACAACAGAGCCGCTCTCTGCAGTGGCACAGGGCTGCAAAGGGAGTCATTTCTCCTGAACACAACTCTGGTGCAAATCCCAGGGGTAATTAGTATCTTTGTGCCTATTGAACACTTCAAAAAGCCCACTCTGTCACATCTTGCCGGCAGCTCCATAATGCATGGAGGGAGGGAGAGAGAGAGAGAGAGAGAGAGAGAGAGAGAGAGAGAGGCAGGGGGGGGGGGGGTTGGGATGAGGAGGTGGTGCTGTGTGTGGAAGGTGGTTGAAGTGAATAGCTATATATTGCAATTATGAAGGCACTTGACAAAATGCGACGAGGTTCAATAGAGATTTTCATCTCCAGGATAGATGAGGGTAAGAAGTCTCTAGCAGAAACTGTGGGTGTAATGAAATGCACAGAAACAAAAAAGGAAGGATGAGAAAGAGAGAGAGAGAGAGAGAGAGATGAGAGGAATGAATAGAAATGTGTGCATGTGCGAGAGATAAAAGAGTGCTATATGCAGAAATGCAGACAAGACAGAGACATGGAAGAAAAACACTGCAGTTCCACCGGGTTTGAAAGGGATAAATGGTTTTAAGGGGTAAGAGATGTAGGTGATGGGATGTTTTGGATAAAAGGGAAACTAAAAGAAACGTAGAAGATCTGTGGTAGCTGTTTGGAAGGACGGACAATCAAACACAAAGGTAAAAAAAAGACTGTAGGAACGTAAGGGCAAGCACATTACAGTATGTACAGGATTTTTCTTCTTGCAAAATGATCATGGGAACTAAAACAAAGCTCACTTTAAAATATCAGTTTTTAGTAAAACACTTGTTAGTGACGGATGAACTCAACCTGATAATAAGTGTATTATTCAGTGTAACCTTATTTTCATGCAAATGAAAAACAATTAGGGGGTATTTTGTTTTGCTATGACCATTTAGTAGAAAGTGATTTCATCCGCTGTAATTTTAAAGCAACAAAGAAGCTGTGATAATGGTTCCTGGGTTATCTTCATGTTTTTCACAATGTTAAAAGAAATATGTTGATTTAAGACATATGCTGTAACCGTCTCATCCATGCAATTCACCACTTTTGTGGGCATTTTTTAGTCACACTTTTTTTTTCCTTCAACATATACTGATTCTCTAGTATTCCATAAAGTCAGGGTCAGAATTCTAGTCAGCACTTTTCACCAACTCTGGATGTGCAATATGGGAAGTGGGTGGATTAGATTGACACATTAATGTCAGTCCCATTGATTCAATCAGGGACATAAAATACATTTGAAACCATTAGTCATCCTGGGATTTTGTGCAAAATTGAAAGACAACCCTCAATCCTCCCCCAAGTCTTTGAATGTATCCTTGAAATTTATCAGCTACAAGTTTTCTAATGCCAGCAACACAAATCATGCATATTTAAATGAATGTTCTTGGTGATTTAGCATGGTCCTTTTCATTTACTATTAGAATGATTGTGTACAGAAGTAGCACTCTCACTATCACCGTTTGGTGTGATAATTACATTGTGTACAAAGTGACTGAACAGGAAACTCACCAGTATCATGTGACCGGTGGAGATGTCCATGTTGGAGTGGGCGGGCTCTTCGCTCCAGGAGGAGATGCTACTCCGCGCCGAGGGGCTGACGGCTTGACCGCCATCGCTGAACTGAGACGACACGCTGTTGATCCTGGAGGAGATGGGCTCCGGGCGCTCAGCCGGAGGTTTGACCGCCATGCGCTGCCGACAGAGCTCCTAGAGGAAGGAATGGAGGGAACAGATGAGTCATGATATGCAGTTAAGAACTTTTAGACTTGTAACATCATTCAAGACATCTGGTAAGTCATTTCATTGACATAACCAGGAATCATCCCAGTAGACAGCGGTGCCTCGCTCTACGCTGCAACCTTAAAAGTGAATGAAATACTTATACCGGGCAGCATGGGTGCAGGAAAACAATTATTTCCACAGTGAATGTCAGGCTCAGATGTGTTGTGACTGCCTCCGGTGGCCTGCTTCACTTTGATGAAAACTGCTTTCATGTGGAGAATTGATGTGTTGTATGCTTTACTCTGTATGTTGCTATGCTGCAAATCCCACCATAATGTGTTCACCCTCACTTTCTGACAGCATCACTATTTGTCTGTAACCAAAAAATATTTCCTTTTGCAATTAAAAAAAAAACTCAAAAGAGTGAATTTTGCAGGACTTCGGCTCTAGGAAAAGTCGTGGCAAGACATCCCCATTCTTAAAACACACTGCAATAAATGACAAGCTTTGCAAATAAAACTTAAATTTAGTGATATTATTTCTGTAACTTTGACTCAAAACTATATCATTTTGGGTGTCCTGACCATCATGGTAAAAACCTTCTGTTAAGACTTGTAACTTTGTTGTGCTCCTGTCTGTAAATCACAACACATTAAACCACAACAAAGCCGAAAGCGAAAGAGTAAAGGAGAAGCAAAAAAGTTGTTAAAATCATGCAGAGTGGTTAAAAACATCTGGGCAGGAGTGGTGAATTGTTTTTAATTTTTACATTTTTTTATTTAACCTTTGTTTAACCAGGTTAGTCTCATTGAGATATAAAATCTCTTTTTCAAGAGAGACCTGGCCAAGATAGCAGAACAACATATATATAAAAACAATTTACAATCACAAAACAAACACAAAAGAGGCAAAGATATCTCAAGTGCATTTCAATTACATAAAAGTACCATTAGTTAAAAATGTGCATGTGTGGATGGACTCATGTTCTATGGTTTTAACATAACCTTTAAAATTGTTTAAGGAAATTAGACTAGACTAGAAATTGAGTGTTTTCTGTAGGTCATTCCAAGTAGAAGGTGCAGCAAACATGAAAGCCTTTTTAAACATCTCTGTCCGGGCTTGAGTAAAACCTTTCTACCACAAGGTGCTTAACCTACAACTGCTGTTATGCTGGCCAGCTTCCAGGATGTCAAAACAGCGTGCATTAGAAAAGTATGTCAGTCAGTGTATCAGCAGCAAACACAATGTCTTCATTTAGACGCCTGAGTAACTGTCATTGTCTGTCTGCTGGTTATGTGACCACAACATTTTCCTCCACGCCTTCTCTACACAACTCCCAGCAGTGAATTTATCAGGAGGCAAGACGCTTACGAGGACAATGTTCTTTGGAGAACTACAATTTTCTCATTCTACATGTTAGAGATGAAAAAAGCCCAATGAGACTGGTACAACTTATCCACAAAGTGATTACAATTCATCCTGAAAGGAGAATGAACATGTACTAAATTTCATGGCAATCAAGTTGTTTGAATTGAATTGAACTGAATTGATTTGAAACTTTAACCGCCCAAATCATTCTATGTAATCCTAGATAAGCACATCATTGCATGCAATGTTAAAGTGACGTTAAAAGAACACAGCGATAAATGTCATCTGTCAGATCCTCTACAGGTGAAACCATACATCAGCCTACAGCACTGTGTGCATCAGGAGATCTGGACTCAATCTCTGTGGGTATCTGTGTTTCTTAATAAGAGAGATGCTGATGATTAACTAACGGCCTGTTTGATTGACGGGGGAGGTAATGTGAGCAGGCCTTCATTAGTCTGTATCTGATCTGACTGATATTCTCGTAGGTCGGTGATCTATGAGCTCGGACACAGACTCATATTAAAGATTATTAAAGTGCTTCAGTACCTGGCCCGGGGATACTGACAGCACTGCTGGTGGGAGGCAAACACAAACACAAAGAGAGTGCACACAGATACTACAGCAAGCACTGAACCACAGCTAAATCTATTCTGCACTGCTGCACTTAGAGACCTAGTTCTTATAGATAGTCCTTGTATTTCCAAAATGTCCATGTTTTGGTCAGCTTACAACAATTAATGAATGAACAGAAAATGATTTAACAACAATTCTGATACTACTACTACTACTACTACTACTACTACTACTACTACTAATAATAATAATAATAATAATAATAATAATATTTATCATGTATCAAGACAAATGGCAAATATTCACTGGTTCCAGCTTCAACTTTTGGGTTTTGGACTGCTAGTGGGACAGAACTAGCAATCTGAGGGCATCATCCTCTGAGTAAATTATGATGGTCATTTATTATCTGGCATTTCATAAACTAAATTATGCACAATTAATCACCTAAATCATCAACATATGAATGAAAACAATAAATAGGTGCAGTCATATAGCTAAAGTCATTAAAATAAACTTTGCATGACCTAAAAGGATTTTGTCAACTTATAAATTTGTAATCAAGTTATATCATTTTTATCCATGATCATCCAACTCACTGTAGCCCGCCTGGCTACTGCAGAGAAACAGTTGACATTTTTACAATTTTACAAATTTCATTTATTCAAATGTTTGTATATCTTATGAATTGATAGATGGAGGCTAAATGGATTTATCAGATTTAATTGTGTTTCTATGGTTACAGATCTGCAGGGCTTGTAAATCATCTTATTTCATAATAAAAAACATTTTAATCAATATTATGTATCAAATGATGAATTGCTTTAATAGTTACATGCTTAATAACTGTATAAATGTATAATGAGGCTTCCCATTATGACTTTAATTAACCCTGTTCATCTGTTCAATGTTTATCATCCCTTACATCCCATACAGCACGTTGAGTGGTACATACTGTATGTACAATACACTGTATTGACCACAGTGTGAGCTGCAATTTACATTTACACTTTATGTGTGCTCCAGTTTTTAGCATATATGTGTAATAAAAAAAAAAGGTTTGGATTTTTTAGGTGACAGCTGAACTTTTTGGGTTAAAGCTGCAAATATCTGATATTTTGTCCAATTGTTCACCTTTGTATTTGATATTTTCATGCCAAAGCTTTCAAGAATTTTACTTTACTTTGACTTTGACGTACTTTAGCATCTGGAGCTCTCCCTTTAGCCTATTTATGGCAAAAAAAAAAAGATTAAATGTCACTGCATGTTTCTCCGGTGACTGTGGATCACACTAACTAGTCAATTGCAGATGTTTAATAAAATAACATAATACATAAAATAATCGCTGTAACCCTTCTGGCTGTTAAATACACCAGTTTGTCTGCTTTTCTGTCTGTGTGTCAGTGTTACATCCTCAGCAACATGGAGCCCAATCAGCACAACACACTGCATTGTGGGTGTTTTGTCTAGGAGGGAAACACATGATCAATAGTATTCATATTTCATCAAGCCCACACAGTGAACTTTGCTGCCACAGCAAATTCTTTTACGATGTAATTAAAACTGATTCAAAATGGCTTCCCCCTGAGAGCCAATTAGAGGACAAAAAGGCAAAAATTTGAAGGAATAATATAACCGAGGACAGGTTTAGAGTCTAAACAGCGCAAATTTACAGGACCTCTGAAGTCCCCTCCCCGAGCTGCTTTCATACAAAGTATCTTTATTTACAGTGTTTTGATCATACTTCATCAGGTGGCGAGACACGTCGCGTTAATCACGTTGTCTTACGACCTGGATGAGAGTCTGCTATGCATTTTCCAGCTTTGTCTCAATGTTGCCTTTAATTTGTGAATTTATGCCGTTAATGGCAGAGTGGGTGAGGCTAAGTCCCAAACACATTCAGTCTGGCCTCTACTTGGTGTGGCAGCAGGGTAGTTTAACAGATAACTGGAAGTAAAACAGCACTAGTTCAGGATGCTGAAGCCTATGCACTCACTCATTTTAGTATATCATAACATTGTTTTTTATAAATTGCCTACATTTTATATTAATGTCTATGTAAATTAATTTTGTCAAACGTTATTGTTGCAGGAGATGTAGAAGCGTGCATGGCCAATTTTGAAAACTCCTAATCTTTGGTGTGTTCAAGGACATCCAATAGTTCAGTCTCCTGCCAAACAGCAGACATTTGAATGCAACAAATGAGAAAGGATCCTTTCCAGGAAATCCATCTTATCTTATTATTTTGTCTTCTGGATTCATTTTTCTGACAGTTCATGAATGAAATGCATTTTCTTTCCTAAGACGTTGGTGGATCCATTCTCGCAACTGCATTAACTTTGACAATAAATAAAGGCGGATAAATGTTCAGCATGATGGATTACCAAGCTCTAGAAAGCTTTAGGTCATTTCAAATTGATTTTCTTTTTTTTTCTTTTTTTTTTATTGAAATTAATGAAAACAAATATCTGCCTGGAAGGTAGACAATCAATCTTAAAATGTATAGCAGCATTTCTAAATGATTGGCATGAATGACGTGATTTCTTTGAAACAATTGTTAGCAAGTGAACCATCGCTATGCTACAGATAACGATATGTCTCTAATTAACTTAAATGTAAAACTACAATTAAGCTCTTGTATGAGGCCATGTCACTGCTAAATGATAAGACTGATTGTCAGCGATATTTATACTATAGTTATGTGAAACATTTCTCTTGTGAAAAATCTGCCAATATGTTTTTTCTTCATGTCTTCAAGATTTAGTTTGGTGGCTTGAAACAAAACAACAGCTTTGACACATTGATTTGTCTTTTAGACCACCGCCAAAGAACGTAAGAAATCAATGAACCCCACCAAGGTACGAGAAAAAGGAATGCTCTCCTTGAAAGCAACACAAAAACATGAACGTTGGAGACATTTGGAAATGAGTTTGTGTGATTTCACAGTGCACGTGTCCCTCATCACCCCTCCCTGCCTGAACAAAGGTTCAAATAACAACAACAACCCCCTCTCATGGGCGTCATGCCAGGGAATGCACTTGGCGCCACATGACCACTCGAATCATGCATCACCCTGGGGTGAAGGTGGGCGTGTCAGTAACGGGAGGCGTGTGCCACCCACACCCTTTATAAAAGCCTGCTAATGGGGAGGAAGACTGGGTTTGGGGGTTGGGGTGTGTCAGAAGAGCCCATCGGGCCCACAGGGGCGCCTCTGTTTACATGCCCCTCTGACCAAAACAAATGTAGGGCCCTTCATCCGAGTGCTTCTGTGCTTGAACAAACAAACAAATTAAAGGGGGAACATAATACAATATGTTGGAGTGGGGGGAGGGCCCAGGACAGGGGGCTGAAGGATTGAAGAAAAGATTCAATACTGAGACCAATATGTCTGGACTGCAGCTGCCGAAAGTATTACACTGAGTTATAAAATAAATCCACTAAAACAAATATCAGAGTTCTGCTTCATCCTATAAAGAATATAAAGCTCAAATAAGGGATAAAGTTATTTGCACCTAATATGGTTTTAATTTCAAAATGTATTGTCACCAACAAACAGTAAGTAGCAGGTTAGTTTCCTTCATTGCTGTATTTGTCAAATTCAATTAAATTCAATTTTATTGTCATTGACACAATGTGCATATATATATATATATATATATACACATATATATATATATATATATATATATATATATATATATATATATATATATATATATATATATATATATATATATATATATATATATATGAAACCAAATGTAGGCAAAGTTTTGATAGTAGATTTGAAAACTAATTTCTTAGCCTTGCTAAATGCAAATGTTAAATTAGGCTTAGCATGGACTCCAATTGCCAGACTAATGACCACTACTAAGTTTGTTTTGTGCCAGTGCAGGTGAAAAGTCCACCACAACCTATTCTCCTGTTCTGCTAGGAACCAGAAACGCAAGTTGTCAAAGCTGAAGCCAATTAAGTCCCCCATCAACTATAAAATCCTCTTCTCACCTACAAATCCGTCCATGCCCCTGGCCCCACAGGACCTCTCCAACCTCCTCCATCCATACACCCCCACCCTGAAACCTGCGGTCCTCAGACCCTGGCCTGCTCTCCGTTCCCACACCAGACTCTGTACCTTTGGAGACAGAGCCTTTAGTGTTGCAGCCCCATCCCTCTGGAACCCCCTCCCTGCACATATCCAAAATGCTACATCCCTGGACAGGTTTAAAAAACTCCTCAAACACCACCTGTTCACCACAGCTGACAACCTCCCTTAGTATAGCCACTGTAATTCTGTAAAGGGGCCTTGGGTTTCATGAAAGGCGCTATATAAATAAAAGTTATTATTATTATTATTATTATTATTATTATTATTATTATATATTATTATTATTATTATTATGGGAGCGATAATGCTTTAAGTTACGACTGGGGTCTAAAACAATTTGGTTAGAGACAGAGAAAAATAGCTATCATTGTTAAAAATGACAGCCAACATAAATTATTGGTTGGAGATGGGACACAACCCCCTAATCTCAGTTGGACTCTTTACCTACATACCCTTACTTTTCGCCACATTACATTAAAATTACACTACTTCCTGCAGTGGCACTGGCCATTCAGTCCTGCAGAATCATCCAACACGTACATGGGTAACTCCTAGAGAGACATAGATGGGGCATGGGGCACTCACCTGCCTTATGGGCTTTCTAAGTATTTATAAATTGTCCAGCATAGTTTGTTCACTCAAACACTTGTTGCGTCATCTAGACAAGGACTGACAATGAGTTTAAAAAATGTAGACTGATTGACCTTTGCGTCTGTGTTACATGGAAGCCTCTTGGATAAATCACTGGCTGCACAGGACAGCACAACTTTAGCAAATCCTATTGTTACTGCCACTTATCATGGTACTAAATAATATGTTTTTAATACTTGGTATCGAATCCAAATGTTCCACTAAAATCAGTTCAGGAGAAGGACTTCCTAAAGACAAGCAGTACAATATTGATTAACTGTATGATATGTAATCAATGAAATAACAGTATACTCATCATATCAGTGGCAGACCACACTGACTGGACACCGTCTGATTTTTAATAAAAGGTTGTTATCAGAAAACTGTATTTGATCAGGAGAGAGAGAGGAAGACAGGAAATAAAAAACTGAATTGACACAGAGAGAAATAGTGTGGTAGGGCAGTCGGTGAAAAAGAGTTCTTGTTTGCTTGTTTAATCAAAACTGAGATGTACTGGAATGTGTTTTGCACGTATTCTTTGACAGTGTAAAGATGATGTTATCGTGTCTGTGAAGGTCCTTGAAATTAAATTGAGACAGCAAGAGAGAAAACAGATGATGTTTATGAGTAAAAAAGATCTTAGCTAGTCATTTAATCTGGCCTTGTGTGTTAGAATTTGTGAGAAAATATGCAAATATGTTGAGATATCTCCACTAGTTTCTAAAGCATTTCTCATGTTTAAAGAAATGGCATGTTGCGGGTGATGATATCTTTAAATAGGATAATATTGCTTGGAGATAATATCTCTTGATTTGTGGAATATCCATGCAAAAAGTTGAGTTCCGCTGCAATCAAGTGCAATGATCTCGCCCTGCTGGCGGATAGTTTCTTCTACTTCGAGGAAAAAAGAAAGATTTTTAGGAGCAGATAAAAGTTTGAATCAGATGTAAAAAATAAAGTGAAGGCAACGTTGTTGATTCCCATGTGGAAGGCAGAGTAATCCAGGGACTAGCTAAGTGACTGACGAGCATCATGCACCATCTCCCCGCCCAGCGCTCAAACACGGTGCACACACTCCTCTGTCGACGCCTGTCAATCAATGTCTCCTTTGTCAGTGTCGGCCAATCCCATGTTGCAGTTTTACAGGGACCGTTTGATTGACAAGCTGGGGAGCGGAGGGCTGAAGGTGGAGAGGATTCAGAGGGAGGCTGTGGCACGGTGACGGGAACGGAAGACAGTGTGTGTGTGTGTGTGTGTGTGTGTGTGTGTGTGTGTGCGTGCGTACATGCGTGCGTGCGTGTGCGTGCGTGTGTGCGTGTGTGTGTGTGTGTGTGAGTGTGAAGAAAGTGTGTGAAGTGAAGCCTCAAACAAACATGCCAAGGGCAAGAATCATTAACACGCAGTAGCTGGTGAGTGTGTGCATGGACATATGTGTGTCTGTGCATGTTTGTGTGTGTATATGCCCGTGTGAGCGTGTGTTTGACAGCCAGTATGAAGGCGCTGCAGTAGTAAGGCCGTCAGGCAGCCTGCCGCTTCCTGTCTGCTTTAATTGCATGTAGCCCTAGAGACTGCACACACACACACACACACACAAACACACACACACACACACACACAAACACACACACACACACACACACACACACTGAATCCAGCCCAGGGAACCCCTCTACACAGCAGCGCTGACAAAGAGACGAGGCTTACACGGCTAAGATGGGAGCTGAACACTGGGGTCTTTCACTGAGGATGACAACGGCTCGCTGTCGAGACTCGATAAAGACGACGCAGGAAAGAGAATCAACTGGAAGAGCTTTGGGAGTCTGAGCAAAGCCAGGCTGAGTAAACCTCCCAAGAATGAGCAACATGAATGTTTTTGTTAGCTATTAATCAGATGAATAATGCGTAAACACAGTCTTACGTGTGAATTTTAATTTGCATTTTCCAATTAGAGGCTTAAAGTAAATCATGGAGGCAAGCAACCATGAAGATAAGTTTCTCACACAGAGGAAAAGAAAAAATATATTATGTAGACAGAGGAAGGTGGATAGCTGAAATGTAAGCATGTCATTGGATATGAATGTCAGACTTTCAGAAACAGACACTTCTTTTACTTGGTAGTTAAATCAAATTAAGTAAGTCATTTTAAATATACATATGTTAAGTTTCCATCTTCTTCCTCATTGGTAAACAATAGATTACCACACAAATTATGAAACATTATGAATCTTTACAAGCCCTATGTGTTAAGGTAAACCTCTGATGCAGCGGCACAGTCTATTTCAGGAGTTAAAAAAAGGAGAGCATAAAATGTAAGCACCTAGGGGATGGGCTGGTCTCATTATAAAAATCAATGCTCACAGGACCACTCTCATTTAAAAACATGGTGGGAAAAGGTCAGGGAGAGAGACGGAAAAATCTCAATCTAATTCTTTCCTCAAAAAGTCACTTAATATTAGATTCTGTAAATTAAATTTCATAGCCGGCTAGTCCAGCCAAAGGATAATTACAGCAGGCAGGGGTGGGAATGGAAATGACTTAAGGTGGAAAACCTGTTGGATTGGTGATATCACTTCATGTGTCAAACAACACATTATAGCAGGGGTCTGAGTACAGTAATCAATCACCACGCAGCATCAATCAAGTTATAACATGACAATGTCAAATAAAAACAGAATGATGAGGGCGTCACTGCCACTCCCACAGTAACCCTACCACCAGTCCCAAAGTCAAAGCTTTTAGCCACCAACACTAGAAATGCTACACTTTATCTAAAAGTATTATCTGAAAGGGGCTCAGCATTTTCCGTTTTACATACTGTATATTATCAGGGAAAGGATTTATGTATGATATAAACGGTATAAATCAGATAAATTAAACACATTTTGTTGGCATAGTTCTATTTGATTTGTATCATTCATATTTCTATACCAGTGGTCTGAGGAGTTCCTAAATGCTTAACTGGATTGACTAGCAGAAAAACATATTTCTGCTATACCAAATTACAGTATGTTTAATTATTCATCCGTTCCTCCTATTTTAGCTTATTCCCCAGTGGATTACTTGTTACTTTTATCAAAACAAAATATTCGAAATAAATCAAGGAAAACAATCACACTTTGGTTGAACTTGTCATAACCATGGCAAAACATACATTACTTTATTTTAAGGGAACTGTTTTACACCATCCCAATCCTGCATCTTTTATTACAGTTATAAAACACATCATCTCTTTTATTCAAATTCACAAATAGTGCAGTAGCACCTCCTACCTGATAGGTGGCAGTAGCATCGCTGCCAGTATCTGTTCCCAGATTGGTGAGCTTCTGTTTCAGCTTGTGGTGGGAGCGGTGGCGGAGGCAGTAGACCACGGTGGAGGCCAGCAGCACGCCGACCATGCACAGGATAGACACCACTGTGAGGACCAGGAACTTGGTGGACTCCGCCTGGCTGTACTTGGTGGGGATCTGGTTGATCTGGCTTCCCTGTGGCACACAGAAGAACAGATGAAAAGAGTTAATTACATGTTTCTATTATTATTCGTATCTGAGGTGAGTGGTTCCATGTGCTGCTCAACAGGTGGAGTGTGGTACTCTCACAGGCAAGATAAGAGTTTTGATTCATCCACCATGCTAGAAATGTCTGTGCTTGTGATGTATAAACTGCAGGGGTTTAGAACTACATATCTAAAAGTATGCACACTTTCATTCCAGCCAAAAACTACAAAAGGTGATTTTATGTTTACAACAGTCCAAAAAACTGAAATCCTTAATTTGACAGTAATCTATCTGAATCACCTTAAAAGTGTCAATTGTTTTTGCTTGCAATGCCCCCCACCCCCCGAAAAAAAGGTTTGATTCTACATCAGTAGATGAAAGTAGTTATTTTCTTTTTTGGAAAGACATAAATATGCATATCACTGTGCTCGATGAAAAGTATAATCACAAGCGTTTGTTCCACCATCTGCGCACAGGAGTGCATAGAATGCATAAACTATTAGGCAAAAAACCTGTTAAGCAAAGCCTTCTGAGTGTGCCTCAACAGCTCAACACACATTGGAGGAATTTTCTACCATTGTGAACGGAGGTAACAGACATGCTGTCTTGAGCGAGTACCTTGCCAATTTCGATCTCGGCGGCACTTTAATCCAGCGCGTGAGAACCAGATCCTTCGGCAAACAACTGGAGATGAAAGATTTCTTTTCACCGGGTCTGCTGCTTAAGATAACACAATGGACACAAACTGTATGGTGAAAGTCTCTTGAGTGTGTAAGAACCACCACGGCAATAATTTGAGTGAGGGGAAGTAATTCTTATTGAAGCGCAGCTACCAACTGCTGCCTGCGTTTCATTTTCAGACACCAGCAAGCTCAAGATATTGGGCCGGTTACATTTTACCTGACTACTAAGAGTTAATAATTATAGCCAACATAATTCAGCCTTTATTACACACTGCATGATGATCTTGACAACAAAGAGCAATGCAAGAACCAAAAGAGAAGAACTACAAATTGACGATGACGAGGCCGGCAATTACTCAAATTATCAAAAGAAATCAATAGAAAAAAACTTTTTTTTAAACTAATTTCTGCTTGGGAACAAGTGTTTTTTTCACATCGTTGCAGCACAGTAAAAAGGTACCGTAAATCCCCCACCCCCCTTTTTACTGGTACAAAAATGTAAGCACTTCCTATAGCTCATTATTAACTTGCCCTGATAGTAATTGTATGCTGCATATTAAACTTGTATGGTATTATTTTTGTGCTAGAGAAATGCGTTCTGAGGTGCTCTCAACCTCAGAGAAAGGCAGCAGGCTCTTGTCTCGAGGGTAAAAAAAAAAAAAAAAGGGGTGGGGGTGTTAAAAAAGAAATCCCTGTCCCTCGGTATTAGAGGTCACAGAGATTAGGCGAGGTGCGGTGTGGTGAGTTAATGGAAAGGAGGCTTTGAAAGCGCTAGGGAGAAAGGGGGCAGCCTCCTGCCTGCCTGTCAACACAGAGAGACCCTGAAACCCTGGGAGGTGGGAAAAGGACCGCTCTACTCTGCACACGGATTGTTCTGGAATTCTTGTGAGGTTTCAGGGTGTGACCCCCCCCCCTACCAACACCACTCGATGATGCCCCCCCTTTTGCCACCCCACCCCCTATGATTTCATTCATTGCTGCCTCTGCATTCAGCACCTGATAAAGAGTGCCTGCAGAAAGACCCACAATGGGGGACAACAGTTGTCCGATGCTTTGTGGGGTGTCCAATTTGCTTGGGGAGCTCTAAGCCTTACTGTAAAAGCTGGTTGCATAGTAATGTGGTGGCCTTGAAAGGAAACAGTGGGCGTCTCTGACTGAGGCGCTGCACTAAAGACCATTCTGTCAGTGCTCGGGAAAAATATAATAATAAAGCAGAACAAAAAATGTGAGAAATCCAGCTCTGGAGTACAGTACATATAAAGATTTATCTGCTAGTAACCGCAAGTTACTACTGAGGCTGTTCATAAATCACTAATAATGCAGGGATTCTGTTTATGTTAGATGTGTATGGCTGCAGTTATGAATATTGCATTAGACATTCATAAAAGCTGATACAGTTACTCATAGTTTGTATTTTTAATGTTTCTTTCCATTAATGCGATCTTAATGTAAAAGATGGCAGCAGAAATATCAGCCGTTAAAGAAGCATCATGAACAAAAGTAGCCTGTACGTGCTGTTGACTTGGCAAAGCCATCAATAATGCATTACTGCTGATTCCACATGCTTCCACTGCAATCATCTTTTTTTTTTTTTTACCACGGATCAAATAACTTCATTTGTCATTTTACTCCCCGAGTCATCTTTGTTTTGTCAAATTAAGTTTCATGAAGAGGGATTGCATCTTGCTCGGCTAGTAATGGCCCATAATTCAAAGCTCTAACTGTAACAGCTCATCACGTCATCTTTCACGGGACAGATGCTGGCGTTTCCAATGCACTCCCCCCTACTAACACACTGATTCCACCTCCCCCCCGGTCTCTTTATCATGGCTGCCCAGCATGTCTGTCTATTGATTCAAACAAATGTAGCCTGACCCCACCTGCTTAATCAAGTTTGGTTGCAGTTGTTAGTAACAGTAGGGTAAGGGGCGGAAGAGTGTGTGTGTCGTTGAGTGTGTGAGAGAGAGTGAGAGAGAGAGAGAGAGAGAGAGAGAGAGAGAGAAAGAGAGACTTGGGGGTGTATGACTTGTTAGATCGCAGCTATGAAAAATGAGAAGCCATTTTGGTCGTGCTGCAGAGGCAGATAGCAGAAATCTTGCAATGATTGAAAATGTAATGTTTGCTCAGGATGGGAGGAGGAACATTCACACATGAGCCAATGCATGCAGTCATTACTGTGCAGAGGACAGTTGGAAACACTGAGCAAAGTGTTCAACACCTATTTCTGCATAACGATTGCGAGTGTCACCTACACCTACACCCTGTTTCCGATAATAGGAGGTTATCTGCACAGCTCTGCAGCTATGAGGCCTTTCCTGACTCTCCCTCCTGTGGCTTCACACTTTTAATGAAATTACATTTGAGGGCTTGATGCAGAGAGCTGCAAACACTATGGAGACCTGCATTTCAAAAATGAAAGGAAATGTAACATTTGTGTTTTTGGTATGATTAAAGGAAAAAATAAATAATCTAGGACTATAATCAGAATGTTGTTTCTGTTCATTTTCTAGCTAAAACAAACACAGCCATAATTAAATAGCACTCCAGATACGATGCAGGAAAAACCTGTTTGTTTCTGGGGGAAAATCAGACGTTTCGGTTAAATCTATTTTCGGAAGGGGCTTAGGGGAGAAGGGTGTTCCTTTCATGCCTCCATCTCTATTGTCCATCTGCCCCAGCAAAAGCGATTGTACTTGCAAATTTTTCATTTCGCATAGGCAAACGTGATTTGACATACAGTGTGCAGCTCCTCCTGACTGAGTATTTCTGAAAAGCATTAACATAGCCCGTCAAGGATGCTGGCTGGCTGGCTGGCTGGCTGTACACTCTGCTACGTTCAGCCCTTTTCAGGATATCAGACACACTCCCTACAGAGAGACGGGCGTCTTTGAACAGGAGGGAAATAGAACAGAAACCCTCAAAAAGAGAGGGAAAAGAAGTGTATCATTACCGATTCTCTTTTTGGATATTTAATTCCTCTGGTGGATTTTTGATTCAATTTCTGGCTCCCCTTTGACCAGCTATATCCACTCTTATTAATGTATAGGTAGCATTCTAATTCATCTACTTACATTAATCTGCTTTGCAGCTCTTACTTCTGAAGAATATGTCTCTAAAATCATTAAAGATGTTTAAAAAAAATAAATGTAGGTGTAGTTTCTTGGTATGTGGATTTGAAATGGAGGTTTGACGGTGGAGGGGTTAGGTCTTCTGGTTGGTGTGTGTGTGTGTGTGTGTGTGTGTCTGTGTGTATGTGAAGGGGGCTGTGGATTAGCCAGGCTCCCATAAACAAAAGGCAGATGGATTTGCACAGCTCTGGCTTATTCAGAATGGGTGAAAAAAGGTCAGAGGGAGAGCGGCGGCCGGCTATTGTTTTCCTCCATGACGACTGCTGCTGCAGGAAACAAAGATCTGTCCCTCACCTCTGATTCATCCCGGGGCTTTGAAAAAGTTCAGCCAGGGTTTTAACGAAAGCTTTCAGCAAACAAGCACACAGAAAGCACACACACAGCTGCACATGTAATTAAGTAGATGTGTCTGTGTGTAAAATGCACACAGGTACACGCATTCTGATATGCAAATTGTTTTTTTTCAACTGATACACTTACACGATACACTTGTACACATTTGCATTTGATTTAACAGACACCCCCACATACTCAAACACAGTATGTGCTTGCACTTGTGTGCGCACTGCACCCACACAAATACATATAAGTGAAAGTCCTCACACCTATTTGTAAAAAGAAAATCCCAAAACATGCTACAAAATACCCACATTTATTTCACCGATATGGACTTTCATTTACAAATTTAACAGGACTATTAATTTCACTTTTTTATGTTTTTCATTCCCCTCATTTTTTTGCCAGACAAAACAGTGTAAATCAGTCTGTCCGTGATATCACACATTGCATACAAATTAGGATACTCCTCCAAGTTGAATATCACATGCAACCTTCAAAAATGCTCAATATGATTTCAATCCTAAACTCAATGCTCTCCAGCAGCAGGAGAAAAAGAAAAGAGTGGTGAATCCCATTAAAGTCAATGTTCTTACAGCGTTACGGTGAGATGCAGCTGCATGAAGCCCGGGGAGCAGGGCGCGCCGGCAATCACTGTTTGAACTCCACAGATACTCCCACTGCCCGCTCACCTCAAACATTTTACTTTTGCCTGGGACTTGTCAATTTCTAAAATATATTGAAGCATTTTGACACAAAATAGGCTAAATGAATATGGCTGTAACAAATTATAATATGCAATATTTAAAATAAAAATCTAATAAAAGGAACTGTGCGTAAAGTGTGTAGAACGCACTCCTCAATCCAACAGAGGAATGAAGGAAGAGAAAAGCGACAGCAGGAAAGACTCATCTTCTTTGGCATTTTTATAATGATTTCGGGATGAATGGCAGCAGGGAAAGTCAACAGCAGAAGGATAAAGGAAAACTAGACCACATAAGCATGCAGAACAACAATTAAATCCTACCAAAAATCCATGGTGAGGTAATGCAACGGACACCTCCTCCTGCGTCTATTTCCCATTCCTGGTCGGCTGCACCGACACCACCAACTCAGAGACAGCACCACGCCGGCGGCCGAGGAGGAGGAGGAGGAGAGAGTGAGTGGGAGAGAGAGGGAGTTTCATCACCTCCCATCCTACGCTTTCTCTCCTTTGAAAAAAATAAAGTTTCCCAGCTTCCTCTGCACCTCCTCCTTCCTTTTTTCTGCCATTCGCATCTCATCCGTTGCAAAAAAAGGAAAAGATGCACCATCAGATTTCTCTACAGTCTTTTCCTTGATGCTCAGAGAGGAGAGGGGTAAGAGGAGCAGCAGCCTCCAACACTTCCAAAGACAGGGAGAGACTACAAAGTGCACTGTGGGGCTCCTCCTTATATTCCTCCCATCCCTCCCTCCATTCCCTGCCTGTCTACAGCACATGTCACCTCCCCTCGTTGCCATGGCGATGGCTCCACATGTTGCCGACAGGAGGAAGAAGAGGAGGTGAGGACAAGAGAGGAAAGGCAGGGGGAGGAAGAGGGAGGAGAGAGGAAAGGAGTGCATGGAAGGAAAGAGGCGAAAAAGGAAAGGAATAAGGAGAGGTAGAGCGAATTGAAGAGGAGCAGAAGGAAAAGGTTGGGAGGAAAAGAAGAGAGGAAAGTAGTAAAGAGGAGAGGAGAAAGGAGAGCGGTGTGGCAAAAACATCCCTCTCCACAACTCATTCACACTTAGGCTGAGCAGTAAAATCTTGTTTTCCTTCAAACACATTCAAATCATTTTGTCAGTGTGGCGCGATTCACATTCTGGAAACTAGTGGCAATATCTTCAGGCAGATCAGTCGTCTGCTGCCAACCAACTGCTGCTCGATACAAGCAGACTTATCTCCACGGGCACTGCAGTGTTTTCTTCTACAACTTGACTTTAATAAGACTGTAAGACTATTTGGGACTGGGCTTTCTCAAGAAGTTAGAAAACTCAGGCTGATATCAAGAGCTGTCAAGAGCTGTGAAAGGATACGAGCAGCCAGTCCATCCAGTCATCATTGGACAATAATCATCTACATTAACAATTTAATCAATTCTATTTTAAAAAAATGCACAATTTCATGTGAAAAATGTGACTTCCACTCACGACGAATACAAATACGATCCTACCTATTCAGATTTGAGCTTATCACTAAAACAATATGTCAGCTAACAAGTAACAAGACATTACAGTACAGAAATGTTGAAAATATGTTTTAGCTAATTTGGAAAAAGTGTCGCCATTATATAGTCCATCAGAGGGCACGGACAAGGCTATTTTTTGTAACTGTAAAACATCCTACTCAGCACATAGCGTGGTGGTAGAAAAATATCAACAACAAACGTCTATTTTAATCTTAAATACTCAATGCTATTGGCCTAAAAAAAAAACAGTATTGGCTGCAAAAATGAAAATGTATCTTTATGTCCGCTAATGAAAGTGGGAGAAACGTATTTGGCGGGGAAAAACTAATTCTCCCTGAATAGATAGTAAACTGAGCTGTTGAACTATTCGCTTACACCTGCACACCAACAAAACATGCAAGCAAGAAGTGTGGAAAAATGATTGCACCAAAAATAGTAATGGAGACTTACTTCACTCTCATTGGACAACAATTGCATAGTTTAAAAGGAGCTTTTAATTTCCTGAAATATTGTGCAATAACTACTGTAACCTGGTGATTACAGTCAAAACAGGAAATACATGCTCAGACACACATATGGATGGATTTAGATCTCCCCATCTACTCTATCCATCTCTGTATCTATCCTAATCTTCTTCTACAAAGAGAGTGCAGTTGGCAGTAACAGTTTGTGCTGTTACTAAGAAAGGTGACCACACACACACACGCACGCATGCACCCACGCACATGCACACACACACACACACACACACACACACACACACACACACACACAGGCCTAATCAACAAATAGGGCTAATGAGTTATAAGCTGCGGAGAGTGAAGGAGGCGCTAAGACCAGTGGAGGAAGAACAGCTGCAGCAAACATGGGAGGAGGGTTAGAGCATCAAAGCTTTGGTTATTCTCACTTGTGACACCGTGGCACCGTCCTCCGTAGATGGCGCGCTACGAAAATGCACAGAAAGGCACTGTTCTTTGCAGTAGGGGGCGTCCAAAAAAAAGAATCTCTGAATAAGCAAGAAGTAGTAGAGTAGTAGAGTAAAGTAAAATAGGCTGCCTGGCTGGGGCGGATCTACAGGGGGGGGTTTAACTTTGGTGTTCCCAAAACTGTACTTGTAAAAACAAACTGCCACTATGGCCACAAGCTTCTCAAAACATTGAAACAACCAATAAATATATAATGATAAATATTAACTGTAAATACATTTTAGCCCCTCAAATACTTAGCTACGTCCCTGCATCAAACGTGCAGAGCGGCGTACACACAGAGCGAGTCTGCGAGTCTGTGTGGGGGCCCTGCATCCTGGCAAAGACGGGAGCAACTGAGCTCACATATCACAGCAATAAGGCTGCACAAATTAAACCAGGTGACATCCTTTACTGTCAAACTGGGAAAACAACAAATACAATGGGATTAAGAAGGCTACTCTAAACATTACTGTTGTCTGCATGTAATAAATCTCTTCTGATGTTATGTTTGATAGGCTACTTATTAGCTACATGGCCCTACAGTGTAATGTAATACAAGGATAACTTGCCTAAAAGTGGGAATATTGCCAGTGTTTTTTCACAAAAAAAAAATTCTGAGTAGTGCACAGGAGGCTGTAGATTCAGAGAGAGGGACAGAGGCAGGGAGTGATCAGGAGGAGACAGATGACGATGACAGGGAGGAAAATGGTAGACCTGCAATGCCTCCTGGACCATATGCTATGTTTTAATCCTTCCCTATAAATTGCAGTACAGTAGCATAACATGTCATACAACCCAGTCTCATGGCAGTTTGTGAAATGGTCACATTGTGAAATCGTTTTTTTCGTGGTGGCCTGCACGATAATGTAAACTAATATATTTTAAATGGGAAGCATATGTCGGGACCACAGCACAAATACGGTAGCGAGTAGTATGACTATGAAATGCCGAAAATCTGCGTAAGGAGGTTGGTTGGGGGGGTGGATTGGTCAAACAATTCAGGACTTTCACCCCGGAGGCCAGGGATCGCGTCCTGCGTGTGGCGTTTTGTTTCCCCGTTAACCGCCCCGTTATTGTCGCGCGTTCCCCGCGGCCTTGTCCCGGTGTGTGAGGCGTCCTCCCCGTGGCCGTGTCCCGGTGTGTGAGGCGTCCTCCCTCGTGGCCGTGTCCCGGTGTGTGAGGCGTCCTCCCCCTGTGGCCGTGTCCCGGTGTGTCAGGCGTCCTCCCCCGTGGCCGTGTCTCGGTGTGTGAGGCGTCCTCCCCCGCGGCCGTGTCCCGGGGTCTCCATCATAGATTTTGTTTGATCATAAGTACTGATAAAATAAGACTTCACGACATGAGGGAAATAATCTAATTAATCTAATCTAATCTAATTGCAATTATTTTGACTGAAATTGTGATTGCGATATGATTCACATATTGGAGGGAATGATCATTTCATTGAAAAATTTTAAAATTAAAATGATTCTTGATTTTTGCGAGGATCTGTACCGAACTAAAAAACATTTTTCATTAGTCTGTAGGATAGGATTTGGAGGCTAGGATTGTCTCTGCAGCACCACAATTCAGAATGGTTTGACACATATGCCTTTAACAAATAGCCTATTGCACCAAATAATACTATTTGCCATACAAGCCATTTACATATAGGGCTTCCTGTGTACCGTCTTCCCACGCCACCCTGCCAAGACTTCTCACCACCCCTTTGCCACCCCATGTTAAATTATATTTATATTACACTGCATGAAAAGTGGGATTTTCATCAATATGCGGCACTGTAGATTGTCGTGGAACTTCAAGTTTACGGCTGTACACGGCAATTTACAGGCAACACCGAAAACTGCCGTAAATTGTCGGAAATTGACGTGGGCCTTGCTTGGCAGTTGTCTCCCCATGACCCCCCTCCCTCTAATTCTAGGGGAGGCTTTAACATGTAAATGAGAATGCTGTGAGCTATACAAATGCAAATCAGGGTAGCAGCAGGGGAAGTTTTACCCCAGGTGGCATTTTTCTAAAAGGTATTAACTTAATTTTAAGAAAATCTCTTAAAATAGATCAGACTCAGTATATATAATTGTAGACTCTTTCATTTTAGCTTGAATTGATTTATTTAATGAAAGTATGCTAGATTAATTACTGTGTATGTCATTAGTAATGACTAATGTTATGTAAAAAAGATACACAAAATAATTTATTTCAACAATTAGTTTTAATCAGGCTTTGCCACAAAGGTAAAATGTGCATTCCATGCAAACAACATCAGTCTCCTAGAGCTCAACCACTGAGCATAGTGACATGACTACAGCGACCTCTCTTTGGTCTTGCTCATCCAACATTGTCTGGTGGAATGGAGACAGAGGCACCACTGGACAGTTTTTTTAAGAACTATCTTTCTGCTGACACCAAAACACTGTGCTTCACATAAAGCATATCAGCTTTGTCATTGCGTGCCAAGGTCCCAACCATTTGTCTTCTTAAAATACTGGCAAATTCAGCACCATATTCACATGTCCATGGTATATGAAGCTGTTGGCTCTGCTGAAATGGCCTCATAATCTAGACTTCAATTGTCCTATTATTAAACTTTCCCAGTAATCCATTTAAACTCTGTAATTCACCTCCACACCAGTGTGTGCGCTGTTCGCGCCCTGCTGGTTAATTTGCTCTCTTTGTCTCTCTCTATCACTCTGCCTCGCCCCCTACCCCCGCCCTCACTGCTTCCATTTGAAAAAAAAGTCTGAGAGTTAGGAGTTAGAGCAAAAGCTTCCGAAATATGGGAGTATTTAATATTTCAGGCCAACTGGTAAAAGAGTTGTCTGTACACTCTGTCAAACTTCACTTGGAAACACACAGGAGTTGTTCAAGATGTTTGGAGCGGTTTTTTTCTCTCCTCCGTATCACCTCCGGGGCTCCAAAGATGCGCCCACAGAAAAGAAGAAGTCAACGTAAGTATATAATTATTAATGAAACGGCGAGCTAGTCTGTACTGTTTATTAACTCTTGAGAAGTACAGTGACTGTCTTTGGATGTTAAACAGGCTACTTAGACTTGGCAGTAATGTTTTAAACCCCACCAAGTTTAAACGCGAGCAGCACAGAGCTGTGGCTGCTTTCAGCGGCATTCATTACAGAGCTGAGCGGGTGATGTTGTTTTATAAAAATCTTGTAATTTACAGGAAGCAGTACACCGTCTTCACAACTCGGAGACAAACTGTAGCAGGCGCTACGAACCGGAGCAAGGGTAAGATTTAAAGAATATGCTTTCATTGAATGAATTTCATTAATTCTTCTGTATAAGGACATAGATACGTTAATAGATACCGATCTTAACCATAGTTTTTTATTTTATTTTTTACAGACTAACCTCGCCTCATAACGAGGCTGTGACCTATATTTGCTCGGAGCTGTCTGCAAGTCCAGATTTACATGACGCTGATAATGACGCCATTGTGTGTAAGTAATTTTTACTTTTTCATCTTTCCTTGTTTAATTTTACTGTGACTTATGTTTTTTATTCATACCACTCACATTTAATTGTTTTCTAGCTGTCTGTAAGACATATTACGAGACAGCACGCAGGAGCTTCAGCTAGAAACAACCAGATGTGGCATCGCGGGCAGAAGCTGTGAAGAGTTCAGCTCGGAGTCGGTCGAGAAGAAAAGAGGGTAAGATTAGATCCGTTTGGTTAATATGAATATTTTTCAGGTGTCTTCATAGATGTGTTGTGTCCATAAGCAGTATATCGCGCAGTACTGATTGTCTTTATTGATTGATTTTACAGCTGTCCTGGCTGCAGGTGAGGTGGGCATTTGGAAGTGCGCCACCATACAGGACAACGCACCACAGACGTCTGCTACATGTACCGAATTCAGACCGAATGCTGCCGGTTACCTCCAGCTCCGAGCCGGACGCGGGTTAGAGATTGACGGTGCTGCTCCTCGTGAGCGTGGGATATTTGTTGTGTGTGCTGTGTGTCTCCGATGCTTTGTACACAGTTTTTTTTCTGATTGCGTTTGTGTTTTGTGTCAATAAAGCTCTATCTTTGAATAAACAGCACATTCCTGGCAAATCATTTTAATTAGGATAACCATGAAATGAATATACAACATAGCATATATGAAATGAATATATATATATATAATACATAAATAAATATATATATATATATAATTTTATTATTATAATAATAATGGCCCAGGTTGACCAATAGCCTTACCCATGACAGACCTGTCAACCAATCACGAGAGATTTTTCTTGTTTAAAAGTAGTGGTTTCATCCAATAGCGAGTGAGGAAATTCCAGCCAGGCCAGACGTTATCTGGACACGAGAGGTGTCGCTGCTATTCATATTCTAATTAGATCCATTAACACCTCCGCGGGGGCTCTCCACATACGTCATGGTTCGTTTCCGACAATATGTGGCACAGACGAACGTGACGTTCACAGCCTGTAAATTGTCGATAACTGCCGAAAATTAGGGGCATTTCTGGGCATTTACAGGCGTTTACGGGGACGGAAATCCCACTTTTCATGCAGTATTATACAGTATATTACTTACATATTTAAGGCTGTTTGACTCTCTGTGGTCTGTACATGAAGAATCACACAGATGTTTCCAGAGGTGAACCTGCTTGGCCAGTCTTCGCAGCACAGCGCGCACCAAGGTACCAAAATTCTGAGGTGCACAACCACACGCTGCGATAAAGCTGTGACAGCTGTGGTGACTTAGGACGTTTTTCCATTACATGGTACCTACTTGCCTCGCCTCGACTCTACTCGACTCTACTCGCCTCGCCGCGCTGTGTGTCCGTTTTCCATTGCAGATTTTAGGATCGCCTCAGCGACTGCCGTGGGCGTGGCTTAGTAGCTTGCTTTTCCCACTGACATATCCCCGCCGCATTTCCTGGTTCTCCGTCTCCGTGAACAACATGATATCAAAGAGATAGTTAACGTTTACTGCTCCAGATTTCCCACCGTGGTCACATATATATGACTCTAGAGTCGCTACTCGTTGCGGAGATAATCGTCTCACTTCTCCCTCGCTCACCAGCTCCCCACACGCACACATACGGCGTCTCGACACACACACATCACACATGCACACACCAGCGCACCAGTATAACCATCAGGCCACTTGTATGCTACGGAGAAAGCTCTGCGTGGAGCCTCCGGCAGCAAAAAACCACAGCTGGCTAAACTATTTAAAAATGCCGTCTGTTGCTAGCAATGCGGTGATCAGTGACGATTCTTTCCGACCAATCAGCAGCCTGCAGGGTTTCACGTCACCTTCTCGGCTCGCCTCAGCTCGCTTGGAACCTCGACTGAGGAGGTACTAAAAAAAGTATCTGTTAGCAGGTACCAGGTACTTTTTTTCGTAATGGAAAACCAAAAAAGGCGAGGTGAGGCGAGGCGAGTAGGTACCATGTAATGGAAAAGCACCATTAATGGCTCACACACCTCGCGCCGGGAACACTACAACAATCATAAACCTAGCTTAAGACAGGAAGGTCTGTGTGCGTGTGTGTGTGTGTGTGTGTGTGTGTTTGTGTGTGTATTTATGTTTTTTGTTTATAATGCAAAGAGACATTGCATGCATGGATCGTGCATGGATATACATACAATAATATACATGTAATAATAGTGAGTCTGCAAGTGTGTGTTTAGCACATGTGTATTGGGTTGTCTGTGTGTGTCAGTGTGTTTAAAAGAGAGCGTACGTCTCCCATCGTAGCACTGTGTGCAGTTTGGCTTAGAAAAGAAAGTGAGGGGGCAAAAGATGCTGCCTAATGCAGATGACAAGGACCTTGTGTGTGTCTGTGTGTGTTGATGGGGGGGCTCTTTAGTTTATCTTTCTATTCAACCCCCTCCCCATGCCCTCCAACTCCTTCACAGACACCCCCACACCTCCTTTTGTCCCCTTTGGTGACAGCTGGAGGTGGCAGGCAATGAGGACCCTGCTCTGCTATGTGTATGTGTGTGTGGAGGGGGGGGCAGTTTCTTTCAGTTTGTATCCCCCCCCACCCCCCTTAATACTACTCTAGACCCCCACCTATCCGACTCTCAATGCTCTGAACACAAGCTAACTGAAGTGGAAGAGAGAGAGTTGAGGGAGCTTTGGGCGCCAATATTTCATTTCCTTTCCCTTTTAGCAGCAAGAAAATCGCTTCCCGTCAGGCTTTTATTCTCTACAGCTACACCCCAAAAACACACACACACAGACACACACACAGACACACACCCCCGCCACCTCCCACCTTTACCTGCTCACACTCATTCTGTCTGCATTACAGTTAAAACAACATCTTATGATAGAGAAGGTATAACCACGTTATTCACACACAGTCACAGCCTCAGTAGAAACGTGTTGACTCTCTGAACTCTTAATCAGATTAATGCTAATCGAAGTTCAACATACTGCGCTTCAGGTACATTTAGGTATTGATTCATTACGCATATACATTATTCCTTAGTATAAACGTGTAACTATGGAAAACACTGATTTGATTGGCCTGAGGTGTCTGTAGAAACCATATAACAGAACAGTTTATAGTAGCACCATACAGTACTGTACTAGTAAAACAATAATCAATATTTCAGTGGATATAATAATTATGTGTAATGAAAAATAGTATTTTAAGCAGCAGAAGGCAAAGCCCAGCACCAAACATCATACAGATGAAGTTTGTGAACATAGTGGAGCATATATCAGTTAAAGAGCCTGATTATTTTCCTCAGGAGATGGTGGAGACCTATTCTTGCAATGCTAGACCTATCTCCACTGTGCTGTGTCAGCGCTGGAGTATGGTCATGGTATCATTCTGTTTTAGGGGGAAAAAAACATGAATGTAAAAATAATAATAAAAAAACTGGATACACTGTTTGAGGCAGAGCCCTGTTCATTCCTATTAGAGTTGCTCAGTGGTGGATGAAGCCAAAAAAGGAACAGGGATGATCGGCACTGCTTCTGCACTGTGTGGCCCATAGAGCAGGCGCACCAGAGACCTGAACTGGCCAAGCCAGCCAATACTGGTTTAGCGCTCCACTAACTTGAATGGGGATCAAATGATTTCATGGTGTGGCTCTTCTAGACTTTCCAAATGTTATCAGACCAATAATCAAATTCTGATAGTTCAACTAGTCATTTTGCGGGGGATGTGATACTCAAACAAATGTATCCACTGTTTCGTCATGTAAGTCTATGGGAAATGTCTTTGTGGCCCACAGGGCATCGCTGATGGACACAGAAATTGCAATTCCACCTTCTGGCCACTACGACACTTTGGCTTCAAAGCCCAGTGCACTTCCTGGGGGCCTGTCTTGCTTGTATTTCTTTAAACCAATAACAATCGTCTTGTGCGCTGCTAAGCCCAGGATGCGCTCCAATGCCCTTGCAAAATAGATAGCGGAAAGGGAGAATAATTCTGTCTGAAATAGCCGACCAATGACAAGCTTTTACCAACAGTCTACATCCAGGCAGTCAGACTATGTGAAGACCAAACCAAAGCTAAGAAGAGAATGAATACTGGACTTACATTAATCAGGTTAACAGTTCAACTAACTCACTTTTTGGCAATTGCATCCAAACATTGTTTGCATCTGCCACACCATGACACACCTTGTCAAGGGCTATTTTTCTGCAGCATTTGTGAAGTTAAACCTAGAATCATTGGGTACATTTTACAAAGCGGCATGAAGCATGAGCGACAGTGAAGTCCTTGATACGGGAAAATCCTGAAAGTGCATAAATGAGAGACCGTAGTAAATCACTCCTTTAATTTACTTTTGTGAACAAGGTCTTTACATGAACACTGAGCTACATTGTATTTGCTAAACACCTCCACACAACGCACCTAACAAGGCCACAGTCACGCACATATAGAGTTATCAATGGTGCTGGCATACATGAAACGTAGTGTACCTTGTTCTATGTACAAGAGGCCAGTGGAGGAGCACATGTACTGTGGGAGATTTGTACCACACTTTACAAAGATCTGACAGCAATAGATTTGTCTAAATGGAGCACTGTGCTCATGGTGAATAGTCTCCCTACATGTTCAAGTTCAACTGTTAGCAGAATCTCTTATGTTGGTTTATATTGCTCCTGCCCTGATCCTCTGTAACACTGGGACAGTGAGATTGTATAAGGATGTCTTACTCTATAGCTGCAAATATAATATTTGTAGCTTAAAGGGATACTTCACCGATTAGCATCAAGCTTTGTATCAGTAGAAACCCGGTATTATTTTCAAATGACCGTGCTTCCCTTCCTCATGTCCCCCTGAGACTAGCTTTCTCTGTATTGTGGGTCTGGAAAAAAGCCTCTGATGATGCAAAAATCGTCATTTAGCGTCATCGGAGGCATTTTTTGGCCAGAGTCTGTTCTGCATGTTTTCAACCCGCCCATAGGGGGTGGGACTGTCGTCTTTACCCGGAGGAGATATTACGAATCCCACTATGGCCACGCCAAGACCCGCCCTTCAATAGCGTTCACACACTACTATTGGCCAGGCATCCATGCTTACATGTACAGGTCCTATCCCCTGACCGATCCCCTAACCCCAACCACTCGAGGTCAAATGCCTAACCCCAACCAATCGAGCTGCTTCGTAGGGCGGGTCTTGGCGTGGCCATAGTGGGATTCGTAATTTTGCTCTGTCGCCAGGTAAGACTAGTGGAGGTGGGCTGTGTTAACACGGACTGGTGCTTGTATCCAACTAAGTGCTAACTGCTGGTGGAGTTTGTGACTGTTAAATACCGACCATTCTACATTCCACGCAAATTTACGGCTGTGTTTAAACTCGGTGTGTGTGTGCATACATGCATGCACACACATACACACACACACACACATACACACATACGCACACACACACACACACAAATATACATATATTCAGGAATATATGATATATTCAGGAATCATTGCTGTAAATAATATTTTCTTTTCCAATAAGTTTCCATGGTCTACTTAAGTGCGTTCATCAGTTTTGATATGTAATAGATTAAGATTGATAGTGACCATAAAGTTGTCTTCTCTGCATGACTCTGCTCAATTTTATTTTCTGCTATCACTTGATGTCCCACAGAACACCCAGAGTGACAAAGTCTCTGCTGTTATTAACTATGGATGAACAGAGGGTTTTAGACCTCCTCATAATGAGCTCAGAAAACATCAATCATCTCAAAACCCTTAAAACAGACGTGTCTGCCTCTTTGTCTGACGGCTTCATAGCGACATGGACATAAACTCCGCTGTCAGCTCTGTCAGATGGAAGCGACATCAGAGGCCGTCATTGGCCATCGCCTGGATACCCGCAAACAACTTGTTTGATATTCAAACGGTCACCGATGGATACAAAATGAAAGCCTCTCTCTCTTGTTTTTCACCAAAACGATAGCTCATTCAGCTCAGGACCACCATACTGATGGCCTTTGTGTGTTGCAACATATTTTGGATTCTTGTGGCCCACCGTCCTGCCCCCGCTCGCCTTGTCTTTAGGGATGACACCCAAGACAAAAGAGCCATCATCCGCATGATATGGTAGCCCCTCGGCCCTGACACTCCCTGAGACATAAATCTTTAACATACAGTTAGTGAGCATAACATCTGGGCTGAGTGACAAACTGACTGTGACAGGGCATTTCATACAGTTACATATTATAACGGACAAACTGCAACGGAAAGTCTGCAGAGCTAATTGGACGGTATAAAACTGTCCAGAAGTAAATATCAAATTATCTCAAAACTATAAGGTGCTTTACTTTCTGCTTTTACTTCAGTACACTACATTTTAGAAAAAGATATTGTACTTTTCCCTGAGAAAGAAGGAGCCTTTTGAACACCATCGCTTGGAACTGCAACTTGAAAGTATAACTGATGTTATCCATTATTTATGGCAAAGGTAATAAACACGGGCTGAGAGTACAGTAACTAAAATCTGGTTTATTTTTTCCTGACTAGTGTACCGTTTAACCCATCACATTTATCCAGTGGCTGGAGTTGCTGGTGACTTAAACATGAGATAATATCACTACTATTTTCTTTGTTTCACTTCTTCCTTCCTTTCCCTTCTTTCTTCTTTCCATATTTGATTGTCTGTGTCAGTCCTTTTTTATGGTTTGGTTTATTGACAACATTCTAATATATCTATAAAATACAACATATCACAATTTGTCAGAGATACAAGGATAAAGTCCTAAACATATTTCCATCATTGTTCCTGGTGTTTTGTTCTTCCTTTTCCCTTCTCTAAACATAAATTCCTACTTCCTCTCATTCTTTCAGCTCCTCCATCTTTCTTTTCCTTCTTAAACCCATTTGAAGACATAAAACTCTCAAAACTGTCAATGAATCACCAGAGTAAAACTACACTCAATACTTGTATTCACTATTGGTATTTTTATTTTGAATCGCTGAGAACATTTTACTGCTAATATTTAAATGCTGGAATATTACTTGTAGTCGAGTATTTTCACTAGTGATATTGCTAATAAATCCACTATGGAGTCTGGGTGTCTCAAAGGATCTCACTTGTACATGGAAACACATCACACACAAGAGATGCTCACAAGTCTTTGAGCTCTAGTCCAAGTCAAGTCTCAAGTCTTTGAGCTCTAGTCCAAGTCAAGTGTCAAGTCTTTGAGCTCTAGTCCAAGTCAAGTGTCAAGTCTTTGAGCTAGAGTCCAAGTCAAGTCTCAAATCTTTGAGCTCTAGTCCAAGTCAAGTCTCAAGTCTTTGAGCTAGAGTCCAAGTCAAGTCTCAAGTCTTTGAGCTAGTGTCCAAGTCAAGTCTCAAGTCTCTGGTGGTTCTAATGAGTGTTGTATCACCTGCTGTGTTCCATCCAGGCTGCTCAGAACACTGCATAGCTATAAGAAATTGAAAGCATGTAAATGTTATTCTGACTCATTTATCTATTATCATACAGTAGCAGCTTTGATTAGTTGTTTTGGTATAAACAGGCTATTGCAATATGACAAAAAACACAGGAATGCTTTACTTTCAAGTTAATAACTGTATTTTGCCTTGTAACATGAATATACAGTACAGTACAGACCAAATCGTGGGGTAGGCTACTCAAGGTATCGGGAAAATATTGCTAAAATAAATAACTAACCTATTTTTCACTAAAGCAACGTTACTTGGCCAAATACCAAAAATGTATTCCTTAAAACCTGCTGGACAGAATCTCACCAAATTTGGTGCACAGACTCTGGGGGCAAGTATTAACCAAAATCTGAACATATTGATTGGTGCAAGTGGGTGTGGATTATTCATCATTATCTGCCATCTTATGCTTTTGCTCAATTTGCTATGAGCTGGATAAAGATAAAGACATGAAACCTGGTACCATAACTGGACATAATGTGGTAATGCTTCCCATGATATAGGATTACAATCAACCTAAGTTGATTATTCGAGGGGCCACCCCCCTCACATTGTGAGTCCTACTTATGTCAAATTTGACTCACTCTTACAACTCAATAGACTCTACAACACAGCCTTTTGGACAATACACGGCAACATTTTGAAATGTTTCCAGTATTGAGTGAAAAAGGGGTTAGAATCCTCAAATTGCTGCTTGTGGCTATATCTTTCTACATCTTTCTGTTGACTCACTTACACACACACACACACACACACACACACACACACACACACACACACACACACACACACACACATACACTGTCTTGTACCTATAGCTAAGCTCACTTCACAAGCTGGAAAATGGCATGACAGCGGAGGCTGATGTAACTGTCTTCCCTCTGCAGTCAGATAGACGAGCATGAAACAATTCTCCTGACAGCCTCGACCAGAACTGCATCACTGCCAGCCGGTCGTCTGTAAGCTCCATTTCACCAGTCCAATCACACCCTGAGAGCGTAAAGGTACCATGGGCTAACTGTTGTCCCCTGTCTCGAATCTAAAACATCTACAAGAGTATCAATGGTTTAATGAGCAACTAAGGCATCTAACTAACCATTATTCTTAACTCTTACCACTTAAGTTTTACTTTCCTAAACCTAACCAGACCTTAGCCATAGAGGTGGAAGATCACTATGAATTGTTTTTCAAACATTCATTTTTGGGATGTTTTGGAAGACGCTGGCAAATTATCTATTTCGTCATTTTGGACTTCGATAAAGGGGTAAAGGGTGCCTACAGGTAGGGCTGCACGATTAATCTAATCGCAATCGCAATGCCACTCTGTGGGATTATATAACCTTACATTCCTCTGGCTTTTCCCTCACACAGCCGCTACGCTAACTCCTAAACCGATCACCGGCGGTCACTCTCCTCGCTTCACCACTCACGCATTGACGTCACTCATCAGCACCTGCCGTTCTCGCTCTCACTAATGCCATTTATGGTTCTGTGTTTAATCAACGTTGAATCTGCCCTCTGAATTATGCTTCCCCATGGATGTATTAAGCGCTCCTCGTAACAACGTCACAAAAGATGACCAGTGACCAGTCAGTCTGTTTAGGCAGTAGAGCTTGTGTTGTGTATGGTCACGTATCAGAAGTGTAGAGGGTTTCAGAGCAAATGCAGACCTTAAAGGATGTACAAATTATATTTTGTAACTCAATCACTAGTTGGTATATTACACCCATCGTTTATAAGGGCAATTTATTAATTTAATAAGAATTTGTATTTTTGTATTGCACATTTTTGTTTATGTATTTCTTCTTATGCTTGTTTAACTCTGTGTGTTGGAGTTAAAAAATACGCATTTTAAAATTTTAGTAGCTTATTTTCTGCATTTTCCTTGATAATCAATGATACCATTATATCACAATCGCAGCATTGTAAATCATAATATGACTTTTTCTCCACATCTTGCAGCCCTAGCTACAGGCTAGTCTTCATATACGATGCAATTGAATACATTTATAACCACTGTTGATTTGGGTGCCTGTCCTCACATGAACTGTTTCTACTGCAGATTAACCTCATTATTCCAGTGTGGCTATGTAAATGAGTGTAGTTATTTTGCAAAAAAGAAAATGTTACCATGTTGTCATGCTATTTACTCTAAAATCTATATTACATTATATAGTGGTAATGTACAGTATTTAATCAGATATTGTTGTAAAGAATACAAATAACATCCCAGAGAGCACTCACAGAGCACTCACACAGATATTAATTTTGAGTCACTGGGCATGACAGCATCAAGGCAACAGACTTATTTCAACAACTCAATCTGACCAGTTCAGGGCTGAATGTGTCTGCCACCTGGCTGAGAAAGCAATGACATTTGCTTTTGTCTGGAAGCACAGAGAAATGTTTTCTGTCTCCCTGCCTCCTCTCACATCAAATGGAGACTTTTCTGTAGCAGAGGCAGGTTGCAGATATGGAGGGAGGGAAGGAGGGAGAGAAGGATGGATGGATCCCCCTCAACCATCACCTTTATCAGCCATCTTCGCCGCTGTGAGGAGGATGCCTCACAGCTCTGTGAAATAAATTGAGGGTTATTTTCTTATGAGATGCAGACTGAGGGGAAGGTGATAACAATGACTTTTCTCACATCATTAAAGTCGTTTTTACATCTGCTTGTGGGTCCCAGTGGATTGTTTTCTTCCCTCAGTGTGACAAATAAATATCTAATAGCTGTGCGGTGCTGCCACACAACTCTCACACGCCTGCAGCCAACATGGAGGGTTACTGTCACGGCAGTGGAGTGCTCTTACTGTAAGAAGTTTGCATAAAATAACATTTAGGACATTCAAAGAGGGTTCTTATCTGCAGTTCCCCAACATTGTATCATATTCATGTGTATCCTGTTCCATTTATAGTATCTTCTTCTGCCAACAGTCCGTCAAATATGACCATAATCTTTTCCTAACCTTGACCAATTAGCCACAATCTGACTATCCTGGGCTACATGAAAATCAGAGTTAGCCCTACTCCAGTCCAAAGAGCGAGGGTACTGCACTAAAAACACCACCCACTGTGGTTTAGCAAGCAAATGGATTGCTCAAATGGACAAGGAGAGAATATGTTACCATCTCTCCACCAGACTACTGACTATGATGTCCTCTTCATCAAATGAAGCTCAGCGCAAATTCTTTCAGGAAGACTTCTAATCACTGCAATCACCACTATCTCTCCCTAAATCTTTTCAGCTGTTAAGAGGTGTTCACTCTTCAGTAAACCAATCAGAATTCATGATCCAATCACAGCATGACATCCTGCTTTAAATGTCTCTCTCCTTGCTATCAGCTGGCTTCTCAGGCTAACGTGCAGCCCTCCTCCTCCCCTTGTTCCTCCGGGTGTCATCACCCACGGCAACCGGAGTCCCTTTCCGGCGGACGGGTCCTTCGTTCGGCCTCCTGGTTCCCTCGCCGCCATCACCAGTGTCTAGGCTCCATCGGGGGGGAATATGTCTGTTTCTCTACCCCTTTAAATATTTTAATGATGGAGTCTAATCCCCAAAGACTTTCTACATTTCATGTACATTTCATATTATGCTTATCTACAATAAATATTTGCATATCTGCAACGAAGTCTCTCCTGATTGAAATGTCCATAAAGTAGTATTCACCTTAAACTAGGATTAACAATTATCATATGTTTATTTGATTAGCTCTCATTATCTGCTTTTAATACATCCAACTGCAAACCAAATGTGTCAGAGTTACCCCCCAACACAAACCAGACAAACCTACAGATATCCTCATGCACAGAGCCTCCGAATGCAGCAACCATGTGTGTCAGTGTGAGTGTGTGTGAGACACTCTGCCCAGATTAGCTTGCTGAAATAGAGCAGCAGCGTTAGCATGCACCGCGCTTCAAAGGCGAGAAAAGGCAGTTGATCAAGGTGAATGCTACGCTTGTCGTCTCGGCTCTCCCTCACATTCAATCACCCACACGACTGCCTGCTGGCTGCCAGTGTGTGTGTGTGTGTGTGTGTGTGTGTGTGTGTGTGTGTGTGGGGGGGGCATCTATGAGGGAGTATGTGCTAAACAAGTGCTAGTTTGTGTGTTCATACTGTATGTGCAAGGTTTAGGAGTTGATTAGAAAGTGTGTGTTAGGGGCGTATGGCTGTGTGCCTGAGTGTGTTTCCTATGTAGAGATATGTGTGTGTGTGTGTGTGTGTGTGTGTGCGTGCGCATGCATGCGTGCGTGTGTGTATGTACGTAGTGCATGTTTGCCTGCACAGATTTTCCTTTTCAACATTCAGCTCTGCCGCACTGAAATCTTCCTTAAAATTGGAAGGCTAATAGTGAAAGGGGAGCAGATCGGAAATTCTTTCAGGGAGCGTATGAGGGACTGATGTACATAAGAGCTGAAAGGAAGCGAAACCTTGAGGTTAAATGAGTTTATCTGTGTTTTAAGCCCCCAACGTCTCCTTCCAGGCAGCGCTGCCTGGAAGGCACTAGGATTAGGCAATGGTTATGGCTATGGTTAAGGTTAGGTGCCTTGAAGTCTACGGTCGCAGCGCTGCCTGGAAGGAGACGTTGGGGGCTTAAAAACACCATTGAGCGTTAAATAAGCGGCAACCAAACAAGACGTCTGTTTGTGGCTTTACACCAGCATTTGGTTAAAGAGATAGAGAGAGACAAAGACAGAGTGATAGTGGGAGGGAACTAGATGTGCAAATCTTTGTTATCACGTACAACTAGGTCTTATTATTTTTCATTTTAAAAGAAACCCATATGGGACTTTATTGTACAATGAACTTTTTCTTCCATTGTGATCCCTTCAATAGTTGTTTCAGCATGTAGCATATTTTCAAATTTCATTGTGTTCTTTGATTCTTAAAAGGTAAGGCGATATTCTATATTTTTCTTTTTGTCAGAACATCCTATTTAAGACCAAAATACCAAAGTATTGCTAAAGACTGATATATCTTCTTCCTCCGTACCATAGAGCTCTATTGTCCAAAAATTAAACGCATCAAGCCAGACTGTTGCACTGGGTGACTTGTTGACACTATTTCCTCCAGCTGCTTCAGGAAATTAAACAGCCTTTTTCAAACAATTAATGCATGCATTTGTGAATTGTTTTTTTAGAGATTCAAGTCTTCAATAGGAACCAATGGGCTTGGGATGAGTGCCATACAGGGTAGGCATTCAGAAAGTATTAGCGTTGGTCTCTTTATCAAGTTTTTTGACAATAAGAAACCAGCCTTAACTTTAAAATGATTAGTTCACAGTAATTACACAAATGGGAAATGTTTTTTTAGTAGAAAGTACGTCCAATGAAAGTGTTCACAGTGAGAGATGAGGCCATTACCTTGGAAGGACATTTTCTTCAACAATGATGCTCAGAGACACATCTCAAATTCAACCTAAAGTATCTGTAAGGAAAGATATCATGAGAGCCAATGAGATAATTTACTTGATTTGTAATTTCGGCAAAACACAATTTAAAGGCTCCTTAGAGGCCTCAAAATCCTTAAGTGACTAAACACACCTAGATACTATATGTAAATCTTCAGATATGGCAGGAGCCTTACTTGTCATCTCTGACAGTCCTGTAGTCATATTTGAGTACTCTCATAAAAAAAAAGCAGTTCAGCCTTCAGGTTTTAGATCACCTTCATTAGCTGACTGATTACGATCCCAATGTGGGGTTCCTGTTTGACTTAATCCTTTTTTATGTTAACAACAACTTTCCTGCTATAATGTGTGCTTACTGTAAAATTATCGGCAGAGCTCAGCACCCACATTCATTCACCATACACAAGCTAGCACGGTGCCATTAGCTGCACTTGGCAAGGCTGCAAACAGCCAGCCGTGGAATTTTAAATACATGTGACCCGGAGAGCACATATTACAAAGAGGCAGCGACCCTGCCTGAGGGGAGTGTTGTTTCTGCAGCGAACAAAATTCTCTGCAACACCATTTAGTCTCCATTCATCAAAGTCATTTCTTGTTTTTCCAAACACCAGGAAATCAGGGGCGAGGTCACAATTTTCACAACAGGAGGAGGGAAAAAAAGAACAGCAATATTAATAAAAAAAAACGTGCATAATTATTCATCATTAGCTGCACCCCATCGGTCCAGACCCGTCATCGTCATGGCAACTACCCCCTGGGCCCAAATCCCCTCCTCCCACATCCTCCCCCCCCGCCCCTCACCTCCCACTGCATCCCACACGCCCCTTAAATGCACAACTCCAGCGGGACGGCCTCCTGACTAAACATGGCCGCCAGGCATTTCTATGGCGTGCAGGAGCGCAGCTTGAAACTCACTTGTCCTCCTCGCCTGGAACAGAACCACTCAGAAATCTGGCCTTGCCGCTGTCACTACATATACATATACATATACGCTTTCACTACCACCATATAAGTCACTCTATATAAACTGAATGGAATTGATCTGAATTCAAAGCAACAGTCGTCCACATTTTGGTCCATTATTCAAATTGTAATAATAAAAAACTAAACTGAAAAAGATGCAGAAATATAAATACACAGTACAGATACAGGCTTCACCACAGATACGTTCAGGGAAAAAAACAGACAGGGGTTGTTTGCGTTTCTAGAAAACCAATCACAATGCTCCAGACGCAGCGACGGTGGCTCTGCTAAATAGTCTCAGGAAGGAACTGGTTCTGGTGGAACATTTGCACCCTGCTAAAGAAAACTCCACATTCAATATTAAATGAAGTTAACTGTTGACAGTACAGTAACGTGAGCTATTTAAATCAGCTGATACATGGTTAAACCTCATTGGCTCCTACCAGTGTATCTCCATGTGTAGTTGGTCTACAGCAATCCCACCAATCAGTCCCAAAACCTCCCAGTTAGAGAGCTAATGGCATATTCTTTGTACATCTTTACAATCATTCCTTGACAGAACCAAGCAGGCCTTTCTTCCTGCACCATCCAAATTTTCTTCAAAAGTTGCCATTGTCAGCGTGTAGCTCGTACTCGAAGGCTGTTGTTGTTTCCTGTAGGGAAGCGATTTTGAGAACAGCAACGCACAGAGAGAGGAAGGAGAGGGACAAAGCCAGATATCGATGTTGGGCTTTATCCTGGAAATGTACATCTGTTGATCCAGATTAGATGACCCCTGCTATTTACAGTCAGTTGTCTTATAAATATACTCTATCTACTCTTTAGTAACAGAAAATCTTACTTAAGTGTACTGTATTTTCATAAATAAAATATACTCCAAGAAGAAAGAGAATAAAATAAACTGTGAACCTGAGACAAACAAAATCCAGAGCGAGAGGGACGAGAAACTCAAAGGATGACAAACAATGGTGCAACAAAATGCATCAAAAAACAAGAGAGAAGTATATGTTCAAAGTGAATGCACAGGGGAAGATTTGTTTTTTTTGTTTGTTTTTTTAGAATTTATTTTTATTAATTTCTGTGGGTCACCATAATCTGGTTCCAGGAAATACATCAAACATGGCGAAACAACAAATAAAAAAAGAAAAAGAACATAAATCGATAAAGACAGATTTCAAACTTTCATCAAAAACAGTTTCGTCAAAATTTCATCTCTATTTTTTATATACTATGCTTCCCTCAATCCTTATTGATTTTATTGACCCCCCCCCCACACACACACACACACACACACGTAAAATAAAATAATAACGGGGGTTCTAAAGACAGGTTCTAGAGGGCATCATAAATTTGGCTCCATTGGCAATCAAATTGTTTCTTTTTATTTCAGGGGGGGAGATTAACGAACAATTTCATACTGAAGAAAATGTGGTTTGCAACAAGGAAATGTACTGGATGTTGAAATATGTTTGTTGCATAGAAATGTCATCATGAAGCAAGGATGTGACTTATAAGTCAGTCAAGACTGGGAAGCATGACAATTATACAACAAGAAATCAATTGACTTAATGCAACATTACGTAACACTACTGGATTCCTTTTTAAACCAGCAGTCCATTGTTGTGATAAGAAAAGACCATTGATTCTGAGAAGCCTGAGAGAATTGGCTTCACTTCATGAGCATTACTTGATGTATGAAACCCTAATTAGTTTGGGATGTTTTCAGGTGTTTAACTTGTGAATCATGTGTTCCTAAGCACCGTGACCGCATCAGACTGAAATAAAATCAATCAAAATCAAAATAAATCACAAATACTCTGGTTTGTTTTGCCAAGTAAAAGACGGAACCAAAGAATCCTGAAACAACTATTTTAACAACAAAGTCATCTCATAAATCAACTATAATTCATCTCATATAGGACCAACACCTCAGATCACTCCCTAAGCAGCGGTCTTTCGGCTGCTCATACAGACCAATCTTATTTCTCCAGGTCGGAGGACAGCTCGTTTTGATGAAAATGAGTTTGTAGCTCGTTGTTGACCTTACTACGGTAGGAAATATGCTTTTTTTTTCTCAGCTGACCCCAGGGGGGCTCCGTACTCAGGACATTTATCAGCCTTGTAAAAAAGGCCATAGTAACACTTGCTCTGTCTCCTGAGATGATTGACCAATCCGTGACGAGACTCATCGCTTTGATCTCCTGCCAATCACTTGTGCTCAGACAGGAGAAGGGCACAGAATGTAGCAGCTCTAAACAGACTTTTTTCTTTTTCACTCCTTTTTTCAGTCCCGTTTTCGGACTTGTTGAAGTGATGTGTGTAGCCCATTCTGTAAGTTAAAACTATTCTGTAGCTTGCTAAACTGTCATGGGTTTAACTGCCTCGTTATCTGTGTTAACGTTTAAGATACATTTATTGATATTTCAATAAGTGTACTATTACAATGTGGATTAAGTTTTGCCCGTGTTAGCCTACGACATGACATTTATTTCGAGTGAGAGAGATATATTATTGCCTTGATAATATTGCTGTTGCTGTGTTTCTAATTGCATAGCTGATAGATGTGCAGATAGTATAATATTACTTGTGCAGCCACGTGTTGATATTCAGGTTGTGTTAGGGCATTGACATATATAAACTGGACCAACAGAGCCTGTGTCTCTGGTAGGAGACCAGTGAAGGATATCAGAAGTCTCTTTTCCGGTGCTGGCTGAACGTTAGTGAGCAGCCTCCAACTGAGCTTGAAGACGTAGATGTGACGTGAGCAACCTGTCTGAAAGTGTGAAGTCTTCTGGTAGCTGTGCCAAGAGAAATCTCAATCATTCCCAATCTTACAGAGATGGAGAGCGTAGATATACAGTATGTAAGGAGATAACATAGGCACAGGCTAATTATTGATCACTAACATGCTAGTTAACATTAGTAATTAAACCTAAACAGCTAATGTAAGTCCAAACTGCCCGTGAGCTTCTCCTGTACTATACGGTAATTCCTCTACTGTGTGACAGTAAGTCTTGTGGCTATGACCCAATCGTTAGCCTATTTTTATAAAAGCGTCTGCTACGGAGCCATAACATGAGCTACAAGGTAATGGAGCCTTTTATACATTGTCATGTTTCTTTAGAAATAAACAACGGACAAATAGAGTCTTTAAACGCTTCAGATGTAAAGTTATTCTCTGTCAAAGTGGCGCCAAAATGAATGGCAGTCAATGGAATGCTAACGGGAGGTGATGGCTTATTAGCATCAAAATGGCGCCATAGGAGCTATGCTTTGCGGAGGCTGGCTTACCCCCTTGTGATAGGGCTATTTGCTAGCAAGGTACAATTGCCAGCCTAGCGCTGTGGAGCCACGTGCTTAGCTATTAAAGGTGTATTACACTGTTTGCTCCATTATGGATAGGTGTGCTGTAATAGATGTGGCTTATTCTCAGTTTGTGTTACTAAGCAATATGTTACATTTATGTTAATTATTACAGAGAAATGAATGTAATTCGTATGTGCTGGTGGCTATAACATTTAGTTTTGGTAAATAATGTTTATAGTAAGTCATATGCTTATTAATGTGCATTATTATTTGTTTATATTTCAGAACCACATCCAGCTTCACATGTAACGTCAAATACTACTTCATAGTTAACTTCATGTTGGAGTTGTAAATAAATCTTCCTGGATCTCAGAGTCAGACATCTCTGGTTCAGGTTCTTACCGGACCCCCTACAGCTGGCCAGTGTTTCAAAAGTTTTTACAAGCCTATTGCCTATATTTTTGTAATATAATAAACACTGTTACACTTTTTGAAACTATTTCAGCTTGTGTAGGCCTACCAGTGCTTTCTGAACATATTGAACACACTTTTAAAAATACCACGATAATACGGAAAACCATGATAATTTTGGTCACTATAACTGTGAGGTTAAATTTTAATACCGTTACATCCCTACACCCATGTTAATTTTACTAATTAGGACTTTATAAATGTTTAAACTTTAGAAGGTACACTACCGGTCAAAAGTTTTAGAACACCCCAATTTTTTCATTTTAGCATTTCAAGTCCAATGAATAGCTTGAAATGGTACAAAGGTAAGTAGTGAACTGCCTGAGGTTAAAAAAAAAAAGTAAGGTTACCCAAAACTGACAAATAATGTAAATTTCAGAATTTTACAAAAAGGCCTTTTTCAGGGAACAAGAAATGGGTTAACAATGTTAAGCTGTTCTGCAGCAATGGAGGTTGATCAAGCTTTGAAAGTTGGTGCTACCAATTCCCACAGGTGTTCACACTGGTCTGGATTACTTCCAACCCCCTCTGTCTGTTTGTATAAAAGTATTGTTGGAACACACTGTGGTACCATACCCTCGTGAGCATTATTTAAACAGTATTGTACTGCAGAAAGTGTGTTGCCATAAAATGGCGGGAAAAAGGCAATTAACAATGGAAGAGAGACAGACCATCATAACACTTAAGAATGTTGGTCTTTCCTACAGAGAAATTGCGAAGAAAGTCAAGGTGTCAGTGAGTACAGTATTCTTCACCATCAAAAGGCACTTAGGAACTGGGGGAAACTCTGACAGGAAGAGGTCTGGCAGAATCAGAAGACAAGTTTCTGAGAGTCAACAGCTTGCGTGATAGGCGGCTCACAGGAAAACAGCTTCAAGCACAGCTTAATAGTAGTCGTAATAAGCAAGTCTCAGTTTCAACTGGAAAGAGAAGACTTGGAGCTGCAGGTTTGATAGGTCGAGTTGCAGCAAGAAAGCCATTGCTAAGACGTCAGAATAAGAAAAAGAGGCTTGCCTGGGCCAAGAAACATCATCAATGGACTACTGAAGACTGGAAGAAGGTGCTATGCACTGATGAATCAAAATTTTAAATCTTCGGTTCATCATGTGGGATTTTTGTACGCCGTCGAGTAGGTGAAAGGATGGTTCCTCAGTGTGTGACATCCAGTGTTGGGAAGGATACTTTCAAAACGTATTTCGTTACAGAATACAGAATACATGCCCACAAATGTAATTTGTAACGTATTCCGTTACGTTACTCAATCTGAGTAACGTATTCTGAATACTTGGATTACTTCAGGATTACTTCCACATTGAATTGCGTTTTATAAGTGTAGGAATGCGACCATCCCATCCAGCTTACTAAACAGGCCTATAATGGTGTGTTCTTTTCATTCCAACTAGCTGAATGTGTACCTGAACAAGCAGATAGAATATTGTATTGGTAGTCCCAAACTGCACACTACAAAAATCTAACCACGGTCTAACCCAGCCAGCAATGACATGTGGGGCCCAGATGAGGGCTTCATGGGCGGCAAATGTGGGCCCCATTATGGGCTTGCAACCGGGATCCACATTGGGGCAAGTCGTGGAAGCCCAGACATACTAAAAGTGGGACCTGTAAGGGTACTGCATGGGTCTTAATTGGGCACTTCATGTCAGACCCATTTGGACCCCACCTGCCTAAAGGGCGTTTAAAATGGGCTTGCTCCCAGGATCCACACGGGGGCCAGCCGTGGATGCACAGATGGGTTTTAAGTGGGACCTGTAAGGGTCTTATGTGGGTCCTAACTGGGTAATTCATGTCAGATCGATTTGGGCCCCACCTGCCCAAAGGGGTTTAAAGTGGGTTTGCACCCAGGATCCAGCCGTGGATGCCCAGATGGGCTTTAAAAGGGACCTATAAGGGTGTTATGTGGGATCTTAACCTGGAAATTCATGACAGACCCATTTGGGCCCCACCTGCCTAAAGGGCGTTTAAAATGGGCTTGCACCCGGGATCCAGCCGTGGATGCCCAGATGGGTTTTAAGTGGGACCTGTAAGGGTCTTAACTGGGTAATTCTGTCAGAGCCATTTGGGCCACACCTGACTAAAGGGGTTTAAAGTGTGCTTGCACAAGGATTTAACCGTGAATGCCCCTATGGGCTTAAAGTGGGCTCTGTAAGGATCTTATGTTGGTCCTAACTGGGCAATTCATGCAAGGCCCATCTAAGCCCAACCATGCCAAATGGTTTAAGGAAGCAGTCTAAGAAAAATGAAGAATGAATATAAGTCAAGATAAATAAAAGACACTTGACACTTTGAACTGCAAGAATTGTTTAATTGAACAACAAAAATGATCAGTTAAAAAACAATTTGAATGTCACAACATACCTGTAAACAAATCAAAAATATATTTTTAAAAAATCTCTGAAAAAAAACATCTCTCCAAAAGAATACATTAATACAAAATTGTTACATCGAACAACAAACAATCTTTAAAAAAAATTTAAATGTCAGAACATACAGGTAAATAAATCAAAAATATGTTGTTGTTTTTTTAAATCTGAAGAAAAAAAAAAACCACCTCTCCAAAAAATACATTAATACAAAATACACTCATGGCGTCTGCGTCTCTTTGGGCTCTTGCAGCCCTCTCCCCTCCACGGTCACGTGCGCCGGTAAACCACTTCAACAGCGCCATTTCCACTTCTTTGCAGTTCACATTTTGAGTCATTGCATTACTCTTCAGTGCACCTAAAAACAAAGGAGCATAAGTCAATTTAGCAAGGTTCTTTCTTGCTCCAACAAGTGCATGTTCTGCTCTTTCAATGGGTTGTCTCAGTCCGTTTTTTTAGCGCTAACAGTCACGGAGATATTCAAGCAGTTTAGCACTGTGATGGCCACAGCCGTGGCCATACAGCCATCTTAAAAGGCGGTAACCTCATACACTCACATTTATCTTAGTTCATGCAGTTTTCCTTAAGATTGGTTTCTATATCTTTTCAGACACATATATTTTGTTGTAAACATTTATTTAGTTTTAAATAACTGACAGGGCACTGGATTTGGTTTACATATATACTTTATTAGTTTTGGATTGGTTTTCTAATATAACTGTTTTCTTTGAGCTTACCAGTGTTGCAGATTCCACACCCTGGAGTGAGGCATGCAGGCTGCAGGGACAAAGGGGCGGCGTCTGGAACTACAGCAGCTTTATAGGGGTGGTGGCTAAATTGGACTCTACCACTACTTGTTATGTCAGGGTGGAGTTAGCTTTATTTGTCCTCAAGATATTTGAGTTTTGATTTGTATTGTCTTTAGTACATTTATTCAGTTAATGTTAATTAAGATTACATTTCTTTTGGAGTAAGTGTTTAGTTGTTTTCTTTTGTTATTTGTAATTTACATATTAGTGTTATTGTTAGTCACCCCCTGGGTGTCAAACCTGGTCTGATCACCCAGTATATATGTCCCCTTTGTTTCTTATATAGGAGGTCAGTTGTATTTTTGAGTTTGTTATGTTCAGAGCTTAAGTTCAGTTTGTTTATTTGACCAATTTTAAGGACCCAAACTTTATCTTTATTTGTTGTCAGAATTTTTGGTGGGTAAAATAAAAAACCCTTTTTTGAAATCTCCTTGCAACTCCTCATGCCTAACTGCTTGGTCCCTGACAAGCACCATGGATTTTGTTTTCTAGTTAGTGCTCACCTTTCTTTGAAAAGAAGTCAGTTACCAATTGTTTCCCCTCATTCTGTTTTCTCTCCTCCTCCTGTCTTTCCTTTCTTTTTGGTAGCATGATTTGGCTTTCTTTGAGAAAAGACATTTCTACAGCAGAAGTTTGCGCTCCACCAGACGCTCAACTGAACTGGCTAACGTAATGCATGCAGGTGGACTAAACCATTTGGCACATTAGCAAAGGGGGGGGGGGGTGAGACATTTTTGTATACAAATAGTCAGTCAATCAACCAAGTTATTCTGCCAATACACTAACTTTACACTTCATCTGATATGCATTATAAAATATTATTAGGAAATAAAAATATCCAGGTAAAATAAAATATATTCCAAACTTTTCAAGGGCCCTCTCTCCCCTTGGGCCCTGGTAATCAGTATTGGTTTTACCCCCGGTCCGATACCACTAGTGTCTGTGCTGCTGCTCGTCTTTATCCAGAGAGAGCGAACATTAAGTGACGCACAGGTCTGCTTCAGAGCTCCGTCTATCGTGATATATTAATTATTGTCCAACCTCTCCCGCTGTTTTTCCTTTTGGTTAGATTCTACATCAGATTAAACAGCACATACCAAAAATACAGACCACTGTACAATCTGCAGTGTTATTTTTCTGGCAAAATAATATTTCAACTTACCTCAATTTGTGAATGTCTGATAGAAGTTCTCCTTGAAGTCACAGCTAGAAGCAGTGCTTTCCGAATGGACTGCTAACGTTTTGAGCGCGAAACAAGGCCTTTGCATACAGGCCCCTTATAGATGTCCTAAGAACTGCCTGACCAAATAACAATTAAATACAGTAAAATTCGTAAATTGAGAGAATTAACAAACGTTAACTGCTCCGCTGGCTTCATTCTGAATGAGCCTAATTAGGTGTTGTGTGCATAACAGGCGGAAAGAGTACTGAAAAGCTGTACTCAAGTACAAGCGCTGTTACATTGCTAAAATATTACTAAGTAAAAGTACAATTTGTAAAAAAACAAAAAAAACTACTCCGAGTATTAGTTACTTTTAACCACCGTCACTTCTCCAGATAAGGGCTGGATGTGTGTTTTCCTTTACCAAAAGTTAAAATGCCAACAATCTATTAATCATTAATAATTGATTAGATACAAAACAAGTGTTTTTCCCTCATTTGTTTCTCAAACAGATCTACTGTACCTTTTACAGCCAACACATCAGTCATTGTTGGTGTATGAGCTACACCTTGATAGAAACACATGCTACTCCTTGGTCCAAGGACATCTAACAACAGAGAAGTGGAAGACAGATTGATGATGAGGCCTCCTGCAAGTCCTTTTCTAACAAATATTGAATTACAATTTCCTAAGAGGTAATAAATGCATCATATTCATGTCCATAAAGGGACTAGCTGTCTGTGAGCTATTTGGCGTCATCTTCAAAAAATGAAGTACCGTAAAACTTTGAATAGGATCCCAGAGTTTTATTTGATCAAATAGACCATTGGGACAGGCATCTATGGGATGTGGATAACCGTATGGGGTTATTTGTAGGGATGCTTGACATTGATTTTGTACCGATATCCGATATACCAATATTGTCCAATGCTTAATTTCCGATACCGATATTAGCCAATACAGATACTGAAACATATGATCGTTTATAGGCTTACTGCCCACTGTTCCATGACTCCCTTGAAACTGGGGATTTGAATGGTTTGAAGGACTAGTCAGCAACCGGTAGGCTCACTGGGGTGCGGTGCTTACTACCCCTTCGAGAGAAGATGCCAACTGAACATTTCTTTGACTGAGGTAAACAGAAAACAAATAGCCACACAAGAACAAAAATTCAACTCATTCCACTCATTGGGGCTTAGATCTGCCCTGCTCAAGAATTTATTTACTCTACAAACCCTGTGTGTATGCCGGTTGGCCAACAACCTACACCCAAATTTTGTCTGCATTCACATTGAGAGGAAACAAGCTTTCCAATAAGGTATAAAATGACATACTTTAGTCATTTTAAACCATTTCAAAAACCAATACCGATATTTACCGATATTTAATTTTAAAGCCAATATCGGCCGATAATATTGAGCATAGTTATTTGTCTAAATATGTGTTTCTGCCCCAAGGGACAGGCGTCTGGGACTAGGCTATTATTTGAAGTGTTACGGTAGGCCTGCAACCTTTCTGAGAGTCCACTAATCAGCATAATTCAACACAGCGTAAACTTCGACCTATTTTGATGTTTTTTACATTTTTGGGAAGTTACATTTTTCATTTTCTGCACGACTAACACAAATGACTGATGGATTGTTTTAGCGAAAGATCTACATTCATGCAATGTTTGTTCTTTGGTGACTAGCGTGACTTGAAATGTATTGAGTTACAATTTCTAAATCTCAAAATGCTTGATTAGCCTTAATGTAGAGTACTACAAGTTACTAAAAATTGTACAGTAAGTAATTACATAACTCAGTAGGCCTACATAGTTACTTTGCGCCTCTGCCATGCAGGACCCATATATGTGTTCCCAGATTAAACCCATGCCCACTCGGCACATAAATATGTCATGCAAGACCCATATATGTGTTCCCAGATTAAACCCATGCCCACTCGGCATATAAATATGTCATGCAAGACCCATATATGTGTTCCCAGATCAAACCCATGCCCAATCGGCACATAAATATGTCATGCAAGACCCATATATGTGTTCCCAGATCAAACCCATGCCCACTCGGCACATAAAAATGCCATGCAGGACCCATGTATGTGTTCCCTCATCAAACCCATTCCCACTTGGCCCATAAAAATTCTATGCAGGACCCATATATGCGTTCCCAGTTCAAACCCATGCCCACTCGGCCCATAAAACTTCTATGCAGGATCCACATATGCATTCCCAGTTCAAACTCATGCCCACTCGGCCCATAAATGTGCCATGCAGGACCCATATGTGTTCCCTGATCAAACCCATGCCCACTCGGCCCATAAAACTTCTTTGCAGGATCCATATATGCATTCCCAGTTCAAACCCATGCCCACTTGGCCCATAAATGTGCCATGCAGGACCCATATATGTGTTCCCAGTTCAAACCCATGGCCACTTGGCCCATAAAAATTCTATGCAGGACCCATGCGTTCTCAGTTCAAACCCATGCCCACTCGGCCCATAAATGTGCCATGCAGGACCCATATATGTGTTCCCAGTTCAAACCCATGCCCACTTGGCCCATAAAAATTCTATGCAGGACCCATATATGCGTTCCCAGTTCAAACCCATGGCCACTCGGCCCATAAAAATGCCATGCAGGACCAATATATGTGTTCCCAGTTCAAACCCATGCCCACTTGGACCATAAAACTTCTATGCAGGATCCATATATGCATTCCCAGTTCAAACCAATGCCTACTCAGCCCATAAATGTGCCATGCAGGACCCATATATGTGTTCCCAGTTCAAACCCATGCCCACTTGGCCCATACAAATTCTCTGCAGGACCCATATATGTGTTCCCAGTTCAAACCCATGGCCACTTGGCCCATACAAATACCATGCAGGACCCATATATGTGTTCCCAGTTCAAACCCATGCCCACTTGGACCATAAATATGCCATGCAGGACCCATATATATGTTCCCAGATCAAACCCATGCCCACTGGGCACATAAATATGTCATGCAAGACCCATATATGTGTTCCCAGATCAAACCCATGCCCACTTGGCCCATAAATATGCTATGCAGGACCCATATATATGTTCTCAGTTCAAACCCATGCCCAATTGGCCCATGCCTGTCCCTCATGGGGCCCATGTAATCAGCTCATATGGGCTTCCTATGTGGGACTCATACTACAAAACCTACATGGGACCCGCTGATTTCACCCAGCCAAAGCCCATGCCCACACAGATACCATGGAACCCCTACTTAACCCATCTGGGCCCCACATGTCATTGCTGGCTGGGAAGCTACCACAAGCTAATTTTAGCTAACGTTAGTTAGCATGTCAAACGGGGCTGTCAGTCTTTAAACGGCTCTGGAGCTAGTACATCAGCACCGAGGAGAATGTAAAGTCGCACGTCAATGTTAAAATAGCAAGGTGACCAGTAAAACTACAGCAGACGACTACCCTTGACTAATTAAAAAAATAACTTACTTTAAGATGCTTCTTCAGGTTGGAGGTGGAGTAATTTGGAGCTGAAAGGAGGTTGGTTGCTGGCAAGCAGAGGCTGCACGGCACAGTTGGCTATATATCATTGTCCCTGTTCGTTCTTTAATGTGAAATGCTGTTTGAATTTCCAATATAGAAACTTATTGCTGCCCTGTCTCTGTCGTGCCGGTTCCGACTCCATTGTGACTGATCACGCAAATAGCTATTTTTTTCTATTTCATATCGGGGCTTCTGGAAAATGCATTAAGTTGCCTTAATTTATTCAGAGTGAATAAACTCGTGAAACAGAGAAGTATCGTCATGTAATCCACTGATTTTAACAATGTAACTGTATTCTAAATACCAACTATTTAAGTTGTAACTGTAACGGAATACAGTTACTCATAATTTGTATTCTGAATACGTAACGCCGTTACATGTATTCCGTTACTCCCCAACACTGGTGACATCAACTGTCAAACATGGAGGAGGAAGCGTGATGGCCTGGGACTGTTTTACTGGATCCAGGGTCGGTGATTTGTACAGAGTGAAAGGCACCCTGAAACAAAACGGCTACCACAGCATTTTGCAGCACCATGCAGTACCTTCTGGTATGTGCCTAGTTGGTCAGGGGTTCATCCTACAGCAAGATAATGACCCAAAACATAAGTCCAAGCTATGCCAGAACTACCTTAGGAAAAAAGAACAAGATGGTAAGCTTAAAAACATGGAGTGGCCAGCACAGTCCCCAGACTTAAACCCCATTGAGCTGGTTTGGGATGAACTGGACAGAAAAGTGAAAGCAAAGCAACCTACAAGTGCCACACATTTATGGGAACTTCTGCAACAGAGTTGGGAAGAACTTTCTGAAGAATATTTGATTTCCATTGTAGAAAGAATGCCATGAGTGTGTTCAGCTGTTATATCTGCCAAAGGGGGCTACTTTGATGAGTCAAAAATGTAGAATACATTTTGGTTTATAAATTGATTCCATGATTTCTTTTTTAACTTAAATTGTTCATTTGTTCTATTCTTTCATTTCAGAGTACAAAACAAAATTGAACTGCATGAATTTCAATAAAAACCTGGAAAAATCGGGGTGTTATACAACTTTTGACCGGTAGTGTATACACACCAAAGAAGAGGCAGAAAATTATCATTCACTTTGAGGACCTCTGACCTTTGAGTACTTCCATTCCCAAGGATGAGAATAGATGCATGGAAAATAATGCATTGTTACTAACAACAGCATACAACAACAACAGTCATAGTAGTGGCATTTTAAATGACCATAGTATCATTTGAAAGCAAGTTAGACAAAAAAGTCTCATGTCTAAGTAACTTTTTTCCCGTTGCAGGTACAAAACGTATGTCATAAGAAAGTCTTAACACTTTAACTGCCAATGAGAAACTTGTGTTCAAAGCTTTTAAATGTTGCTCAGTAAGTAGGTGCATTTTGTTTTTATTGCACTTTTTAAAGCAAGTGCCCCAAAGAAAGGAGAAAAGTGACTGAAAAGTGAATGAAGTTAGAGTGACTTCCCCTGGCTGCAGTAAAAAGGTTAAAAACAGGCACACTAACACCAACAATGCTAAAACTTCCTCTGGCCACTCTCTGTTTCTCTGAAAGCAGGGGGGAAGACCTGTGGCAGTGAGCCAAGATGGCAACATTGCCAGCCCCCCACACCCCCTTGCCCTCAGAGTCCTGCCCCAACGCTGTCACCAAGCTCATGGTGTCTCTCCATGTCCTGACTTAAGGTAATGGCTCCAATTTCACAGTTTAATTATGGCTAATCTAAGGAAGCCAAGCCAATGCTAATGAGACAGCGCATGCTGGCCGCCAGCACTCGCTGGGATCAAAACGTATGTACAAGGTGCTGAGTATTTACAGCCTGAGTATGTGCTGTGATCCCAGCTGCAAAGGGCTGATGAGCTGCAATGTTTAACAAAATAATTACGATCTGCAGAGATGTACTAAACTATTTTTTTAGGATGGCATGAACACCTCGTTCTGATGAAGTGTTGAGACAATGGACTGGACTCCCACCTGACCACCAGTAAGAAAGCAGGAATACCTCACACTTGTGTTTGGCACCTCTGTTGTTTATTGTTTAGTTTTTGTTAGCTGAAATGATCCAGGGTTGCTATTTCATCTGTTTTCCAAAGTAGATTCAAGAGCTGCAGTTTAAAGCCCATGGCTCCTGGTTGCTTCAATGTGGAAGCGGACGCTGGCCCATTTCTTTGTGGGTTCAAACCTAATTGATAACTTGTCTTACGTACATTTCAGTGGGTTCTATCCATTTATTTACTCAGAGAACAAGTTACAAAGATGACCACCTATGTTTTTCATTTTCACAGTGTGGGCAAACATCTTTTTCCATTGTGTCATTTCTGACCTGTGATTCTCTACTATGTATATTCTTATGTGTGCACATTAACTTAAAAGATATAAATTCTAGATTTGGGTTCTTTGTTATGTTTTTCTTTGATGCTGTTTTTATTGTATTGTAGACAAAAGTAGGCATACAGATGGTTTTCTACATTGTGATTTGTGCTGTTTCACTGTTTGTGCTGTATTTTCATAATAAATGCGAAGCAACATTTAGCCTTGTGGTACTTGAGAACATTTGATCGCTGTATTGTTTTTTGTAGTCCATTGCAATAAGCTACACACAGTACCAACTACTCAGACGTCAGCTGTAAACTACTATGTACACAGCAGAAGTGTGTGATTGCTGTGTGTTATATGCTCACACACTCAGACTCTTTTTTTTTTTTTTCCAGATAGCTATTCTTCTTTTTTTTTTTATAAATTGGAGTCATAAAGCATTTGGAAAAGTACAAATCTTTCACAATTAAGTTTTCAACTCGTAACACTTAATTTCGCAAAAAATCTGAAAACACCTTTTAGTATTTATTTATATAGTGATGTTAGAGGCTTTTCTTGGTTAAGAAAGACTTGTCTTTGGAATCTTTATGTTCATGTTGATTGACATGTAAATTTGGAATCTTTGTGTTCATGTTGATTGACATGTAAATTCAGCAGACTAATCTAACCAGGACACTACTCTAGAAGTCAAAAATGTGTTGAAAAATCTAAAGAATATACAATGAAAATATTACATCTTTATAAGCAGCTTTTCCCCTCATTCCTTGACGTCTGTGAGCCAACGTCTCACTAAAGGCGTTGGCTTTTCCTTAAATTCTTCATTTAAATGTAGCACAAACTAGATGCCCACACCTCAAATATCAGTCACTTGATTTATATGGTGTTATAGTATCAGATAATCCAGGAGCATCTCTACAAGGTTCTATTTTCATTGCAGTAAACGCTCCAATTAACTTTCAGCCGTGGCATTTTTTTAATTGATTGGCAATCAGCCGCTCGTGACAGAAACTTAGATGACAGGTATTCATCCATTACACCCAGCGTTGCTCTCACTTCATGTTGGGTGCATGTTAGACACTGGCTGTTCATAGGTATTATGAAAACACACACAATTTAATTAGTCCCTTCCCCAAACATCCCAGCGTCTACAAAGCAAAGGCAAACTGTCAGGGCCTGTGATTTCAAGGGGGTCCTGTCTCAGATGTCCTTTAAGATATAACAGATACGTTTCCATCAACATTCATATCTTTTTTTCCAAAGCAGGATGATCAATTTGCTGAGATCTACAATCAAGTATAATCTCCCCCCACGCTTTAAGGTAGAGAGGATTGCAGTGTTTGGGGTCCTGCTAAAAAGCAATGGTACTGGTCTGAAAAACAATGCAATCTTTTCAAAGTATTCATCACCTGATAAAAGCTGCCAAGGTCAGACCTGTGGGAGATTGCTCGATCGAAAACATTATTTGTGCACTGGGGTCGTTTGCCTGGAGAGCACTTTTAAAGGAACAAAACTGCTTGGGAACAGCAGTAGTGGTGGTTGAAGTGCAATAATGTTTGGTACATTAAACTTTCTTTTAAAATTTGTACAATTATGGGGTGTTGGGATGGCATAGTAGGCTAAGAAAACCATGAAAACTGATCACCCCTTTCCCTCGCCTGGTCTTTCGTGTCTCACTCTGACCTCTCTAATGAAGATGAAAATGGTACAAAGAACATAATGCACATTTTTCCTCAACAACAGTCTCATTAGTGTAGTTCACAAAACTAAAGCACGATCTGATAGAGTGCTGAATTTGACTCCACTTTAGGTCAGCTTCTGTTACACAAGTGTCTGCTGCACCACCATGTCAGTTGGTTTCTCTAATCGGTCTGAACACTAACTTTCTGTGCATTATTTTAAAACAAATGTGTTCTTATTAATACACTTGTTAATAAAAGCAGAACATATTTAGCAACTATATTGTCACATAATCATCATACAGAATGAGTCTATAATGAGTTACGCCTCTCCTTAAGAAACCCTCAACCCGTCTGAAGTAAACAACTACACACCTGTCTCTCTTCTTCCATTTCGCTGCAAAACACTTGAGTGTGCAATCTTCAATCAACTCTCTTCCTATCTTCACCAGGTGTGTTCAGATAAAGTGCTTTGCTTTACTGATAGTAATGTATCTGATGGAATGTGTTCATTCGCCACTATCAGCCAATCTACTGACAGCACAGGCCTCAGCTGTAGCCAATGTATAGTACTAATGTTCACATCTGCTCACATATTCATGTCTTCTATTGACAGTTGTGCCTCTGAAATTCCCTTGTACTTTGTAATTCCCACAGTCTGAACAAAACTTAAATCCTACATCTAACACCCATGGGTGTTGTAGTTGTGAGATGCTCACAAAATACTTATATAACTGTACAACATGTATTATTATTAGATGGATATGATTGACCTTATATTATGGCAGTAATTTTTCAGTCTTTCATACATAAATCCATCTCAGGAAAGCCTCAGTCTAATGCTCTGAGTCGTTACGGTTAACATTTGCAGGTATAGTTGAGGGCTGTGTTGCCTTCCCTGTGTAACCTTGGTTTACCTGCTTCACTTTGTAATACTTCTAATTGTGGATGAAATTAGACCCACCATGGCGAGTGACTCAGTCATCCTCAGCATAGAAATGCATTACCTACGGCTTGTGATCAGCAGACACACAGGAGCTAACAGTGACCTGCCTAATGCAGGAGAAATGTGACAAAATTGTTTTCTTTCTTACTTTCTTTTTAACCCATGACCAAAACTGAGCCTTACCTCATTTTTTATCATCAAACCGTTACAATGTGACACCTATATTAAACTGTAGGTTATTCATGCCATTTTCACACGATCATTTCATTATACAGGAACATAACTGTGCAACATGTGATCAGGACACAATTGCTGAGATATGTTTTCATGAATTAAAAGTACCAGAAATGTTAACTACTCCTCATTTCAGATTCACTATACATTTCCAATGAATACAGTACAGTTGTTGTGGTACAAGTTTTGAACAGTTACAAAATTGCTTGTTTACCTGTTGCAGACAGCAAAAGCCTCAGCACACATGCAGTGACGTACGGCAAAGAAGACAAGACAAACAGTACGATATCGTCGCTGACCTTTCAGTCCCGGCAGTCCCCAGTGTGCTGAAGTTTAAATCGCTTCAAATACTGGGGGCTTGTAATGCAGGCCATATGGGAACTGACATGTTTTCTACTGTTGCATTTAGTCTAGACTGAAGCATCAGCCAAATGATTCAAATGTAATAATGAATCATGTAGCCACATCTCACTCTGCTGTGTCCTCTGCACCGAAATAGTTTCTGCATTTTGTTTAAGGAATAAATAAAGTATGTTGTTGTTTTTATTAATGTGATACCATAGGCTTTACCTGTCATACATCATTCTAGCAATGGCAATATTTGGTCACCTTTATCATCAGATTAATTGCTTTATTTTGCTGTTGTGGTCCCAGGCAGTCTCCCTCGATCTGGAACAGCATCTGCTAAATGCCTTAAATGTACATTTACATTTTTGTAATCACGCAGCCTACTGTTTACTCTGGGAATGCTACAAAACCCGTAACGTGGATCACCAGAAGCATCTGGACACAATAATAATCCACAGGCATTTTGGAAGAAATGCCATTTTGTGTCAAAAATGATTGAAATTCAATATCTCTGAAATACAGAGATTATCATTATGTAGTGTCGTGTTTAGATTTAACAAAGGATTGTTCCTCAGTTATGTTCTTTTTTATGTTAATTGTAAAAATTTTTAGAATGTTTTCTAGTTCATTTCATAGCTATGACAGTAGATTTATAAATACATGCTAGCAAACCGAGAATAAAAAGAGAAAAAGGTTGAGTATAATGACAGTGTTTTGTTATTGTCCATGGACAAGTGGATTTCAATTCAACAGCCAGTACGGTTTGCATCTGACGTGCTGCAGCTGAGCTGGGGTGTGTGGCAGAGTGGAGTATACGTACAATGGAACGCAAGGCCGTCACTGATGAGGGGGAGGAACACTCACGGCCTGTCTGCCATTCACCTTCACCTGCTACCACTGAACAAAGACTGTTCTGTGCCTCACTGTGAGTGTCTTTGTTTGTGTTTCTATGAGTGTGTGTCAGATTCTGAGATCCTGAACTGCTCATCATACAAGTGTGTGTGAATGGACAAAGCCTATATATACTCAGTGCTATACTCAGTGTGGTACATAATATTTATCACCTTTATAGAGTTGGGAAACTCTAGAGCTATTGTTGCTCACATGGATGCAGAGGTTCAATCCCAACATCCGTACTATCCAGGGATTCAGACTAAACATGAGGTAAGAGGTCACTTGTCACTTAACTGTCATTACAGCATCAGGACAAGTAAACAACTTGTGCCTCTCCTCACTCTCCTTTAGAGCACCGGACACTTTAGACACTGGAAGTCTCTAATGTCCAACCCTTGTAGCTTGGCCTCCCTAATCTTTCCTAATCTAACCACAGACACTTGCCTTGGTTATAGACTCACAGCGGTTTGCTGCTGTGAATGAATAGGGGAAACACTGGAATGGATATTTGGCGTTATTTTAAATCAACGGGAAACATTGATGTATGAAACTGCCAATTATATAAATTTATTTATAAATCGAAGGTGCCAGAATGTCGTTCTGGATCTTTTCTGGCAGGACACACAGTGTAGATGACGTTTCCCACGCAGTTGACTAATCACTCACGGACCCTCCCCTCTCACACATATTGGCCAACTCTCAACTTTCAACATGAAATAAAAAAATAAAAAAGTCTAATTCACAGGTCACACATTTGCGAGTAGTTGTAAAAAATACTTGCACTGTCTCAAAAAATGGACACAAAATGCAACCATTTGGTCCCAGTCTGGAGTCCTGCTACTTCCTTCCGTTCTGTAGTGTGTGAGGAGTTGAAATACATTTCCTTAAAATCTTCCCTAAAAAAAGCAGAAACCAGCATAATTTTACAAGTCAAATTATGGCCTATTGTAAACTTTGGAAGCATACCCTCACCATATTAGTTGTAATGTGTATGTAATTTGGGTAACACTTTATTTGAAGGGGTGTGCATAAGACTGACATGACACCGTCATAATTATGACATGACACCTGTCATGGACATGAAGGAGTCATTTGAATGTTTATGACTGTTGTCATTTGGGAAATAATGACACTTTTAATGCAAAGTTAGCATTGTTTGAAATGTCTGTGTTATGACAACCTGACAGTAAGCAAGACAATATAACCTGTCAATGTCTTCGTTATGACAACTTGACATTCACCTAGACAATAAAACTTGTTATAAATATGTAATGGCATCAAACTTTAAGAAACTATTTATCTTGATGTGTTAACATTACTAGAATTAAGTGGTTGGTTTTTACATTGGCTGTCATGAAACCATTATAATTGTGTCATGAATATTTTTCCTTGACTTCAAGTAAAGTAAAACTAGGGTTGGGTACCGAAACCCTGTGCTAATACAGCACCGGTGCCTAAACGACCGGTATCTACCGGACCGAATAGCAACGCGGATTTCGGTGCCTCATTTTGGTGCCACTTAAATGCCTGCGCTGCTCTCCAATGCTCCAAAACGGACATTAGAGGCAACAGAAGCATCGCTGCACAAGATGCTAGTTAACGCTACACTCGACAGCAGGTAACGTTAGCCTACCGTTAGCTAGCAGCTGGATTAAACACGGTTAAAATGCTGACAGCTAAACGGTGTAAAGTGTGTCTGTATTTCCCTGTAGAGGATTCCAACACAGGGACGTACAGTCTGCTGCCGTCGTTGTCGGCAAAACAACACACACGGTGCATTCACTTGAAACTAGTAAGCCTCGTGGTGCATTCAAAGTTAATGGAAAATACCCTTTTCCCATACAGTGGTTATTTTTCTAGTTTTAACAGCAATTTACTGGTGAGGTAAGTTATTGTTAGAAGTTATTGTTATTACATTTTTAATAAATCATTCAATTTTGACCACACTGCCTAAGCAATAAACAAGCCGTTATTTAATGTAATCGTGTGCTCTTCCTTTGTTTTAAAGTATCGGTTCAGACACCATTTAGGCACCTGTATTGGAAAAAAAACCTAACTAATTTGGACTTGTTATGAAAGTTGATTTTACCATTGAATGCTTATATAACTTGTCATTAAGATGTCATAAAAGTTATAAGACCAGTTTGACAACAGTGAATGCAGTACTGAGGTGATTTAATGTGTTTTGTACAGATAACATTAGCTTTAGGCTAACATTACTTTCACCAGTCTCCTGTGTGAAAGTGCTGTGGTTGTTTGACCCATCCACCACCAGCGAGATTCACTAATGTCAGCCAACATTTAGAAAAAATATACATTTGAATAGTAATTTCAGCATTCAATTAGTATTGATTTTTGTACTATTCAAATTATATTCCACTTCCGGAATTCGTTCCAACATCCCTAAATTAGACTAAGCTAAATTACCAACTACCATTGTTTAGGTTAGATTAACTTCCTTCTCATCCTTGGCACTGAACCCCCAACTGCTCGAGGCGCCTGTCCATCTCGCCAATTAGTGCATGTATAGGTCCTGGGCATGTGTGTGTATTTCAGGACTGTGCTAATAAAGTATGTCTTCTTCTTCATATTTGAATAAAGCAAAGTTATTGACGTGTATGTGATCATGTACATGCATGTACATGCACTCAGCCCTCTGCTATACTCCCTGTACACAAGCGACTGTTCCCCAGCTCATCCAACCAACACCATCATTAAATTCACAGATGACACCACAGTCGTCGGTCACATAGCAGAGGGAGATGAGACACACTACAGGGCTGAGATCGAGAGGCTGACAGCAAGGTGCCCTAACAACAACCTGGAGCTCAACACATCAAAGACCAAAGAGCTGATTCTGGAGGAAGCGGCAAATGGACCTACCATCTAGTAATACAATTCATCATGCTAAATTATTATATTGCCTGTTTTGCACTGCATTTATACTTTTCCAGTACTGTGATCTTTTAAAAAGAAAAGATTTTTTGGTGTGAGAGTACGATGTGAGTAAGTGTATGAATGTATACTACTATGCACTAGAAGCACCTGTCCCATTATGTGTATGTGAGGGTATGGTTTGTGGAAGGGTATGGCATGTGCATATGAATGTATACTTCTAGACACCAGAAGGAGTAGCACTTCAATTTCATTGTGACAATGTTTTTTGTTGTTGTTTTTTTTGGGATCAATTTTTTATTATTTTTTAGCACCATTTATCATACAGACATACAAAACAAATTCCACAATACGTGCCAGGTAATGTCAAGTGTTGTATAGAACAGATGAAAACAAATTGAACAAGAACAAAAACCCTCTCCCACCCCCTACCCTCTGTGGCCTCGAGGAAAAAAAACACAAAAAAACAGAACTCACACCTTGCCTCTAGTTCTTGTGGCATTGAGGTCATTAGGTCTGATATTTGTGCTGCAGCGCTTTCCCATAGGCTGATAGTTGATAATTTGGCTTTGTTAATCCTTGCTGTAGAGAGCTCTAGAAAATACGCTAACCACTGTTTTATACAAAGCAAGTGGAGGAGGGGAGCCAGCGCTGACCTCTCATTTTCTTGGTTGCAGTTGAGCCAGCTAGCCACATCTTCCTCTGTCTCTCTCTTACAGCAGGTGTAATTTATACTCATCATTAAGTAACAAAACAATCGGGTCAGTAGGGATTAGATATCCTATCACATCACATATTATTGATGTTGTTTTATGCCAGAACTCATATGTAGGAAAGTTCCAGTTTGTTCAGGTTGACAGAATGTACAATAGGGAGTGGGAATGGCTTTCGAGACGAATCTCTTCTGAGGAATCCAATATGTCCTATGGCACAGCTCTCGTTCCCATTTCTTTACTATTGGGAGTTCTCCTATGGATATTTGCATCAGTTTACCATAAATCTTGGACACAAATCCTCTCACAGTAAAATCAACAAACCATTTAATGACTGGATGCGCCTCAAGACTGTTTCCCCATGGCACTCCGTAACATTTTAGGGCTGATCTTAGGCACAGATAAAAGTAGAACGATGTCCTGGGGACCTCAATACTAGCTCTCATGTCTTCAAAACTCAACATACCTTTCTCATTGAATAGCTGGTCTAAAGTATAAACACCTCTGTCACTCCACTGCTCACCACCAAAGGGTTTGTTACCAGACAGTAAGTGGGCATTGTGCCATATTAGGGTATTCAAATGGCACTTATTGGTGTAGCGTAGTTGCTCCTCCACCTGTTTAAAGTTGGTCAGTTGGTGATAATAGGACCAGCATACACTTTTTTGGACACACACCTGCAAAGGCAAGGTCTTGCAGTCTTAGACTTACAGTGAGGTTTAGCTCTTTTAACCCTTTCTCTTCATGGAACTGTAGATGAGGGGTCCATCCACACTCTGAGGGCCCGTAGCTGAAAGGCTCTGTGATACACTTTAAGATTAGGGAGGGCCAAGCCTCCTGTGTTTGTGGTACATTGCAAGGTAGAGTATTTTAGCCTAGGTTGCTTATTATTCCAAATATACTGCCAAATTAAGGTATCAAGTTTCTTCCAAATATTTATTGGTGGGGGTAGGGGGATCATTGTACTTAAGAAATTCACACGAGGAACTATGTTCATTTTAACAACAGCTATCTTGGACTGTAGTGATGCCGGCAGCGCAGACCAATTGGCCACATCCCTTTGAACACTACCTAATGGAGCTCAGCGTGAATTCAGTCAGGGAGACTTCTATTCATGGTCTCTCCCCCTTTTACTGTCAGCTGGGCGGTGGGTGTTACGGTTTAAACCAATTAGAGTCTGGCACTTATGTTCTAACCAATCACAGCTGACTACCGTGTTTTAAAGCTGTCTTCTCTCCTGCTTCTGTCAGTTGTTTTCAGACTTCAGTGCAACCCGCCTCCTCCCCTTTCTCCTCCCGGCCTTTGGACAGTGTTCTCAGTCTTCTCCTGGCTGTCGGCTCTTGTTCGTCTTCGGCTTCCCTTGCCACCACCAGTGTCTGGTTTCCATTGGGGGATGTGTTTGGTTTTCCTAAACCAAAGAATTGTATAGATACCCTTCCAATGGAGACTAATCTCCAAAACTACTTATGTTCCAAATACTTATGTGTATGTACTTGGTTTCTCTTATTAAACGTTTGCATATCTGCAACGGAGTCTCTCCTGATTGAAATATAGTTTCATAGTTGTCCTGGACAACTGGCTGTAGCGACGCATGTATGGTGATGCCAAAATATGTAATTTTGCTTTGGGTTGGTATTGTAACACTAATGGCTGATGTCACATGCCTGTCGTTCAATAAAAGATTAGATTTATTCCAGTTAATTTTATAGCCGGAGATTGAGCCAAATTCATTGAAGATCTTAAGAATTTTTGGAATAGAGTCCTCAAGATCAGAGATGTACAACAAAATATCATCTGCAAATAGTGATCAATATCACTATTTGCAGATGATATTTTGCTGCTATTGGATTTAATGTGGACATTACAGATTTTATTTTGCCTTATGGCTTGGGCTAACGGTTCAAGAGAGATTGCAAACAGCATGGGGGAAAGCAGGCATCCCTATCGCGAGCCCCGCTTGATGGGAAATGGCTGAGAATGCAAAGCCATTGGTTGAGACTATGGCCGTGGGATTCGCATATAAAGTACACACCATGTCAATGAATTTGGCCCCCAAACCAAGGCTCTCCATTACTTGCTACAAGTAATTCCACTCTAGGCGGTCGAAAGCCTTTTCCACGTCCACTGATAAAACTGCTGCCTTTGTTGGGAGGTTCTTGGCTTCTTCTATTACAGGAAATAGTCTGCGTACCTTGTCTGCAGCATGACGCTTTGGTATAAAATCTGATTGGTCGGGGTGGACTAGCTTCTCAATGCAGCGCTCTAGGGGGAGAGCCAAGACTTTGGAATAAAGCTTAATATCATTCCCGATTAGGCTGATGGGCCTGGGTTAGGGTAAGATCTTTGCCCTTTCTGGGTATAACGGAAATTAGCGCAGTGTTGGTTTGTTGGTGGAAAGTACCGTTCTCTATGGCTGAAGTTAAAGCTTGTAAAATGGTAGGTCCTAATATGTCAAAATACTGTAGAAGAAGTTCTGATGGAAATCCAGCCAACCCTGGTGTTTTCCCCTTTTTAACAGTTTTTTAACTGATTCCTCTAACGTTCCTCTAACGTAATAGGTTGACCCAGTTCTTCTGCCTCCTCTGGGTCAAGAAGAGGCAGGTTTAGTTCTTTTAGGAACTTCTGGCACTGTGTCGGATCTGGGATGCAGGAGGACTCATACAACTTTGACAAGAAGGATTGAAAAGTGGCGCTGATATCCTTAGGATTTGTTGAGATACCTCGGTCTGTGCGGATGTTGATAGTAGCTCTGGATTCGCTTTGTTTTAATTTCAGAGCAAGCAATTTGCTTGGTTTACAGCCATTAAAATAATAATGTTGCCTCACTCTGTGCATTATGAACTCAGCTCTCCTTCTTAGCAAATCATTCAGCTCTGTTCGACTTGTGACTAGAAGAGTATGTGTAGCTTTAGAAAAACAAGTCTTAAGAGACTGCTCTAAAGATTTAAAACGTTCTTCCAACTCCCAAATCCTTGCCTCTCTTTTCCTCTTCAAGTTGACCGCGAAAGAAGATGTGAAATCTCTGTGGAATAAATCCTTTAGTTGCCCGTCAGAAACTGAGTCGGTATTGATTGACGTAAACTCAGCCAGTTCTGAATCAAAAGCTGTGTTCTGGAGAAGGGAATTATTAAATTGCCATCTCCTAGATCTTTCTCCTAACATATCACAATGGAATGTGGTTATCAGCGCATTGTGATCAGACAGGATTGCTGGTTCTATTGCTATCGTGTGGAACATTGCCTTAAGCTCACTGGAGCACAAAATATAATCAATACGGGAGTGGGTGAGGTGACGTGTTGAAAAGAAGGTGTAATCCTTGCTAGTAGGGTTGTGCATCCTCCATATATCTGTAAGATGGTGGGATTCCACAACTGCATTAAACATGTCTGATATATGTTAATGGGCTGTTGTGTGATTGACCCCTGACCTATCGTGATTTAAATCTAGTACTGCATTCATGTCTCCCCCTATAATTAGTGAATATTCATTGAGAGAAAGCAATTCATTGGTTAGGCGTGGGAAAACACTTTCATCATATGTAGCCGGTGCATATACTGAGACTATGGGCCCTATTTTAACGATCTGAAACGCAAGTATGAAACGCAAAATGCAAGTAGCTTTGTGGGCGGATCTCTAGCGCTGTTGCTATTATACCGGCGGGATAAATGAGCCTTGCGCCCGACGCAAATCTAAAATGGGTGGGTCTGAAGTAGCTAGGTGTGGTTTGGGCGTAACGTGCAATAAACCAATCAGAGCGTCATCTCACATTCCCTTTAAGATCAGGCGCGCTAGTTCCATGGCGGATTGCTATTATGACGGCGGATTTGCCTGGCGCACGCCAGTGGAGCTGTCCGGGATGCGGCAAAATAATAAATGCCCGTCTTGGCCAGGTGCCGATGTTGCTGCGGCCTCTCGGGCGCATCTCCTCAAGTCTGGAGAGGATTGCTGCAGCCTTGGAGGCTCCAAACGCACCACCTGCACCTGTTGTGCCCCTTCCTCTTCCCCCCACACCATCTCCGTCCACCCGCTCCATCAAGAGCACATCGCGCATTACTCCCGGACCAGATCCCGCCGTAGTTCAACATCACGTCTCCTTAACTCCTCTAATATTTCCTCATTTATGTCATCAACACATCCCTGTTTCATGGAAATGTTGTGTAAATCACAACAAGCCACGAAGAATGCTGCGACTTTTTGAGGACTGTACTGTAAAGTGCCTCCTGATCTATCCAAACACCTGAAGCGCATTTTCAGTAATATTTTTCCTTGTAATTATGTATGGTTTGCAAAAATGGGAACTGCTGCGTCCGTTTAGATGAGAGAAGTGTATGCGCGTTGTGCACACGCTACATTATGGCCGAGCATGCGCCCCTAAAATAGCATCTGAATAATGCGCCACTGACTTTAGACCAGGTTTTTCCTGGTCAGTGGCGGAATTGTTTTCTGAAACTGCAAAATAGCACCAATAACGTTTGCGCCGGAACACGCCTCCTCTTTTCACTGAACCGCCCCCGGGAGCGCAAATACATTCCCTATTTTACCGACGTGCGTCTGTGGAGGGAAAAGTCCGCTGTGCGTCGGGTGCAAAATAGGAATGATACATGCGTCGGTGTAAAAAGGCAATTGCGCTGGGTGCAAGATAGAGCCCAAAGGCTATTTTCCTACTCCTTATCATGGTACATACTGTATATAAGATATCCTGCCTGAAGAGTCTTTACTACTTTTGTCTACGGTGAGTGCGCATTTCCGCGACAGCAACACAATGGAGCCCTTGGTTTTGGTGTTGTCACTAGATGCAGCAGCAACCTTGAAGTATTTATTTTGTAGACGATTTACATTTCCAAATTCTGAAATAAGCTATGTGAAATACACACCAAACTAGTTTGGAGTAATAAACATAGTTTATAAGCTGGACAGTCAGCATTCATCATGTTTTTCCAGACTGGTTAACTGTTAACAAACAGATTATAAACTGGACGGTCAGTATCCATCATGTTTTTTTTCAGTCTGGTTAAATGTTCCTTTAAAGCTTGGCTCCAAAACTTACATATAGTGTCCTTGGGACAAATTTAGCACGGTAGCCCTAGACACCGCTAGTCCACAGCCGCTGGGTCCACCAGCCTCTGCCCCTTCGCCGGCCCCAGCACCAGACACAAAGTCCCCCCACTGTTGTCTGGTTCCGCCGCCAGCAACAGGCCCCCCAGCGGAGCCATCCTCCACCTCCAGCTCCCGACAGAAAATGCCCGCATCTGTGGCTGCAGTGAAGGCGAACTCTCTCCCTCTGTGGGTCACTCTCCGTGTGGCCGGGTGGACGAGCAGGTCCGGGGTGCTCCTAGCGTGTATCTCATGTTGTGCTTCTTCAGGCTCCCGCTGCCGCTGGGCTGTGAATGTGCCGTAATCAGGTTGCATCAAAACAAGCACCGTAGTTTCCTCTGTCTCAGGATCTGCCCTGATGTGTTGCAGCGAGGCATTCAATTCCATTAGCGCTCCCTTTATAATGTATGTAATATATGTAAACCACTGATTCAAGCACACTTAGTTGCTTTTCCAAGACCTGAGCAATCAAGTCCTCCATGTTTGGGATCGCGCTAGCATCGGTTGCTATGTTAGCCACCGCTCTATTAGCAGATGTTAGCAGATTTTGTGTCCAAGTATGTAGCTTAGACTACAACGGGACCTGTTTTCTCGCACTTGCAGGCAATTCACTGAGTCACTGTGATAGCAGATAAAATGATTTGGCATCGAAGAAAAAGGAATGGACTTGGTTATTCAATGAAATGTGGAGGTGGGTACGAGAGCCTTAGTCTTCTGCGACCATTGCAGTGCTGGTCACGTTATCCTCCTTGTGACAATGTTTTACAATGTTTTACAATGACAAATAAAATGATTATGATTATAATTCTGACGCACGCACACACACACACACACACACACACACACACACACACACACCCCACTACTGTGTAAACAGATCAGTCCACTCACTCCATCAACGTCCATCAGCCAGGCCGCTGATGCATTCTGCTAGCCCCATGAAGGGAGGGAGATATTCTGGGGAGCTTGTAATGGTTGCTGTGGTGGGTGGGGGTAATTACGGCAGAGCCTTCAGGCCCTGACACTCCTCTCTGTGCCCACCCAGGGAGTACCGTGCCTGGGTAACAGTTTCTCCAAGCCTGCCTGTCAGTGTCTGGTAGACTCTGCTGAAGATCAGCCAGCCTCCCAGCTAACAGAAACCTTAAGCTGCAGATGCCACGCAGTGTGTGGTGCTGCTATTCCTATCACCAGGAGGAGAGGGGATTTGGGAAAGGCAGATGTGCGGATGAAGTACATCGCAATAACACACAAATAACAAGCAACCGATTTGCACATTATGGATGTTTTCTCTCTCTCTTTCAATGGCTCTTTTTTCTGTAAGCCAATCATGTATTTGTTACATTTTGTTAAGAAAAAGGTTTATTTTTAAATGTCTATAAGGTTGGAAAACTCAATTCCACTCTATCTGACAATATCACCCATATTCTGTATTAGCTGGTTCCAACTCTTCTTTGAGGCTATATTTAATTTAAAACAAAATTTTGAGTAAAATATTCAAACCCAAGACGTCATGTTGAATTCCTGACCAAAAAAAAAAAAATCAATCGTAAGCTAGTTGGGTTGTGAATGTTCTAGTGTCAAACTATTCAAGAATGACTCAACCAAGAGTAATTGTTTTTATGGCATTATGTGGTTTACATATTGCATGATATTACATATTGTGTCTTCTTCTGACTGGCTAACGTTAGCCACTGGTAAATGTACATTCAGGAATCAGATGGGTATTTCTACATGTGTTGAAAACAGAAGATGCAACATCTGGGTGTGACGGTGTTGGAGTTGTTTGAGGACATCTTTAACATAGCTTAGTAATGCAACTAATACATTCTGCTGATTATTACAGTAAAGTAATGAGCAATTAATCATTTACATTGTTCAAGTAATTTGTAAAGCAATATGTGTTTATGTTGATATGAGGCTGAGTAGGTGTGATTTGGAATTCTTAATAAAAACACACACCTCCTGATTCTTCTCTTTATGTGCAGATAACGTTTATGTTAACAAGTGATTGAAGTCATCTACTATCATACCAAGATGCCACTGACTAATCAGGCGTGAGACCTAGTTACTAAGCCATTTGAGCGTAATAAGCCATTTGCTCAGTGATGTGAAAATACAACAGTGTTGCAGTGTGTTGTCCAGTCTAAATTACAGCTCAGTATTCAGGACATTAGACGGAGCCTACAGGTGCATATTACCAGGCTTGATGCTGTTGTCATTACGCACCTTGTTTGCTAGAGCAGAGCCTCTCAGGAGTGCATTTTGTCTGAGAGAACAAGAGATCCAGACTGTTGTGGTGTATTATAATTCTAGGCTTTCATTTTCCTCCTTTTTTTCTGGGTGACCTCAACTGTACCTAACAGCCCATTTAGCACCTGGGGAAAACAGGAGAGGTGGTGTGAGCCTTGTATGCCAGCTGTCTGTAGTGCCACGCTGTTTGCCAGAAAGCCCAGCGGGTGCCCACAGCCCCCTGAGCAGCCTGCCGGTCTGCTGGAGTATAGCTGGGAGAACAATATGTGCTATAAATACAGTACAGACCCCAGACCAGGTATGAGGCAGGCTTGGCTGAACATGGAGATGCTAAGCTGTAGTGACAAACCTGGATAACGAGGAATACTCCCCCCCTTGTGCTTAAAGGGAATATTTCTAAAAAAACTAAAGGGGCCATTTTTGAGAACTGTCAGCCTCTTGCAGCTTCTTCTCCGCACTTTAAAATGTTAAGTACTAGTATGGATTTGGAAAATATTAAATTAGAGATGCATGTAGCATTTATGACGTCACTCGCATTGAAGCAACAAGTGTTCATGCTCAATGACAAAGTAGGTTGTCATTTTAAACTACTACTACAAGTTTTTTTCTGATCTACCAACTCCATGGTTAAGGTGTGGTTAAGTTCAGGCAACTAAAACTACTTGTTTATGGTTAGGGAAGGATTGGTTTAAAGGAGGAGGGCATTCTCAGATGTTGAAGTTGCATGCTTTGTATAACTCAACCTCTGAAGTTAAAGCCTCTCTCTCAAAACTGCATTGCAAGAGAGAATAAAACAATTTAGTGTTAAAAATACACTCTCATGTGTCCTAAAACAACACTGTGAGTGTCAGATATGTAACACTATTAAAGAGGTAAATATTACTGTAACACTATTCAAAGTGTAACTTTAACCTCGGAAACCGGTGACAATTATATAAACATTGAGATAGTGTTCATTTTAACACTATGCAAGTTGAATACAGTTCAACAGTTCCAATTTTACAGGGATGTAGGAAAGTGTTTGCGAAAGCCTCAATGATTGATTAATGGGAACATTACTTTAGTCAATGTCTTTACAATAACAACTATTTCAATGTGTTAGATCAAATAGGAACCGGGCTACAGACATACTGTACATCGACCTCCATGGCAGAGGTAAGAAACCCTGCTTTCTGATGGTGTCTTCCACAACCAGGTAGACCTGTCATTACCATATCAAAGGCCATTCGGGCTACGTGTCTCGGCCAGAATCTATGCTGAAATACATAAAAAATTAGACCAGAAGATTCAAAACCTATGTGGCCAATAGGATTTCAGACATTCGTAAGCTTTTAGACAAAGACCAGTGGTGGACACATCAGCTTTAAGGAAAATCCGGCTGATGACGTTTCATGTGGTCTGAACATTGAAGCTTTCCAGAAGTCCAAAAGATGGTTCCAAGGACCAGAGTTTCTTGCTAAACCAGACACTGAATGGCCAAATGTGCTAAAAGATTTTCCACCCATCAAGTCAAACGATCCCGAGGTGAAAAAAGAAACTATAGTAAACAGTCTCATTGTAGAAGCAAAAAGCCCACTAAACAAGCTAATTGAGTATTACTCACACTGGTACAGACTCAAAAGAGCTGTAGCTTGGATGTTGAAGTTTCAGGCACTTCTGCAAGAACAGAAACTATGCTGAGTCACTAGAAACACTCAGACTGACCTAAAGTTCAAAGCAAAAGTAGAACTTACTGTAGAATACGTGCAGGAGGCAGAAAATTGTATTATCCACTTTGAACAAAGAAAAGCTTTCCAGCAGGAGATTAACTCACTCAAGTGAGGACAGCCATGTGCCAAAACAAGCACTCTCCGCAAGCTGGACCCAATCCTGGACCAGGATATCTTGAGAGTATGAGGTAGGCTCAACAAAATGGCCTTACCAAGTAAAATGCAGAACCCAGTAATTCTGCCAAAGAACTCGCACATCTATAGACTGATCCTATAGCAAATCCATCTGCAAGTTGGGTAGGACTGCAACTAACGATTATTTTAATAATCGATTAATCTGTCGAATTTTTTCGATTAATCGATGAATCGGATAAAAAAACAAAAAAGCATTAATTTACATCGACTCAATACATACATACTTGTTGTTTTAGTTAATAGTTGTGTAAAGGTAAGTAACCCAAATAGCAGATACAGACAGACACACACACACACACTTATTCATTAAATTAGTACCATCATTGTAGTACACTGCATGAAAACTGGGATTTCCGTCCCCGTAAACGCCCAGAAATGCCCCTAATTTTCGGCAGTTATCGACAATTTACAGGCTGCGAACGTCACGTTCGTCTGTGCCACATATTGTTGGAAACGAACCATGACGTATGTAGAGAGCCCCCGCGGAGGTGTTAATGGATCTAATTAGAATATGAATAGGCGCCTGGCCAGATAACGTCTGGCCTGGCTGGAATTTCCTCACTCGCTATTGGATGAAACCACTACTTTTAAACAAGAACAATCTCTCGTGATTGGTTGACAGGTCTGTCACGGGTTAGGCTATTGGTCAACCTGGGCCATTATTATTATAAAATAATTATATATATATATATATATATATATATATATATATATATATATATATATATATATATATATATATATTTATATATATTTATTTATGTATTATATATATTTATTTCATATATGCTATGTTGTATATTCATGTCATGATTATCATAGTTAAAATGATTTGCCAGGAACGTGCTGTTTATTCAAAGATAGAGCTTTATTGACACAAAACACAAACGCAATCAGAAAAAAAAAAAACTGTGTACAAAGCATCGGAGACATACAGCACACACAACAAATATCCCACGCTCACGAGAAGCAGCACCGTCCACACCTAATCCACGGCTGCCTCGGAGCTGGAGGTAACCGGCAGCATTCGGTCTGAATTCGGTCCATTTTGCAGACGTCTGTGGTGTGTTGTCCTGTATGTCTATGTGGCGCACTTCCAAATGCTGACCTGACCCGCAGCCAGCACACTCTGTCTCGCTTCCAGCAGCTGTAAAATCAATCAATAAAAACAATCAGTACTGCGTGATATACTGCTAATGGACACAACACGTCTATGAATGCACCTGAAAAATATTCATATTAACCAAACGGATCTAATCTTACCCTCTTTTCTTCTCGACCGACTCCGAGCTGAACTCTTCACAGCTTCTGCCCGCGATGCCACATCTGGTTGTTTCTAGCTGAAGCTCCTGCGTGCTGTCTCGTAATATGTCTTACAGACAGCTGGAAAACAATTAAATGTGAGTGGTATGAATAAAAAACATAAGTCACAGTAAAATTAAACAAGGAAAGATGAAAAAGTAAAAATTACTTACACACAATGGCGTCATTATCAGCGTCATGTAAATCTGGACTTGCAGACAGCTCCGAGCAAATATAGGTCACAGCCTCGTTATGAGGCGAAGTTAGTCTTTAAAAAATAAAATAAAAAACTATGGTTAAGATCGGTATCTATTAACGTATCTATTTCCTTATACAGAAGAATTAATGAAATTCATTCAATGAAAGCATATTCTTTAAATCTTACCCTTGCTCCAGTTCGTAGCGCCTGCTACAGTTTGTCTCAGAGTTGTGAAGACGGCGACTGCTTCCTGTAAATTACGAGATAAAAATTTTATGAAAGCAACATCACCCGCTCAGCTCTGTAATGAATGGCGCTGAAAGCAGCCACAGCTCTGTGCTGCTCGCGTTTAAACTTGGTGGGGTTTAAAACATTACTGCCAAAGTCTAACTAGCCTGTTTAACATCCAAATACAGTCATTGTACTTCTCAAGAGTTAATAAACAGTACAGACTAGCTCGCCGTTTCATTAATAATCATATACTTACGTTGTCTTCTTCTTTTCTGTGAGCGCATCTTTGGAGCCCCGGAGGAGATATGGAGGAGAGAAAAAAAACGCTCCAAACATCTCGAACAACTCCTGTGTGTTTCCAAGTGAAGTTTGACAGAGTGTACAGACAACTCTTTTACCAGTTGACCTGAAATATTCCCATATTTCGGAAGTTTTTTGCTCTAACTCTCTGACTCATCTCCCGAGTCCCGCCGATTTTTTTCAAATGGAAGCAGTGAGGGCGGGGGTAGGGGGGGGGCAGAGTGATAGAGAGAGACCGTGGAGCAGATTAACCAGCAGGGCGCGAACAGTGCACATGCTGGTGTGGAGGTGAATTACAGTGAGTTATAATGGATTACTGGGAAAGCTTAATAATAGGACAATTGAAGTCTGGATTATGAGGCCATTTCAGCAGAGCCAACAGCTTCATATGCCATGGACATGTGAATATGGTGCTGAATCTGCCAGTATTTTAAGAAGAAAAATGGTTGGGACCTTGTCATGCAATGACACAGCTGATATGCTTTATGTGAAGCACAGTGTTTTGGTGTCATCAGAAAGACTTGTCTTAGAAAAATGTACAGCAGAGCCTCTGTCTCCATTCCACCAGACAATGTTGGATGAGCAAGACCAAAGACTGTAGTCATGTCACTATGCTCAGTGGTTGAGCTCGAGGAGACTGTGAATGAATCATGGAATGCACATTTTACCTTTGTGGCAAAGCCTGTAAAACTAATTGTTGAAATAAATTATTTTGTGTATCTTTTTTACATAACATTGGTCATTGCTAATGACATACAAAGTAATTAATCTAGCATACTTTCATTAAATAAATCAATTCAAGCTAAAATTGAAGAGTCTACAATTAGGCTATACTGAGTCTGATCTATTTTAAGAGATTTTCCTAAAATTAAGTTAATACCTTTTAGAAAAAGGTCACCTGTCACCTGGGGTAAAACTCCCCCTGCTGCTACCCTGATTTGCATTTGTATAGCTCACAGCATTATCATTTACATGTGAAAGCCTCACCTAGAATTAGAGGGAGGGGGGGTCATGGGGGGACAACTGCCAAGCAAGGCCCACGTCAATTTCCGACAATTTACGGCAGTTTTCGGTGTTGCCTGTAAATTGCCGTGTTCAGTCGTAACCCTGAAGTTCCACGACAATCTACAGTGCCGCATACTGACGAAAATCCCACTTTTCATGCAGTGGTAAGTGCAAGTTAAGTTCATTTATACGCCACACACTAATATATTTGTCAACAATAACTGATATGGGACAAAGCACATAATATATACATGACAACAGATTGAAAAATGTATGGGCCAAAAAAGGCGAGTGAATAAAACCGTGTCTTTAATCTTGCAAACTATACCATCCCTGTTTTACTACGGTTATTAATGAGCTAACGCTAGCTTGTCATGCTAGTCAGCTGGATAACGAGTAAACGGCAGCACCAGAAGAGCTACTGGAGGGACGTTACGTTCCTCACTTCAGAACGGAACAGAAGGAGGATAGTGTAGTGACTTTACCCTGCTGTTGTTGTTCTGTTGAACAGAAGTAGGATAGTGTAGTGACTTTACCCTGCTGTTGTTGTTCTGTTGAACAGAAGTAGGATAGTGTAGTGACTTTACCCTGCTGTTGTTGTTCTGTTGAACAGAAGTAGGATAGTGTAGTGACTTTACCCTGCTGTTGAACCTCCTCCTCCTCAAGGACTCCAACATGTTTACGTTTTAGGTGCGACTAGGTGGCGTAATAGTTGCGCGACACAACGAATCGATAATTAAATTCGTTGCCAACTTTTTTAGTAATCGAATTTTATCGATTTTATCGATCCGTTGTTGCAGCCCTAAAGCACTCAGGACGAAGTCACATGCTAGCCAAGCTGCGAGAAAGATTCTGGCTACCTTGGAAAACCATCAAAAGTTGCATCTTCTCCTGAAGAGATCAAGCCAAGGTGGAACAGCAGAAGATGGCAGATTTGCCACAGGACCGCATAACCCCAGATGAACCTCCATTCCCTATGGGTGGGTAGATTACTTCAGACCTAACGAGGTAAAGCGGGGCCGGTCGCAGGCAAAACGGAGTGATCTTTACTTGTCTTGTTTGCCGTGCGGTGCACCTTGAAGTGGCAAGCTACCTGAACACTGACTCATGCATCAATGCTATGCACAGATTCATTTGCCGCAGAGGACCTGTGTCAAGCATCAGATCTGACTAGTGCTGTGCCTGTTGAAAACGGGCTGATTGCTTGGCCTGTGGTGTTGCTGCTTGTAGAATTTATCAAAACCAAAGTGTACCCCAAAATGACTTACAGAAGGACCCTGAACCACTTAATATGCAACTAAATTGTATAGCGTATCTATTGACTTAGTGTAGGCTACGTCTACATCAGAGGAAGACATAGGTGCCGATACCGTGGGTACTCTGGAGTTGGCAAAAGCCAATGTGTGCTTCTTTTACCTATATATTTAACAATATCTTTTGCATTTCTTATCCAAACAACGCCAAACTGCACTGCACTTACTCGGGCCCATAGCAAGACACCTGTCAAGTTTGAAATCCATCGGACTAATGGTTCGAGAGATATGCGCTTAACACACAGACAGACAGACGGACAGACAGACTTTCCTGCAATTATAGATAGATTGTGGCACTAACTTCATTAGTGCAAAGAGAGAGTTACAAGAGGCCTTGACGGAAATTGATCACTCCAAAATCCAACATGCACTACTCAAAGAAGGAGTGAAGTGGTCTTTCAATCCCCCTTCAGGAGCACATCATGGACGAGTGTGGGAAAGGTTGATTCGTCTCGTCAAAAAGATTCTTTATTCTGTTCTGAAAGAACAGCACTTGGATGACGAGGCTCTCCAAACAGCACTGTGTGAAGTCAAGGCCATCATGAATGACCCATCACCACAGTGACTAGTGACCCAAACAACCTGGAACCTCTTACCCGAACCGTCTTCTCCAGTTGAAATCGAAACCAGTCATGCCACCAGGACTTTTCCAGAAAGGAGACTTGTACTCCCAGCGAAAATGGAGACAAGTGCAATACATATCAGACCTTTTCTGGTGGAGATGGATAAAGGAATACTTACCTCTCATGCAGGAGAGAATCAAATGGAATAGACCCAGGAGAAACTTAACCACCGGGGACCTGGTTGTTATTGTGGATGAAACTGACCCCAGGAACTCCTGGCAGCTGGGCAGAGTGGTCATACCTCTGCCTGGATCAAAAGGTCTAGTGCGAAGTGTTTTAGTGAAGACCAAAGCGAACATCCTTGAAAGGCCAGTGAGCAAACTATGCCTACTTATGGAGGCAGAAGATGGAAGCAGAAGATCACAAATAACATGAGACAAAGTCTATTAAGACTTGCACCAAAAGTAATTTACTTAAATTTAGACTAATGTATTAGATTACATTAGATTTAGAACTTTAATTGGCTCCTTTTTGGTAATTTCTTCCCATGTTGGCTCACAAATAGGGGCTGGTATGTTAGGGGCAATTTAATCTTACATTTATTTTATTGAAATTTACCTCCCCCTGCTGGCACTTTCACTTTGCCTTATGACACCACCAGGAACTCTTGATAGGTAGACAGGAAGTGAGACCTGGAAGGTGATCGCATTACAGAAGTAATGCAAGCCACATTCGGGAGTGATATAGTTTTTTGACCACGAAACCACGAATACCAAAGTGAATAAGATTGAAGCTTTTCGTTTACATTTACACTGACACACGCATACACCGTGGGATAAGATATAAATTATTGGCTGCAAACAGGACACATTTGAAGCTGTGGTGGAGAGGAGGTCACTGAACAAACTGTTATCTATCATGGATAACCCCGACCCCCCCACACTGGTCCAACAGAGGAGCACCTTCTCTAAGAGGCTCCGACAGCTTCGATGTCGTACGGACCGCTACAGGAAATCATTCCTACCACAGGCAATTAAACTTTTTAACACTTCATCACTGAGTGTGAGATAAGACTCATATACATCACAACTGCACTGAATGCACCTTGCACAACCTTGCACAATAGGTTTATCTACATCCTATCTTTACTAGGGAAACAGTTGTACATTTTTACTCCTCAACTTGTACATTAACTTTAACTTTATCTATATCTGTTGAATCAGTTGTACATTTTATTTCCAAATTGTATATATTTTAAATATTTCTCGTGTTCAATTATTATTTAATGTATATTGTTTCCTATTATTTAATGTATACTCTGTATGTGTGCTGTTTGTCTGATATTTTTGCTGCTGCAATTATTTCCCATTTTTTTGGGATCAATAAAAAAAAATCTATCTATCTATCTATATGTAAGTTGTATATAGAAGGATAGTAGATCCTATTTTTGTTGAAATTAAGTTTAAGTTTGTTTGAACGTGTGTCCGAAATCCCCCTCGCCTGGCTTGCACGGTGGCTTAAAGTGATGGTTCGGAGTAATTTACCCTAGGGTCCTTTGCACCATGACCTCGAGCCAAACACCCACCCAGAAGCTTTTTTCACCTGGGTCGAACATTGGGCAAGTTAGCGTAGAGTAGCGTTAGCCGCTGAATAGCTTAGCGCAGGGGCTAATGGACCCACGTTTGTATCTCTTAAATGACCCCACTAATAATGCCCGAAATAATACCAAAGGTCTACACTAGTACATATAGGTTATGCACTCATAAAACGATGGATTGGAAAGTTTGTAAGTACATCAGAAGTTTATGTAAATAACACTTGCCTGCTGGCTTCTGCTCTCAGCTGTTGTTGTTGCTGCTGTGAGACGAGTGCTTAGGGACGTCTACAAATTACAACACCGAAAAGAGATGCAACAAAAATATTTTTTAATTTAACTTATTTTTTAAAGCAAGTGCTGTAATATAACTAGCAGGAGACAAGTAATAATTGAGGTAAGTTTGGAGACATTACCTTATTTAATCATTAAATTAATACATATTTTTGTTGTATCTCTTTTCGGTGTAGTAATTTGTAGACAGCCCTAAGCACTCGTCTAACTGCAGGTAGCAGCAGCAGCAACAGAGAGCAGAAGAGAGCAGGCAAGTGTTCATAAACTTCTGGTGTACTTACAAACTTTCCAATCCATCGTTTTATGAGTGCATAACCTATTTGTACTAGTGTAGGCCTTTGGTATCATTTCGGGCATTATTAGTGGGGTCATTTACGAGATACAAACGTGGGTCCATTAGCCCCTGCGCTAAGCTATTCAGCGGCTAACGCTACTCTACGCTAACTCGCCCAATGTTAGACCCAGGTGAAAAAAAGCTTCTGGGGGGGTGTTTGGCTCGAGGTCATGGTGTAAAGGACCCTAGGGTAAATTACTCCGAACCATCACTTTAATAGTAGGTAAGACAAGTTGCCGAAACAGGAGCTTCAGTGCATTTGCTGTCCTGAACTCCGAAGAACATTAAAAGCAGCCTTGAGAAAAGATGGATTACTGCCTTAATTTCTCAGAAACATGATACGTGAGGAATTTGGAAGTGTGGTCACAAATCATAAATGACCCAAAAGAAGGAAGAGCAGGAGATGTGCTGATTCACTCGGAGAGTATTGGCGTGTTGGAGGACAACATTTGGCTGCTGAAGGGACTGAACCTGTAAGACTCTGGTTCCTTTCCCTATAAACAGCCATGACTTGATGTATATGTATGCTCGAAATTAAAACTAAACCTTACAAATTAATCTCAGTTAAAGACATAGCAGCATGGTGACCCAGTGGTTAGCACTGTGGCCTCACAGCAAGCAGGTACCAGGTTCCAACCCTGGTCGTCCCAGGCCGTTCTGTGTGGAGTTTGCATGTTCTCCCCGTGTCTGCGTGGGTTTTCTCCGGGTGCTCTGGTTTCCCCCACCACTAAAAACATGCTCCCCTCCCTCTCTGCCGAGCTGATGTGTGGTAAGCGTCTGGTGTCGTAAGGCAGCCGTGCATCACCCAGGTGGGTGCCACACATCGGTGGTGTTAGAGAGTAGTCCTCCCCCCTGAAGCGCCTTGAGTGTCTATGATAAAGTGCTATATAAATGTAATGAATTAATATTATTGTTATATAACATAAAATAAAAGATAAGCCTTGCAGAATGTAATTTGTGGACCACAAACTGATTGTGTGGCATGGTACTTTCTCTATGTAATGTAGCTTATGGCATTAAAGTCTTATTTTCTGTTGATCAGTGTTGAAGAAGTCACTGTAATTAAAAATGCAAACAGCAAATGTCCACCACCCCGACCTCCTTCTACAGTATGTGCTAAGCTTTTGCTATTGTTGACTTTACTAAGATGCACATGTATGTGTTTATTAAGGGGGGACAAAAAGACTAACATCTTAGGCAGCTATGTTTTCTTTCCTTCTTTATTCCACAATGACCCCTCAAGGAGGTGAAAGGATTACAAAAGAGACATAAATAAAGTAAATGGACTTATTGCCCAGTAATTTAAATTAAGGCAAATACAATATAATGTGATCTCTGGGTTCTTGTTAGCAAAGACCATATTTTTTAAAAACACATTAGTGTCCACGAATAAACAAGACATTCTGTCTAAAAATCAATAATAAAATCTGCAGATGCACAAAAAATGGCACATCCAGCATGTGCACTTCACATGCTGGATTTTCAGGTGCATTAACTATTACAACGCCACAATTATTTATGTTCTGTTTTACTGATCGACTGTTTGGTCTTTATTGGTTTTATTGCATGCTATTCTTCCTCATTACATTTGCTGTGGCAACAACCACACAGGGATCAACAAATATTCATGTTATCTTTGTTTCAAACAGGCATATACATATGCACAGGTATCAATGAGAAAATGAGAATGCATTCCTCCACCTGACAAATAAACCCAACGCTCAAACCTGCAGGCCTTTTCAAAATATCCTCTCAGAGTCGAGCTGGAAAACACGTCCGAGAGAAAACATATCGCCTCCTCTGCGTTGTATTTTTAACCTGTCAGCTGTGATGAAGTATGCTAATATTCTTATTTTACAGTGTATGATAAAACTATAATAAACACTGTATGGGGTGATGATGGATGTTTTGTTGCAGGTTGAGACTCTCTTGCTATTTCTCTATCTGGCAGCCTTTGATGGAGGGATTTTCTTTGCTTCTCTCACTCTCTCTCTCTCTCTTGCAACAGTGGTTCGATTGGCCATAATTGGCTCCTGTTTGCAGCTATTGATCACCTCGATGCACCCTCCATTCCACCCTTTCTACTCCACCCTCCTAACTTCCCTCATTCTCCTTACTTCCCTCCTCCCCCCTTTTCCAACTGTTTCTCTCTCAGACCTCGCTGCTGCTGCCTCTTTGATAAGCTTGGTGAATGGCATGCCGTCATCGTTGCAGACTAACTCTTGAATCAATAGGCGAGTGCAGACGCTCAGCAGTCTATTTATCACATAGATGGTGGAGAATAGCAATGTTAAGAGATGAAAACCAAGGGGGAAAGAGGCTGAGAGAGAAAGAGAGAGGTGGAAGGGATGGAGAGGGTGCCAAACATCAGAAATGCTGCTTACTTATTTTATTCTTATTTTAAGTACAATTATAAAGCATGGACTACAATAAGTGACAACATGTGAGAGAAAGGACAGAAATACAAGGCAGGGGAATTTGGTTGTTCAGAAAGTCAAACAATTGCATATTTAAAGTTTTACCAACAATGTGCCTTTTAAAAAAAAGGACTCATCCGGATTTTCTACCAAACATAAAAACCTGAGAAATGCAAGATATCAATAGAGATATGTGGGAAAATGTTTTTGTTAAATGCCTGAACTGCACCTTTAAAAAATAGTTTTTGCTAGGCTTCATATTTTCATACATGGACACCCCTGTCCACATGCTTTGGTCTGTGGCTATTTTCAATGGTTTGCTGGGACCTTTTATTCCAATAAAGGGAAATGCTTCAGTATACAATAATATTTTAGACAATTGAGTGCTTCCAACTTTGTGGCATTTTATGGAAGGTCCTTTTTTGTTTCAATGACAATGTTTCCCTATGGGAGCAAATCCCTGCAGCCAACTTCCAAAAGAGTAGAGGCTGCTAATATATACAGTAGCAGTAGATGAATGCCCATGGTTTGGGTTGTCCACATACTTTTGACCCTTTAGTGATTGTGTTGCTTTTGGTTGAATACTCATATTATAATTTCTTACTACCCATCTTAACTGTCGATTTAAATTGACAGTGAAAAGAAAAGTGTACAAACTTATGTACTCACATCGGTGACCCCGGCCTCCAGGATGCTGACCTTGGCCTCCTTCTCCAGAGCCTCTTTCTGGTGAACTACAGTATGAAAAGAACAGAGAGTTAAAAACATCAACCATCCATGAACTGAAACATGTAAAAAGCATAGATAGATAGATAGATAGATAGATAGATAGATAGATAGATAGATAGATAGATAGATAGATAGATAGATAGGGGTGGTGATGGCGCAGTGGATATGACGCACGCCTTTGGTGTGGTAGACGAAGGTTCGATTCCCGCTGTGATACATCAACCAATGTTACCCTGAGCAAGACACTTAACCCCTAGTTGCTCCAGAGGTGTGCGACCTCTGACATATGTAGCAATTGTACGTCGCTTTGGATAAAAGCGTCAGCTAAATGACATGTAATGTAATGTAGATAGATAGATAGATAGATAATGACCCCGACCTTTGTGTGTAGAAACAAGCAGCCCCACATAAAGTCATTGGTTTACGAAACTAAATCTGCCAAACAATAATCTACACAAACAGCCAGGGGCGTCGGACTGGGAGGAAAAAGGGGACTGAGAACCCAGGGCCCTCATGTGAGGAGGGCCCAAAAAGATGCTAGAATGAATAGCTGTGGATGCGGGGAGGCGCCCATAGAAAATGCCTTTCTACAGGGCCCAGAATTGTGTGCTACGCCCCTGCAAACAGCAGTAACTTCCCAACACAGCAATCAACATTACAGTATTTTAAAGTGGATAAACATTCCAATTTGATTAATCCCTAGTGTCTGCAATAATGTGCAGTATGCATTCATGTGTGTGCAGACGCTGCTAGTAATTAATGGTACGAAATCCACCAAAGCAGCTTTTTAAACTCTGCGCTTGACTGATTCAAAGAAAATCAATAACTTCCTTCATCATCCTAACACACAGTTTATACATCAGATCCAGAACCGCATTGATCCAAAACAACTTTAACCAGTAAAAACATTACAGATGATTAAAAAGCATCCTGAGTCTACAAAATGTTCTACTGTCATTTTTATATATTAGAGCTGTAAGATTGCATTATCATTAATGTGTTTTGTTAATGTCCTTCAAGGACTTTAAGAAAAGAAAGTCGATGTGAACATTTAGGTCAAGCACCGCTGTGCCTACGACAGCCAAACAGAGCTGTAGACTCTTATATCTTGTTGATTTATGACTTTATGTGTGGAGAAGATTTTGCACTAGGGACCGCACTAACACCACCATGATGGTGTTTACCTTTTGCTGTTTACTACACTTTAAAACAGTTTTTTTTTTTATTTTCAGATACGACACTCTTATCTCAAGCCATATCTCAAACTTGTGATGTGGTGAGCAGGTATAGTAGAATGTCAAAATCATATGGTATGGTTGGTGATATGTCATATTGACTACTGAATGGGGTGTATACTTTTTTATGAAGATTGGGGAAAGTTCAATAAGGAAGATCTTTTCTCCCTTTACATATTTCTAACTACAACCTTTCTTTAATCTAATGTCAGTGCCTCGCCTACACTGAAGTTTGAATTTTATCAAACAGGTGCTGAAGGTGGTGATGTCATTGTGGTTATCATGTGACCACTTCTTAGACACAAACGTTTGCTGAATTAGGCCAACAACACCTCCACAGGTCTCGACAATAAATTCTGCCATTCCAGAACCAAATGCTATTACTGTAGCATATTTTCACTTAATGAAATATGAGCTTCTAACCTGACCTGCCGCAAGGCAAATATTACAATAAATTTCCACACAAATAGAATTAAACTCTGAACAAAGTTCTTTTTTTCATTGCTTTAAAGGGAAACAAATGGAGGGCTACAATTGAAATTCACAGCAGAGCACATATTAAAGCCACGAACAAAATGTTATGAAAAAAAAGAAAGAATTCATAATTACATTCACTTTACTTTGCATCTGAATACACCGGTGTGGAGACAGAGAGCGAGTCTCTTTTGTTGACACACCAGGCAGATGAAGGATATGCAAATAGCGATCCTTGACCTCTGCCACAGTCCTCCAAATTCAGATTTCAGTCTTTCAATCTATCAGAGCATGATTTGATAGTGTTGCCATGTGTTGCCACCACAGACTTTGACCTTAAACACTATTCCCCAAATAAGTAGCTCTTTACTGTATAACCATCTAATTCACCTCTAGGCAAAGAAACACTATGTTAGCACTTACATATCTCTAATACCTAAACACATAACGGGGCATTTTTCAAACTGGATCCAATTTCTCCACGCATTTGTGCCTAATAGACTGATGTGACCAAAAGTCTTTGAATTTGGGCAGTATTGAGCAAGATCGCAGTGACTGGCTGGCACATCCCGAACTGCAATGTTACCTATTGGGGCAATTGGCACCCTTGGACTTGTTTTCCACCCTTAGACTTGTTGTCCACCCTCAGACTCCAACCTTGTCCACCTCCAACCAGGACAGTAGAATGCCAGTCGGGAAAAAGGCGTTCTGGGAGTCTGTTGTTTCGGAGTAGGCTACAGAAATTAGCCAATAAACTCCTGTTATCTAAAAGATTTTCAGTGCCATGGCTCAATGGCCTATTTAAAATGATTTTGCCAATGTGGATGAGGTCATTATAGTTCAATGACCGCCCGTCTTCATTTGAGCCAGAGTAGGCTATAGGCTGCGGATGAAGAGCGGACGATGTGAGAGAGTGAGAGAGTGAGGCAGCGGGCGGAGGAGGGGGAAGCAGTGGCTGGAGGGCTGTGAGGCTCGGCATATTGGTGGAGCTTGTGTGTGTGCTGTGTCCCTATATGCCAAAAGAATATGTTTTCAGAAGTGGGACCTGTTGCTGCCAGATATCTGTGGTCTGGATGTATCCCGTGATAGGATTCCCCCCCTCTAATCAACAGGGCTGTGATAGAGACATGAGAAAATACCAACCATTGTCTTCATTGAAAATCTTTTAGATAACGCAAAACCATGGATCTATTATATCCTATTGACCGCACAAAACACTGCGCAGTCTCTCAGTCTCTCTCTCTCTCGTGCTCTCTCACCTCGTCCGCTCTTCATCCGTTGCCTGTAGTCTACTCTGGCTCAAATGAATACAGGTGGTCATAACTATAACGACCTCCTCCACCTTGTCGAAATCATTTAAATAGGCTATTAGATAACAGGAGCCTATCATTTCTGTAGCTTAGTAGGAAACAACATACTCTCAAACACCTTTTCCCCGACTCGCATTCCACTCTCCACACCGCTGTCTTCAGACAACAAGTCACCTCGTGAGATCAATAATGTTGTCAGACACTTTTAATAACAATCTGAGCCTGTGGCAAAAAGGATCAATTTTAATGGACAAAAATTGAGGGTGCCAATTAGGTCTACCATTAGGTTACATAGCAGCTCTGTATGCGTCGGCCCGTCTCTACGTTATCATTCAATACTGGACCAAATTCAAAGATTTGGTCACATCAGTCTATTAGACACTAATGCATAGGGAAATAGGGTCCAGGTTTAAAAAAAAACTGAAATTAGTGTGTGCATCTTTTGGTTACTGCATTGTATCTTTAAGCATGTTACATGATGGCAGGTATTCATAAAGTATGGAAATTAGACTCATACTGTAGTAAAACCAATGTGAACTGTTGCAAATGGAGAAGCAGCACAGTAGTCGGCGTCCAAGCGCCAGACAGAGACGTATGAACACCTTGTCGGCTATAGCCAAGACAGACATGTCTTAATAGTGCTGTGAGCAGGTAGCAACTGCAGGCTTGGCTCCCTTCAGCAAGAAATAAAAGCTGAAGTGACTGGATTGGTTTGTCAGCATTGCCTCTTCTTCTGTTCACTGAGCAGCATCTGAACAGACTTGTGGTTCAGTGTTACACATGTCTGAAGGAGACGTCGGTTGCTTCTTGTTTGGGTTCTCCCACCTCTTCAGCACACTGCTGTCTCAGGAGTTTTCCATCACTTGTCAAAGGTAAAACAGTTGTTGTGACATCACTAAACGGGGTGTGGTCAGAAGTGCAACATGCTTGAATGGTTCTAGCCATAGAGAGCAGTGCAGCAGCTCTATGTACCGTATCCAAATATAAGATGGGTTTTTTCCCCTGGAAATACGTCTGAAAAAGTGGGGTTGTCTTACATATGGCGTCTAGACATTTTTATGTTAATACACCCACAACAACAGATGTCACCAACAACACGAAACGAGTAAAACATGTGTTGCCCTCCTAACTGAAGCCAGTCACCGTCCCTCACAGCTAGCTAGTGCCAGGGCCTGAAACATGGAGAGACACAGTGATCGTCTCAAACAAAAGCTATGTCCCAATTCAGGCCACAGCCTCGAAGTCTACAAGCATTTCCTGTTTGCGTCGAAGCGCCGCTCCTGTCGCCTAGCAACCTTGACAGCTGTAGCTGATAAGTGATCGAAACGTTACTGCACAGAAATAGAGCCAGAGGTTCTTTGTATTTTACCATTTGGTCAAGTGTCTCAAAGAGAGAGGACAAAAAATAATAAACCCTCATGTACATGTGAACATCTGTCCCTGAGACCCAGAGATCCAGTCAGCTCACAGGACGGGCCGGCCAGATATCTAGCTACTCCCGCAGAGCTAGCTGGCGTCAGGCAGTTTATGGGGCTTCTACCCTCCAAAGCAAATTTGGAGCAAATTTTATATTTTCCATAACCCTAACCCACTGCCTATATTCGACATCTACACAGTTAATTTCTCGCCTAAAACATTCTCAGAAGTGAATTTAATAATGAAATACAAGACGACAATTGTAAAAAAAAAAAAAATAAAAAAATAAAAGACATTGGTTGTTAGCATTTGTACTTGCCTGTGCTTCTGACTGAATGCTAAAATTAATGCTGGGAATCCTGGGGCTGCGAAGGATACAACAGTTGGGTCCTCCGAATTCGTAAAAGGAGGACGCATTTGTGGACCGCAAAGGAGCCTTCGAAATTAAACGAAATGGGACAGCCTTCATCGCGCCGGTGTGACACAATCGGTCTATGAATTGGTACATATTATGAATTGGGACATAGCTAAAGTCTCAGCTGGAATCAAGCCAGCTGATGGTGGCGCTGCGACTCAGCTGTTCAAGTCAGATGGTATAAACTCTAGAAATGAAATGATCCATAATCCATTTTATCTTAATGTTACAAACAGCTGGTTGAAATGGCAGAGTTTTAGGCAGAGCCTCAAAGACAGCCCAACAGGACGGTAACGTTACATGGTGGAGAGAGAGAAAGAGAGAGAGAGTGACTGAAGAGAGGGAGCGGCGTTAGAACAACGCCGTGAATCAGAGAAGTAAAACGTGTTTTTGCAGATTAGAAATGTAACTGTAGCAAGCATCTCAATGGCCCTCATTTATCAATCTTGCGTAGAAACGGGCGTATATGTTGGCGTAAGATTATGCTTACACTCCTCTCACCGCCTGATTTATGAAGCTGTGCGTACCTTTGAAATCCAGGTGTACGCAATACCTGCCCTTGATAAATGCCGCGGCTGAAAACGATCGTCATTAGAATAACACGTCCCAATATATTCTGGGTTTTGAGGCCTCGCCCCTACAATTCACGACATGGCGAGACGTAATCCGGTTGAGAAGCGGCAGAGGTGAAGATTGAAACCCTGATATCTCCGGTTCATTTGCACTAACGTGTTTACTATTTGGCAGCCTGAAAACCAGAGGTGTCAAGTAACGAAGTACAAATACTTCGTTACCTTACTTAAGTAGAAATTTTGCGTATCTATACTTTACTGGAGTAATTATTTTACAGCATACTTTTTACTTCTACTCCTTACATTTTCACGCAATTATCTGTACTTTCTACTCCCTACATTTTAAAAATAGCCTCGTTACTCATATTTCAGTTCGGCTTGTGTTCATTCCGGCTCGTCATCGTTCAAAAAAACACACACAAAAACACCCTATCCAGATCACTCCATCCGGAGAGAGTGAATGTGATTGTGGTTGGATGAGAAGTATAAACATAGTCATTCCGACACCCTATTGGTTTGTGCGCGATCCATCAAACCTGTACAGACCCGGTGCTAATACGCCTTAACGACCGTTATCTACCGGACCGAATAGCAACGTGGATTTCGGTGCCTTATTTAGGTGCCACTTAATGACTGCGCTTCTCTCTGATGCTCCGAAAACGGACGTTAGAGGGAACTGAACATCGCCGCACGGGACGCTAGTCAACACTACAGTTGGCAGCAGATAACGTTAGCCTAGCGTTAGCTAGCAGCTGGAGTAAACACGGTTAAAATTCTGAGAGCTAAACGGTGTAAAAGTGTGTCTGTATTTCACTGGAGAGGAGTCTAACACCAGACTGTAGCTGCCGTTGTCTGAAAAACACAGAAGAGATGTGTCACCTTTTTCAGCCCTTCTGAGTTTGCAGGTATGATTTTAATATAACATTATTATAGTCATATGATTTTTTTGTCCTAACGTTTTGGGGTTAAGCTGTTGTCCTTAATGGCATTTCCCCCCCTTACATCAGGGGTCTTAAACGTTTTTTAAGCCAAGGACCCCTTAACTTAAAGTGAGATGTAGCAGGGACCCCCTACTACTTAATTGTATGAAATTAAGTTGCATATTAAACTGGGCCTACAATAACTGTTAGGGCAACCTAAAGCGTTCTTACATACCCCTTTTTCATAAGCTATTAAAATATTAATTGTTGGCATGATTTTATAAATCATATTTTAATGTTACATACTGTAAGTGGCACAGTAAATCTAGGATTAACTGTATCTGTGGGCTGATATTTTAGGGACTACCTCACCTATAGGCCAGTAAGCCTATCATCAGTGGGAATTTATATTTGCTAATAATATGTTGGAATTATGTTAAGGCATTTTAATTTTAAAAGACTCAAAGATAATAAAAAGACTCAAAAATTTACAATAATTTGGAGGCCCCCCTGCAATGACTTTGAGGACCCCTGTTGAAGATCTCTGCCTTACATTACTTTTACTTTTATACTTTAAGTAGTTTTGAAACCAGTACTTTTACACTTTTACTTAAGTAAAAAGCTGGAGTTGATACTTCAACTTCTACAAAAGTCTTTTCAAACCCTAGTATCTATACTTCTACTGGAGTAATGAATGTGAATACTTTTGACACCTCTGCTGAAAACTGGTATTAAAGGCTGTAGAAAGAATGCGGAATGGAAAGAGATCACTGATGCGGTCAACAGTGTTGCCGTGGTAAATCGGACTCCAGCTGAAGTTTAGCCTTTTAATTTATACATCGACACATTTTTCTATAGTCCTAATAGTAATATACAGGCTTATATTGCAATCTCTTAGGCCTACATATGTAGGTGTACTTATATTTAAATAAACACACGGTAGCGGAGTTTATGCAGGGAGTTTTATTTTACTCCTGTTTGTTTTCATGAGTCGGAACGAGACAACAGCTGACGGAGAGCGCTTGTCCTCCGCCCCCCCAGTGCTGGACCACTACCCAGACCCTGTCTCCTGACAGCAGAGGGGCTGGAAAAACAAGCCGAAATAACTCGGTCAATGGCAGAAATAAATCATTCACTTGAAAGAGAAACAAAAACCTGAAGAATAAATAAAAAATATTGTGCATCGTCATGTTTCCTGTATTGAATATATCATTGCCAAACATAACACTATAGGCTATACCTTTTAAAAGCGATGAATAATAATATCCTGTCTCCTTAGTATAGCCCCCAGTTGGGGCTGTTCTGGACACTGCTCTCTGGGCATCGGGTCATCTGGCTCCATCACTACATTTATGGCACCGTGTTTTCTGCGAGATGTTGTACAGAACCCCCCCAGGCTAAAACAATGTTGCATACCGGCGCATAGAGGTCTTCTTTTAGTTTGTCAGTGCGTTTTGTGGTGTTAGGAATTGTTTTTCTGCGCATTTCCGCACTAACTCAAAACGTGCGTACATGTACACCACCTCCTGAGCTGGCGTAGGATTTGAGCGTGCCGTACGCCAACGTCCATATTGATAAATCTCAAAGTCACCGTGGTTTTGGGTGTAAGCCAGGTGTACGCTGGAAATTTGGTGTACGCACTTTTGAAAAATGAGGGCCATTATCACTAACGTTATCTACATTCATATTTAGACGCAACAAATGATATATCCAGCTACAAAAAAAGCCTAAAAGTCGGAAGTTAGAACGGAAGTACAATGAGGTGTTGTCATGGAGATGTTACAGCCTTAGAACATCTTACCGTGGTCGTCAAAACTTCCAAGAGATTGACAGGAGTGTTCGAATTACGTGGGAGCCAGAGGGAGCCGAGCTCCCATAGAGAGAGGACTGGCTCCCATGAAAGCACCAAAGTCAAAAATCTGAGGGGGTCTCTCATATCTGAAGGTGACATTGTAATTTAATCTTAATCCACGCTCATTATCCATCCCTGTGCAATCTCTTACCATTAAAGACGTTAAATTAAAATATAGGCTACTACGGACATAGACCTGAGCCTACCCTATGCTCCTGAATGCAGCATGACTGCACTTCACCACCACACCAAATGTGGCGGCGCTGCGGTGCAAATTCAACTCATGTTTAGTAGGCTACATGTTAACTCCATAGACAGTATACAATGGACCAACAGACCCCGTTGCTCTGGACGGAGACCAGTGAAGGCTATTAGAAGCACTTTTCCGGTGATCTCTTGCTTTACTGAGCAGCCTCCAACTACTAGTTAACATTAGTAATTAAACCTAAACAGCTCATGTAAGTCGAAACTGCCTGCAAGCGTCTCCTGTACTATACGGTAATTCCTCTACTATGTGACACAATCGTTAGCCTATTTTTATAAAAGCGTCTGCTACGGAGCCATAACGTGAGGTACAAGGCAGAAAAAATATAAATGTTGGAGGCCATTAATTGGCACGCAAAGTCCTTGAAATCCATTCTGCAGTAAGCATCATATAGCCATGGACAGACAGCCTGATGCTTTGTTTCTAGACTGTTTGTGGCTGGCCGTTTGCTGTTTGACCTATCTATTCCTGTCGATAAAGTATAATAGGGTCAATCCTGTAGTGCATACACTTGTAGCTGTTATGCACTTTTGTAAGTCATTGTAAGTCGCAAGCGCACGACCCCCCCCCCGGTGGAAAAAAAGTGGGCTCCCCCGAAGGCCACAGTATAGTTCTAACAATGCAGGAGAGTGTGTGTTTACGTAATGATGGGATGCCCATTACCAGAGCAGTCATTCAGCTGAAGCCCTTGGAAATATTGTGACACTTTCATCTACAAAGATATTAATATTACAAAATATTATTTTATTTAAAAGATGTTAAAAACAACAGCCTATCTTGTTTTATTCAATGTGTTTTTAATAGAATTATTTTCAAATGAAATTATTTTCTTTATAAAAACAAGATTTGGTCTTCAAAAAGTATTTTTCCAAAAATGTGTCTTGAAAAAGCGGGGGTTGTCTTATATTCGGACCAATATGGTAATTAACAGAAAATTCTTGCCATTTTCATAGCTGCACTTTCTCCTGGTTACTTGACACCTTGCAACTCTTATTGCTTACTTGTATTTGAATTAGTATTGAATAAAAACAAATTGTACCTCTTTTACTGCCACATTGTTTGTAGTTATTTTTAGGCAACAAAACTACTATTTAAGAAAAGCATCGTGGTTTGTGTGCTTTATTTCTGGTTCCGCACGTGACGGTGAAGTCAAAAAAACATGCTGTTTACATTTAGTTTCAAAAGTGACCCAAACCCCAGTCTCCTGGGTCAAAGTCCTGTGTTTGTTTGACCCATCCATACGCCGAACTTAGCGCTCCTATACTTTGTACATTACATCCTGCTTTGCTCCTGTCATATAACTGTCATAAAATGAGTTGTAATTGCTGCTTGAACAAACAACCGATGGAAGGACAGTCTCACATTTCACCTTATCCATCATGATCCAGTGTGTAAGGTTTGGGTTAGTGTCGGGGCGTACCAGCAAGCTGGTTGTGCAATGGCTGCTGCACCACTCTCTAAAAATGTTTCTGCTATTACGTGCTGGTAGGGTGGAGCCCTTAGGGCCAGGTTACAGTAGAAAAAAAGACTGACATTGAGGTGTAGGCCAAAAATGCAGAGCTGCCGCTTTTTTTGCCGGATATCATGTCTTGATCTTAAATTTTTTTGGAAGAGATAAGGAAGACGGGGTGAGAAATGGTTTGTTGAGAAGTTAGTTTTGCAGCTTCTGGAGCTATAAGCTCTTGCCTCCAGAAATAAAGACAAACATTTTGGCAGCTTTAACTTACTTTTGTTTTACTATCAGTTGTATTTGTTTAAATCTGATGCTCTCAATCCTTTATTAGTGCCAAGTGCAACTATTGTCACTTACTTTGAAAAAAGTTGCAATGGTGCCAATGGATTGATTACTACGAAATGTTTTAAAGGATTATAATTAAGTTCAAATGAAACACAGCCAGCGATGGTAAATAGCGATGGTAAATAGCAGGCAACTTTGGGACCAGACCAGTGAAACAAGTAAAAACTCTGCTGCCTTTCATTAATTGGTAAAGCAAAACCTATTTGAGTTGCATCTGCAGGAAAGCCTAATTGACACCCAAACACAAACACCCACCTACACACAAACACACACACACACACACACACACACACACACAAACAAACACACATACAGACACACACCTACATACAAACAAACACAAACACATTTAATTCCTGAAACAGAACCAGAGTAAAAGGCCTAACATATCGACACACAAACAAACATGAAAGCACTCAACATGATTTTTGTTGGGAAGGAATCAGAAAACTCGCAGCATCACGGGCGTCTGTCTGGTTCCCCGGAGAGAGCGAGCTTGACTGCATCACAGGTGGCGAGCTCCCTCTAATTAGCCAACAAGTCTTTGGACCCCCGGAACCCCGCAGCACTGCGGCCTCTCCAAAATGTAGCCAAAAGCTACCCAAACCATCTATTCCTCTCCTCTCCTGCAGACTACAAATGAGTCCAAGTCGCATAAGAGCACTGCTCGTGAACAGGCGAGCCGAGGTGCCTCATTTGTACCCTAGCGAGCTTTCTCGCCAAAACCCAGATTGGATCCATTTTTAAGAAGCAACAATGGGCTGGGTGTCGTGATCAGAACGACTGGCGACTTCTCTTTTAGGCTGGCTGGCAGTGCAGTGTGAAAATAAGCCATAATGTGACAAAATGGGAATGAAGCTGCGATGGACTACAGACTGAGGGCGAATGCAAGGAAAATGAACTATACTCAGATTATTCCCTTTTTTCCATTTCAAGAATATTCCATCTTTCATTGTACCTCTCAGATACATTTGGACTGCTGGGGAGAAATTGGGCCTAAAGGAAGTAACGAGGTCCAAATCTCATTTCTACAAAAGGGGCCCCATTATTTTCCCTCCAAAACACACAGAGGCGCTTCATTTGTCACCCAGGCAGCCCCTGTCCTGAATTTTGCTTTATGTTAACTCAATGTATCTGAGGCGCCTTGAGGGAAACACAGCGAGTGCCAGGGATTCAGAAATGCTTCATTTTTCACTGTTGACAAAAGGGAAAGGCCCAGGCTGGCTCCACGAGTCCTGGACCAACAGAATAGATGCTTTTCCGGCACTGAGGGGTCGTTATTTCAACGTCTAAACGCACCCATACACCCACCCAACCTCCACACCTCTCACTCACCCTCCCGGGTACATTTCAGGAGTCGTATAATGAGAAGTAAACAACAGCCATCCTTCAAAACCAAAGGCAGGGAGCGCAGTGGAGCTCCACCGCTGCAGTGACACAGTACAGAGATGTAATCACATTAGTTGATCATGAGAGCCACTATCCCTAGGCAAATTAAAATATATTACTGCCTGTTTTTTTTTCTGTGCCCCTGTAAGATCCGCTCCAATCCACCCAACCATCACTGAATGTCTTGCAGATAATGAAAAAAACAACAACATGAAAACAAATGTTGCGGCTAATAAGAAAAAGCAGCAGGGGAAATGTTGCCGTTAATATATATTTAAAAAAAAGCTAAAAGAAAAACCGATCAGAAAGTCAGAAGAAGTAACGAGAAGTGAAGTTCTGCAATTTGTTTCAGCAGGTAAAGCTTATTCTAGATACAAAAAAGCCATCTGAGGAGTTTTGTGCCCAAATGACATAAGCAGTATATGAAATACAGTACAATTACAAAGTATGCAACAGGAAAGGATGTAACTTGAAGGTATCTACATAAGAGTGACATGACACTGTCATGAACGTGTCATAAACATTATAAACAAGTCATAAACCTTTATGACATAAAGCTTCTTTTAGTTTTTTCTAAAATAGTTCTTTTCTAAGTGTCATTTGGTTTTTGTCATGACACAAGTCATGTGTTCATGACAGTGTCATGTCACTCTTATGTAGATACCTTCAAGTAAAGTGTTACCAAATATCCTTTTAGAAAGTCTACTGATATAGTCTTTACCAGTTTTTTTTTTCTTGAAACGGTTGAAAAGAAACATGATAAACATATATTTTCATATATGCAATATATGTGTGCAGTGTCTCTGTCAAACAGCAAAATAACATTTTATTAAACACAAACAGCACTTTGAAGAGGTATAATCAAGTGTTCCCAATCTACGGTAGCGACAGACAAACAAATGTCACAATGATCACTGTGGAAAATATCACAAAATAACACAAACCGTTCATTTACATTATTTTTTCTAACCCGCCGTATCATTTAAAGCACCAAATGTCCAACATAAAGCAGACTTTTCCCCCATAAAAAAGACATTTCTAACATTTTGTAAATTTTGTCTTCATCTCATCATCAATGCTAGTCATGAGTATTTCTGTCAAACCAGGTTTGCTTGTCGGTTTTTCAAAAGCATCTTAATTAGATATGGTGTCGCTCTCACTTGCATTAATTTGATTTCCAATATCAACTTTTCAGCCTTCAATCTGTTCCGTGTTGATCCCACACTCCCCCGCCCCTGGGTGTTATTGCCTGCAGTGATCTAGCAGCAGTGGCTTGGGTTATATTTATGTGTGTGTGGGGTGGGGGGGGTGGGGGGGGAGGGGGGTGGGGTCATAGAAGACAATGCCATGTGTAATTAAATTCAAAAGCAGGGGGCCGAAATGGAATCTAGGGCCACCTGGGGGACGAGAGACCATTAAGTGAGGAGAGAGAGGGAGAGGGAGAGGGAGATGTAAAGATTGAGAGAACAGAAAAAGAACGGGAGAGGAAGGAGGGGGAGGGGAGGAAGAAAGAAAAAGTATGTGGAAGAGGAGTTGGTTGAAGGAGGAAGGAAGAGAATCAGTTAAAAATGAGACACGAAGGACAAGACAACAAAGAGGGGTATGGGACAAAAAGGAGAGGAGGACAAAAGACAAAAGGAAAGAGACAGAGAACACGGGAACCCAAAAAGTAGAAGGAGCATGCTAATGTAGCAAAAGGTTAGCTCTCAGAAAAATACCACAAACCTGTGACTGTATCACTGTGCTCCTGAGATAAGGCTGGACATTTTTGCTTTGCTCGTCCAATAAAAGTTTAGGTTTTGAAGATTTGCCTTCAAACTTTTTTTGTCTTTACAAAATGAGATCTGAATTTGCCTCTTGCAGCAGCATGATGTAACCTCTTGCTGTAAAGTTAACATCTGGGTCATCGAGTCCACACCTCCCGTAAGTGATGTTGAACTCGGCTGTTAGAATTACACAACAAGCGTAATGTGTTTGTTTGCCTTGTTGTGTGAACACTGTTCACCGCTTTAATTGCTGGCATTTAGCTCTTCGCTTCTGCTCTGTTTGATTCCTTCCCATTTTAAAAGGTAGGTATTAAACACCTCTACTAGTTTACATAAACAATTCATTAAGCTGATATGACACTGGGGACCCCGGCAGGAAAACATATCCCCACCACCCACAACAATTAATGACCTCGCATCAACCGACGCCTCGCTGCACTGACACAGGAAGCCCTGTTCCAATAACAAGCGTTCATTAGCTGATCACTGCTCACACTATGAAATATAAACCTAAAGAAATGTGCAATATTTTTCTAAGCTCTGTTTTTTTTTTTATCCACTGGCTGCATGGCAATCACAAAGTATACAGACACTCTCCCACTGGAGCAGTTGGGGAGTGTGTAAAAGAGCTTTTTCTTTCTGAGAGGGAATTGTCATAAAAACTAATATTCCCCAAGTGGAGGTGACCTTTGAGAAATTGAGTCTTGAGTCATAAAACCCAATGCTATAAATGGAACTGACCTCCAGTATGTGCGGGTAAAAAAATGTTCTGGCTTCAAAAATGTGATGACAAACTGGATTTGTGCAAATTTTGCCTCCAGTCTCAGTGCTTTCTTACACTACCTTTCTTCTTCATCTCCTAATCTGTCCCATTTCACTCCTTACCTTCCTTCCTACATTTCTCTCCTCAGGTCTCCTCCCTTCCTCTCACCATCATTCTTCCCCCTTCCTATTCTTCTTGCGTCTACTTTCCCATCGCCCAACTCTTCCCTATACTCTCTCCTCTCTCCATAAGCACATTTTTTTTGTATTCAACAAAGTATTAAATATTAAGTATTTATATAACTACGGGTAATAACGTTCATATATCAGAAGACAATTGTTTGGTTAAGTTTTGTTCCCTTTTGTCAGAGTATCCACAATTTCTACAGAACAAATTACATTGCGTATCCCATGTCTACACTACTATACATGACTACTAACCCTAACCCCCTTTTCTCAAAAAGGCACTCCATTGATTTAGATATGCCCTCCTATAACATTACTCATAATGGACAGTTTAAAAAAAGGGATCAAAATCGACACAACCATAGCTATCGTCTTTTTTTATTCCTTGCAATCTTCTTCCTTGTCAAAATCTGGTGCCTACATTACCCACAATGCAACATGACTGCCCAAAGTTTGGTTGAGATTTGGCCAATGGAGCCTCAAGTAGAGATGAGGAGTTTTTTATAACTTAACATCACCGTAATTTAAATTTTTATGCTCTGCAACCATTCAGCTACCAAGTTGCTCCAAGACCAGTACATAGACTTAATGTGTACTCGAGTCCCTTTAACCAACTAAACCAAATTATTTGTGTGCCTCAACTTAACCAAAACGTAAAGGAGAATTCCGGCCAATTTTTACGTTGATCTTGATCACTATAAATATGTGAGTACCTTCAATTGAAAAAAAAACAACCTGGATCGGTCCTACTAAACTGGAGTTGCTGCAGCTACCTCTACGAGCTTCCACTGAGCTAAAACGGCAGTTGTCGGGGCAAGTTTTAGAGTGCCTTTGTGCTTCTTAACAGACACAAAATGCAATTAAAATGTCTGTGCAACATGAACAGGGCCCTTACCAGAAATGTTCACAAGTCATTTTTTGGAAGTCCAAGTCGAGTCCCAAGTCTTTGAGCTCGAGTCCAAGTCTCAAGTCTTTGAGGGGCAAGTTCAAGTCAAGTCTGAAGTCTTTTGCCACAAGTCCAAGTCAAGTCTCAAGTCTCTGGCCAGTTGTAGGACAACTTTATGAGGTCTACATAACACATCCCTCTAGCCCTCAGACCTGGTGAAATATTAACCTAAATCTGTCACAACATATGGATATATAAAGATACAATGTGCCTGTTAGCACAACACTTTCAGATGGTTAGCTTGTTACCTGTGGCGATATATGCTAAATGTAACGTCATCCCACGACATCCATGCGCCACGCATGGATGAAATAAATGAAATAGTAAATAGGACTACAGTAACAGAAATATGTGCACAATTAAGTCCATCAAGACGGCCCAGTGTTTGGTGGACCGGGTACACCTTGTTCACTTAATAGTCTACAAATCATCCACGGTATCAATTACGCATCACATGAGTTTGCCCCCCTGACACAGCGTTTGTTCCTGGGGAGATGGATCCGTGCGTCCCACCTCCTGTGCGCCATGGATGTCTGAGCCTCAGCAACTACTAACTATAAGTTTAACTATATAATTAGCACAACACTTTGCGATGGTTAGCTTGTTACCTTTGACGATATATGCTAAATGTAACGTCTCTTTCACATTAGCGTATGAGTGACTGACTTATCTGGGTCTGTTTTGAGATGCCTGATGAAGTCTGACGTTGTTGATCCGGCATCATTTATCTTGGTGCCACACACCTTGCATATAGCTGTTGGCTTACTGCCACTGTTTACCAAGTTATTGAAAGCAAAACTAATGACAAAAGGTGTCGCCATCGGCAATGCATTTTTTTACATGTGAGTGCGCGCACATAAAGCATAACGCCTTACGTTGCACATTATGGCAAAGGGCAGGAGACATGCAGCTCGTCATGCATTTCCCCAACATATATGCGCCAATAAAAGAAAATAGAAATACATGAATACATTTAGATTTAAAAAGCAATAATTGCATGAAAACATGAGGTTGATGAGTCTCGAAGCTCGAGTCCGAGTCAAGTCTGAAGTCTTTTGGGTTGAGTCTAAGTCAAGTCTGAAGTCAGCTGTTAGTGCGACTTAAGTGCGAATCGAGTCTGAGACTCGGACTCGATTCCCCATATTTGGCCCTTACGTGACAACTCAGTTTCAACTCAGACATTGTTTAATTTCACCTACCCTGTCTCTATCCTGCCGGTGGGTAGCTCGCCCTGTTAGCTGCTAGCTGCTAGCTGTTAGCTGCTACCGTCCGTGATAAGTGTGTTCAGCCAGGCTTCTGTGATAATCATCACGCAGCAGTTCCGTGTGGATTTGTAGCTCATCCATTTTGTGTGTGATCGATCTGGTGTTGGTGAGTAGGAGTCTTGGCAGTGTCGATCTGTGTGGTAGTTCCCTTAGCCGTGCTAGCAGGCCACTGACAAACAATGTCGTCAGGATCGGAGCTACAGGGCAGAAAACACTCATCTGAATAATTTTTAATGGTAATAATAAATGATCTATTTTATGTTGCACAGAGTATTAAAAACTGCTGAGTACCAAAAAGCTGTCATTGAATGTCTGATCAGGTTCTTATCATTTTTCCTTATTCTTTGATCATAGAGTTCCTGATTTGTATCAAACGTTTTATCTTAACATTGCATTTTGTTTAGGCAAAGTTCTTGTAACTGCTTGGATTTGGACAACATTTAACACTTTAGAATTCAACCTTTTTTTGTTCTGCAGAAAAGTAAGGACTCAAGAAAAGTATTGGTTTGGTGTTGGTACCAAAATACAACTGTATTGGCATCAAAAAAATTATAATGATACCCAGCCCTACCTGCCCCGTGCACTACTCCATCTTCCTTTGCTCCATTTCCCCCCATCTCTCACTTGGTCCATAAGCTCTCACTTCTTCCCAACTTATTTGTCCCCTTACCTTATCCTTCTTCTCTCCTCGCTTTTTTCTTCAACATTCATAGATTTTTTCTCGTGCCTCTTTTATTCTCATTCCCTCTCCCCTACACTTCTCCCCCTCTCCTCCCTACTCTCCTCTACTACACCTTCTACCCATCTCTGTCCTCCCTCTCCCCCACCTTTCCTCTTCACTTACTTCCATCTTCTTCTATCTTCTTGCCACCCATTTCTTATCCTTTTTTTCTCCTTACCCCTCCTCTCCCTACTCTCCAGCCCCTCCACAGCAGAGTGTTTGTGGAGGGTGTTTATAGGGCTGATAAGTGGCAGATGACGATTGCTTGCCAGGGGCCCAAGATAAGGCTGCCAAAACTGGGGACGTCATCCATCAAACCTCCCCACAGCCAAGCCAAGCATCACCCAGCCGAGGAGCGAGGGAGGGAGGGTGGATGTGGAAAAGGTAGCAGCTCTCCATCTTTAGACACAGGGGGAACTCCCTGACAGGCTGGCCGACATGCACTGGATAGTTTCTGTAAATAATACTTAGTGTCATATGACATAAGTACCTCTAAAACCAAAAAAAGTCATTTTTACTTTTATTACTTTATTTTTATTTATTATTGTTTGTGCACTGATTGGATACAAGAAATACAATGTCTTAATTTGTGAGCTTTAGAGCTGTTGGCAGGTGTATTTTTGAATTTTGGACAGGGCCAGGCAAGCTGTTTGCTCTTGCTTCCAGTCAGAGCTAGGCTGTTTCCCTAAATCAGCAGGTGGCCATCCTGCAGTCAGAGAGGATATCGGCGAGTAAGAGCACAAAAAAGAAGCACTAGGAGAAGAAGAGAGGCCCCACTTACTGCTCCTGACAGACAAATTGACATGGAAAGCCAACACTTACACCTCCCTCTTCCATCACTCTCCCTCCATTCCTCTCCCCTTCTATCTCCCTCTCCTGCCTCACTCCCCTCTCTCTGTCTGATGAATGACCTTTACAGTATATGACTCATCTTCTCGGCTGACTGGGTGAGAAACATGTTAGAGAATGAGAGGGAGATAGCTGACGGCGGCGGCCAGGCAGCACACTAGCTTTGCTTCGCTGTCTGAAACCAGTACCACCAGGTACTGCAGCATGGGTTGGTTCAGACAGCACAATGGCATAACAAAAAGGGGCAAGTTGACATATAAACATAAAAATATATAGCTGTGTATATGTTGGTGCCTTTGCATCTGATTGTACTATTTTGCTTTGCCACATGCTAAAATCCAATTTGTCTTTCATGCCCTGCAAATGCCGGTTGTCATGTACGACATATTTCTTGATCTTTCTTGCCGTCCATTCAGAGTTCTCACAATCCACATTTGTTACTGTCCATCCTACATGATCATCATCTTGACTGCATTCACACCTGGATTTCACATGATTTTGATCTGCTGAGCTGCACTCAGATCATCAACAAAGCATGTCAGTGCCAAGTGGTTTTATGTGATCATCAGATCAGAAAGAAAGACGCTACTGTGTTCTGGTAGTGACAACTGGCACACAGATCCCCTTGCAACTGTTTCTAAACCCTAACAACTGAGCCAAGACACAATGTCATGATGGCATGATGAAGTTGCACCAACTTCCAGTGTAAATGCCTCTCGGAGTATGTGCAACTGCTGAAGCCATCCTTCTGGTCTACATCCTGCTTCTCTCCAACATTTCTGATCATTTCTCTTATGTATCCATGAAGATATGTCCTTCAGAGAACTTGAACGTCAGAGTAACTAATAAAGTAAAAATAAAGTCTAACCTCACAGAGACCAAAAACTAATGGTGCATCCAGGCTTTCAGGTCTAATCTATCACTAGGATGTTGACCAAGTGTAAATACCAATAGTTGAGTAAAATTGTATGATACCCTTATTTAAAGCATAAGCATATGACAGGTTAATTAGCTCTATGTATGTTGGGTACCAAAACTTAAATGACTGGTATCTACCGGACCGAATAACAACGCAGATTTCATTGCCTCATTTCGGTGACGCTTAAATACCTGCGCTGCCCTCTCGTGCTCCGGACGTTACAGGCAACAGAAGCATCGCTGCACGTGAGTGATGAATACCATGATGAACACAAATACATTGTAAGTAACACACTGTTATGTGATATTATTAGGGCTGTCAATGGACTAAAATATTTTATCGCGATCAATCGCATGATCGTCCATAGTTAACTTGCGATTTATCATATTTTTATCTGTTCTACATGTATTTTAAAAGGGATATTTTCCAATTTTTTTATTCTCAAGTGGTATTTCAGACTCAATGTACTCGACGTACTCAGGGGGTAACTCTGTTCACATCAACAGTACATGCAAATAACTTGAGTCTTGTGGAGACAACCATTTGGAAGGGCTTTGAAACTTAAACTTAACTTGACATTCAAAAGAGCCTTTTCGTTATCCATTTCGGCTCAAGGAGCTTTGTTTCTTTTTTGGGGCATTTGAGCTACTTTTTAATGCTCATTGATTTAGTTAAAACATTTAAGTAATAAAGCCTGTTACTCAGACCCGGGAGTCTCTCCTTAGATCTTAGATGAAGTGTGTGGCTCTTTTATTTGTGATCAAAGATCAGGTTTAACCTTCGAAGCCGTAGAGGGTGTGGCCCTGCTTCTTCAGAGCGTACACCACATCCATGGTGCTCACCGTCTTCCTCTTGGCATGCTCGATGTTAGGTGACGCCATCACGGATCACGTTCTCCACGAACGTTTTCAGCACACCGTGGGTCTCCTCATAGATCAGACTGGACATGTGCTTCACTCCTGCGGCAAGCCAAATGGTGGATGGCGGGTTTGGTGATCCCCTGGATGTTATCACGGAGCACTTTACAGTTTATGCTAGCCATGCTGCATTGCTTCCTGATTTCCCAAACTACGGAGTGGCCCAAGGCACAATTCACAGAATGCGTCAATCACGCATGCCATTAAAAGGGATTCGCGTCAACTCGTTATTATTATTATTATTATTATTACGTTCATTTTGACAGTCCTAGATATTATGCATATTTACTAGTTGTCAAGAGTTACCTGAATTGCCTGAAGGAAGAATCCTACAGTTTGTAGACAAGACAACCCAACAATCCTAGCCACTTTAAGTAGCGAGTAGCCTACAGCAGGTACTTGAACGTATAAGATTAAGGGGGCTTTGAACTTCTCTCTCAAGCTTTCTTTTATCATTCTTTCCACAACTTCTGTCATTTTTGTGTGTGCAACTGAGTGCAACACGTCCCAAGGTGTGAACTACTATCTTCATTTGTACACTTAATTGCATCAAGATTACACAGACATGCAACAGAAACAACATTCTTGGAGAGAAATCAGAGAGGCAGTGGGTAGCAGGAGGCTACAATGGTGGGATTTTCACCACGCCTTTGTTTGTGGCCATTTGGAACAGGTATAACCACTTCTGACTATAAGTGATCCAGTTTGTGTGCAGTAAGGGTCGTATAAAGCAAAGAATTCTTCTTGGGTATGATGAAGCCAGTTCAGTAACATACATTTTCCTTCTGCCAATGCCTTAATGTGGGCCATATACAATAGGATACGCCTCCTGAAAGCAGATTTTTAGTGTCTGCATCAATGTGTCCTAATATTATATCTGTGTCATCAAATGGTTGTTACAGTGACACTGACAACAGTACATGCTCTCAATTTAAGGATTGGACCTGCAATGTGATTTTCTTTCACATGTATGTGATGTGCTTGTGAATTTAAGCCTTTGAAACTGTGTTGGTGGTAATGTCTACTTTAGTGTTAAACCACTATAAAATAATGGAACATCACAAAGAACAGTGACAATGTTTTTAATCTGCCATTGTGCAGAAAAGTGTAACATTTACTAGTGAAAGAATGTTTAACCCATCTAGCTATGATCAACACTCTTACAATCATTTTGTCCTTTTATACTGATGGAGAACTGATGCTCCGATTGGCTTTCCCACTCCTGTCTTTTAAGTTCTCACATATCTATAACTATGTTTGTGTATGGGTATGTTTTCATCCCCATGCAGCCCCACAAGCGTTGCTCCGCAGCCGGGCTCTCAATGGGGAATAGCGCAGGCTTCTCCACCGCTGAAATTCCACTTACAGGAAATATCTCTAATTTTCACTGGAAGGAGGACAAGCAGTCCAAATGCTGGAGGAGAAAACCTTGAGCTTTCAATCGTCCCCCCCCTCCCGCCTCCTCACTTTGACTGTACAACAATCCATCTGTAAGATGCTCAAGTTTGTTCATCTCATTCACGTCGCGGTCACTTCTCTTGAAACTGTATCAACTGGAAGCCATGACAGAAAAGTGTTGCTTATGTGTAGGAAATATTCATAAAACATGCAGCAAAACTGACCTGGGCATAAGAGAGCAGTTAAGTGCTGGTTTTCTATACCCGTCAAACATATTGGATTGGATTAAATTCAAGTATCAAACACCAGAAAAAAATACCTGTCTAAATATACACACTTTATTTAACCTGATGTGGATTAGGCTTGCACTGTGTTTCAAGATGCCATCACCAGCTGCATTGTTAACTAAAAGAAAATCAGAGAGCAGACACCTGTGCTGCATTAAAGTTATAATTTCAATAACTCATATTTATATCAAACTACACACAATGAAAGAAAATCATGCTGATTTTTGGAGAACTGAATCATAAGAATTTAAGGGCAAGGTTGACTCATAACTACTGAATTACAGCCATTTAAATATAGCATGTGAAGTGCGATTAAATGTTGCAGGATTGTTTCAATAATTTGGTTGCATGTGTGTGATGTGTTCAAAAGTTAAATGGTGTGGAATCAAAAAATAACTAAAGAGTGTGTCATATCATTTCAAATCAGGTCCACTCATACTATAAGCTTTTTTAGAGGTTTCGATCATGCCAATGGTGTCACACTATTCCACTGATATACAGGTGGCAGTCATGCGCCTATTATAGTTCTGGCAAAGGCAGAGAAGAAAAAGACTGCTACATAGTAGACACTGAAGGATATAAAATACTTAAAAAATGCCTTCAATATGTTTGTCAGGGCACCTTTAACTTCCTTGATGGAGGAGGTCATTATCTCACATTTGCATATTCTGTTTTTACACTTGATTTTGAATGCATCCTACTTCAAGCCTGAATACAAGAATGAATAACTCCGTCTTACTCAGTCTACATTACATCCTGAGAGGAAAAACAGGCACAGATCAAAAGTCTGCCGTGTATGGTGCTAAAACAGTATCATAAGTATTTGTAACTTGTGAAACCTAATGCACAAATAAATGCAGAGGGATCCGTATCTGTAAGGCCAATGCACAAATAAATGCAGAGGGATCCGTATCTGTAAGGCCAATGCACAAATAAATGCAGAGCTATTCGTATCTATAAAGGTGTATCTGTGTCCGTGACTCTTATTTGTAACTCGGATTTCATCATTTGTAAATGAACTTAGCATTTTTCAATGTAAATATACGTGTAAATCTCCTTCTATGTGTGTGGGTACTTTTGAGACTGTTTTTCCGCGCGGTTTGTGGCCAGAAGATATTCGTAACTCAGGTGACAATCCCAGCACTCTCCACTAGATGGCGGTGTTAAGTGACGATCCCAGCACTCTCCACTAGATGGCAGTAATGCAACTCTTATGGATTCCAACCGCTGTTAAAATAAATGAAAGCTGTGAAGAAGCCTAGCTACACTGTTCGCAAAATCTACTTGATGTTGTTTATATATGTCAATGGATGTTCCTCCAGGTAAGTTGACATTATTAGGACTTTGTCGTCAGATAAATTACATTCATGTTTTCAGCATCATTGTTGCAGTGCATTTACAATTCGCTTTGTGTTGTTATGGCGGCAGTGACAATTCACTACTTTTTAGAGTGTGCTAGCATTCACGTTCTTGTACAGCTTAATCAACGATGTTAACTTAGCTAGCTAGCTAGCTAGCTTGCTCGTTAAAGTCAGGCTTGTAACATGGGCTTGCTTGGTCTTTGTTTGGCAGTCTGAAATATTATTAAGCGCTAAGTTATGTTAGTGTTGCTATTATTTAGTACAGTTGATCATATTGTGTTTTATGTTTCACGTTTACTCCCGTTTTTTCATTGCTGTTAACAGGGTGGCCAAGTGTGTGCTGGTAGCTATATTATAGCTGACATATATAGTTGATATAAGTATGATACAGTTAGTTGGTCAGTTGGATTGTAGTTGTGAGCGGTACCTTTTCTTCAGAGTGTGCGTAAATGAGAATAGTAAGTATATCTGCTGCATCGTGATATTGTATTTCTTCGTTAAACCAGCTGTTATTTCTGCTATTTGATGTGGATGAGAGTTAGCTAGGAGTTTAAGGGGTTGCTACGCTACGCAACCATTGTGCTAATTATATCCACGTTCGCCTTTGGCTCACCCGACTCGGTACGTCAGGTCTAAACATGTAGCTAGCATCGTGTTTATGTTTATACTTTTACTACTTGTCAGGATTGTTCAATACTTTTGTGGTTGAGTACAATAAGAAGTAAGTGGTGTTACATATTGTTTCCTGTACCGCTATCAAGGCTTATCTAGCGAGGCTTTGCTAGGTTTTCAAAATAAAAGCATCCAGCCGTTTTGTTGTTGGAGGCTTTAAAGCGTATCATTCATAACATGAAGTGTTGTCTATGTTAGCAGTAACTTAACAGATGGGCGAAAATGTCTGAGAATCCCATATAATAATGGGTTGAATTGGAGTTTGAGATATATAGCTATATTCCAGCTATTGTTTATATTATGTTTGGTAATGTTATTACTGCTTAAGGTGGAATGAGTGTATACAAACAGTATGCTTCCTTTATTCATTTGTATTATGTTTCTCTCTTTATAGGAACCACACACACTCAAACTCAAACAAGAAAAAGGAAGAAATAAACAGAACAAAGATGATCAAGATGGCGCCGCAGAATGGTGACACGGTGTGTTGGTGCGCTCTGTTTTGTTTTGTTTTGTGTTTTAACTATGTTTCTTGCGATGGTACCCGTATTTCATTCACCAGTGAAGAGCTCGTGAACTTCAGGGGAACAATACCATCGGACTTATTTCCCACTTTTCTTCTCCCTTCACTGGAAATTTTGGACATTCTGGTCAAAGGTGCGCTCACCTTTGCTCATGCAGCGAAACGCCGGAGGAGAGGGAAACGGGCCGGTGTGCTTGTGCGTCTCCGCCAGCGAGGATTACGCACACCGTTACCGGGAATATTCCTCTCTAACGTGCGCTCACTGCCCAACAAACTGGAGGAACTACAACTGCTGTTGGTCAGAAACAGGGACTTTTTTCTCATCTGCTGTTTTGTGCTTCACGGAGACGTGGCTCTGTGGATTAATACCGGACTCTGCGCTGCAGCTGGCAGGCTTCCAACTCTACAGAGCGGACAGAGACACGGACCTCTCCGGCAAAACTAAAGGTGGAGGAATCGGTTTCTACATCAATAGCGGTTGGTGCAACGACGTGACAGTGATCCAGCAGCATTGTTCTCCTAACCTGGAATATTTCATTATAAACTGTAAGCCTTTTTATTCACCCCGTGAGTTCGCGTCATTCATCCTGGTCGGTGTTTACATCTCACCGCAGGCCAACGTGCAGGACGCGCAGCGCATGCTTGCCGACCAGATTCTGTGCGTGGAGCGGACCAACCCGGAGTCCCTAGTTATTGGCCTTGGTGACTTTAATAAAGGGAACCTCACTCACGAACTCCCTAAATATAGACAGCATATTAAATGCCCGACCAGAGAGGAGAACATTCTGGATCACTGTTACACCACAGTCAGGGATTCTTATCACGCCGTCCCCCGTGCTGCACTGGGACACTCTGACCACGTCATGGTCCACCTGATCCCCACCTACAGGCAGAAAATAAAGCTCTGCAAACCTGTTGTGAGGACTTCAAGGAAGTGGACCAGTGAGGCTGTGGAGGATCTCCAGTCGTGTTTGGATTCTACTGACTGGGATGTGTTCAGGACTGCTACCAACAGTCTGGATGAGTACACAGAGGCTGTGACGTCATACATCAGCTTCTGTGAGGACTGCTGTGTTCCATCATGCACCAGGGTGAGTTACAACAATGACAAACCCTGGTTCACAGCCAAACTCAGAAGGTTAAGGCTGGCTCGTTCAAGAGTGGGGACAAAGACAGATTTAAAGAGTCAAAGTACAAGTTTAGCAAGGCAGTGAAGGAGGCTAAACGACGATACTCTGAGAAACTCCAAAACCAGTTCTCAGCTAATGACTCTGCAACTGTCTGGAAAGGACTTAGGCAGATCACCAACTACAAGCCTAAAACCCCCCACTCCTTCGATGACCGACACCTAGCCAACGACCTGAACAAGTTCTACTGACACCATCCCCCACGACACCTCCCTACAGCTACAGCCACTGTGCATCACCTCCACCTCACCCACCTCAGCAGGACCTTGGGCCCCCCCACCAAAGCCCTCCTTAAAGGTCTCCACCTCCACCCCCCTACCCACCTCAGTGACGACTCTCTCCATCCACGAGAGGGATGTCAACAGACTCTTTAGGAGACAGAATCCCAGGAAAGCTGCTGGACCAGATGCTGTCTCCCCATCAAGCTTGAAGCACTGTGCTGACCAGCTGTCTCCAGTGTTCACAGACATTTTTAACACCTCACTTGAGACATGTCATGTGCCAGCCTGCTTCAAGACCTCAACCATCATCCCTGTCCCCAAGAAGCCAAGGACCACAGGACTTAATGACTTCAGACCCGTCGCCCTGACCTCTGTGGTTATGAAGTCCTTTGAGCGCCTTGTGCTTTCACACCTCAAAGCCATCACCGACACCCTCCTGGACCCCCTGCAGTTTGCCTACAGAGCCAATAGGTCTGTAGATGATGCAGTCAACCTGGCCCTCCACTACATCCTCCGGCACCTGGACTCTGCAGGAACCTACGCCAGGATCCTGTTTTTGGACTTCAGCTCTGCCTTCAACACCATCATCCCGGTTCTGCTCCAGGAGAAGCTCTCCCAGTTTGGTGTGCCTGACTCCACCTGCAGGTGGATCACTGACTTTCTGTCTGACAGGAAGCAGCATGTGAAGCTGGGGAAACACGTCTCCAACTCACAGACCATCAGCACTGGATCCCCTCAGGGCTGTGTTCTTTCGCCTCTGCTCTTCTCCCTCTACACCAACAACTGCACCTCCAGTCATCAGTCCGTCAAGCTTCTGAAGTTCGCGGATCGACACCTTCTCATCGGACTCATCTCTGATGGAGACGAGTCCGCTTACAGGTCGGAGGCTGACCACCTGGTGAAGTGGTGCAACCAAAACAATTTAGATCTCAACGCTCTAAAGACAGTGGAGATGGTTGTGGACTTCAGGAAGAACCCTGCCCCACCTGCCCCCATCACCTTCTGTGGCTCCACAATTGACATTGTGGAGTCTTTCCGCTTCCTGGGAACTACAATCTCCCAGGACCTCAAGTGGGAGCTGAACATCAGCTCCCTCGTCAAGAAAGCACAACAGAGGATGTACTTCCTGCGGCAGCTGAAGAAATTCAACCTGCCCAAGACAATGATGGTGCACTTCTATACAGACATCATTGAGTCCATCCTCACATCCTCCATCACCATCTGGTACGCTGCTGCCACTGCCACTGCCAAGGGCAGACTGCAGCGTGTCATTCGGTCAGCTGAGAAGGTGATTGGCTGCCATCTGCCGCCGCTCCAGGACCTTTACGCCACCAGGACACTGAAGCGTGCTGGAAAGATTGTGGCTGACCCCTCCCACCCCGGACACAAACTCTTTGAGCCACTCCCATCTGGCAGGAGGCTGAGGTCCATCAGGACCAAAACCTCACGCCACATGAACAGCTTTTTTCCCCTCCGCCACTAGCCTTATTAACAAGGCCCGGAACCCACCCTGACTCTCCACCTGGTTCTTCATGCCACTGTTCTCTCTGCGCTAATGCTCTTTGCTCTTTATTTATCTATTTTATTTTATTTCTATCTTTATTTTTAATTTAATACATACTGTGTACATATACTTATTGTTTATACCTATACTTATATTGTTTAATATTACATTTAGAGAATGTGTGATGTGCACCAACTACACCAAAACAAATTCCTTGTATGTGTCAAAAAACGTACTTGGCAATAAAACCCTTTCTGATTCTGATTCTGATTCTGAATAAGAACCATCTCTCAGCTCTTCATTTCCTACTCTGGAATATTTGCCTTAAGTGGTGTTCTGGCCGACATACCTGAGTGAACCTGGTGATAAACCCAGAACTAGCACCTTCACTACACTGCTCCTTTATTCAAGACCAAATGTATGTGCAGTTGTACATCGTGATAAAAAATGATAGCCTAGTTAGTTCAATCTAACACTGAATCTGCTGTGTTTTACTGATCTGACTGACCACTGATGAGGTGTACTTGGACCCACCAGACTCTCCTCAAAGTATGAGAAACCATCAGGAGGAAGTTATTGCTCCACAGGTGTCATACTTCTCAACTGCTCAGTAACTAAAGTATTAACTGCTACTGTAAGAACTGTATTGTTCATAGACATTGATCAGGCTGTGTGAAAGGGACTCTTGTTTCACAAAGTAACTAATAGAATTTCACTTCAAGTTTTTATCCGTCCGTTATATTTATGCTGTGAAATGTTTTTCAAGCTGCAGATTAGATTTAATACCCTTTCCAAAATACTTTAGTTTCATTAATATTGTCATCTGTCAAAGTATATAACTGTTAAATGTTTTGTGTTGCTTACTGTCACTATTACCTGCCTTAAAGGATTACATTTTTATAGTCAGGATGTTAAAAGGACTTAGTGTTTGACCCTTCTACATTTATTATTATAGTATTAAATCAGACATATCACCTGTTTAAACGTCTTTGTGAAAAAAACATGTTATATAACACTTCAGGACCCTTACTACTGAATTTAAAAATGACCAAATCCTGCATAGAAATAAAGCATTTTATTCATGGTCAATGAAATGGAAATATAAAGTGTGTATACATAATGCACAGAGTAGCAGATAACTGTCCACATCATGTCCTCACCCAGACTAAAGGGTTTATTTTCTACTGAGGATGTGTCAGCTGGTAATGTAGGTTGTCAGGTCACAGAAGTCATCCTGTGGATACTGAATCTTTCCTGATGCTGCTGTGTTGTCTTCAGACCATCATCACTTGGCAGAAGAAGTATGGCACCTGTCCCACAATACCTTCATACTGTGAGGAGAGTCTTGTGGGTCCAGGTAAACTTCGTCAAACAGGTGTCCAGGACAGCATCTGAGCTGTAAAACATGGCAGATTCAGTGATTAAACTATCATTTTTTGTCAGAGTGTACAACTGCACATACATTTTGTCTTACAGGAGAAGCATGTATTTAACCCAGTGTGTTGCAATTACTGTACTAATAACATGGTTACAATATGTCGAGCAAATGTTAAATCTAAATTCTTTATAGTTTAACTTAAATCATCTAGTTTCATATGATAGGCCTACCAAATATATTCACTAGCTTTACAACTGGACCCACTAACAGTTTAAGCAGCGCTTAATATTTCATACTGCAAATTCCTGACTTTAACGAGCTAGCTAAGTTAGCATCGCTATTTGCTGTTAGCACATTCTAAAAAGTAGCAAACTTCCACCATAACAACACAAAGGAAATTGCAAATGCACTGCAACAATGATGCTGAAAACATATATGTAATTTATCTGACGACAAAGTCCTAATAATATCAACTTACCTGGAGGAACACAAAGTAGATTCTATTATGTCTATGGTGCCAACATAATATACAGTCTATGGGTGCCAACCGTCTCTCTGAAACATTTAACAAGGCTTCTTCATGTGGTTTAACAGCAGTTGGCATCCATAAGTGTTGCATTACTGCCATCTATGGAGAGTGCTGGGATCGTCACTTAACACCGCCATCTAGTGGAGAGTACTGGGATTGTCACCTGAGTTACGAATATCTTCTGGCCACAAGCCGCGCGGAAAAACAGTCTCAAAAGTACCCACACACATAGAAGGAGATTTACTCGTATATTTACATTGAAAAATGCTAAGTTCATTTACAAATGATGAAATACGAGTTACAAATAAGAGTCACGGACACAGATACACCTTTATAAATACGAATAGCTCTGCATTTATTTGTGCATTGGCCTTACAGATACGGATCCCTCTGCATTTATTTGTGCATTGGCCTTACAGATACGAATCCCTCTGCATTTATTTGTGCATTAGGTTTCACAAGTTACAAATGCTTATGATACTGTTTTAGCACCATAGCCGTGTTCTTTACGTCAGTTAAGAAACACTTTCATTCAAAGTGACACATGCCTGGTCGAGCTTGTAGACATCTTTAAAGCAGGATCCCAGAGAGAGAGAAGAGACTGACCTCTCATTGAAAACCAGGCTCCACAAAATGCCGTGTACACTCAAGATGTATTAACACTCACTTCACTTGGCTTGACATACTGTAGTTATCCAAAGAGGGAAGGGCCAATAAATATAAAGGATCAATGTATGGAGTAATCAGGTGTTTATCAAAAGAGAGGAGAGCATTTTTAAGCAGTGTATTGTTGTAGCTGGAGTCATGTTAATCTGCCTTTTTACTATCAGAACAGTATTATTTGCATTGACACATCATATTAAATAATGGTGAACTGATTTATGGGGTTATTGTTTGGTTGGTTGGTATAAAACTGGCCTAGCTGTTGCCTTACAAAGATCACTAATCGAAGGCCATCCATCTTTTTTATCAACTAGACAGTCACGTAGTGAAGGAAAGGAATAACTTTGGTCCCTTTTCATTTCTACAAACACATCCCCTGCCTTCAGCGAGCCTCTCACTGCGATGGCCACATCAGACAAAACAGCGAGCAAGTCAGCAGCGGAGTGCACAAATCGTGGTGTCAACACAGCCTGGGGGCACAGTGGCCTTATGGGTAAATCCACGATAAGAGAGACTTTCACATCAAGACATTACACTTGCCGGACAATCCATCTCGCCCCGCGCCTCCTAATTACAATCTAGGCTGGTACAAAAATCTGGTAAAGATAACTTCAAAGAAATGATAGCAACAACATGACAAGCTACTGCTTCTCTATCACATGGTGGAGGTTAAAAATAAGGCTTTTTCTACTGCCTTACTACTACTACTAATGATAATAACAACAATAATTTAATAATAATAAACTCTTGCTGGGAGAGGATGGCTCAGCTTTGGAGAAATGCCAGATGACTTTGAGCAAAAAGAGGCAACGGAGGGAGTGAGGTGTTGGGAGGGCTACTCTGCACCGACCGTCCCCCTCAGGAGCCCGAGCGATAGATACTAGATCGTAAATAAAGGGCAGCCTTCGGCATAAATACAACAACAACATACCAAAGCCTTGGCTCTTTGCCTCGCTAGCAGACTTTAAAAAAAAAAACTGGGGAAGTGGCCGGTGGGTAAACTGGCATTAGGCTGCCAGCGCCCACTCAGAAGCTACATGTGTGGGACAGATTCAAAGGATAAGAGGGAGATATTCCTCCTCCCTTCAGTGTATCCAAAGCCTGGCTTTTACCTGCAAGGCCAAGCAATTTCTGAGGTATTGAGCGTCAACATGAAGTACGGGGATGGATGAGTTCACCATCATTAATACCTTTTCTATGTTGAAGAAAGACAGAGAGGTAGAGGTACAGTTTACAGTACACAGGCAGATTTAAAGGAAGGAAACAACCTTAAAAACAATATTGGTGGTCCAGTTGGTTGATTGGTGGTGTGTTCTCTTTTTGGGGCATTTATTTTCACAGGACAGATGAAGACATGAAAGGGGAGAGAGAGAGAGGGGGAATGACATGCTGCAAAGGGCCGCAGGTCAGAGTCAAACCTGCGGCCACTGCGTCGAGGAGAAAACCTCTATATATGTGTGAACTGTATATATAACTCTACCAACTGAGCTAAACCGGCCACAGAGGTGTATTCTTATTCTCTTACTGGTGATAACTGCTAAATAACATAATAAGTAGGGGTGTAACAAAAAATCGATTCACATAAGAATCTAGATTCTCATTTGCAACGATTCAGAATCGATCTGAAATGTCCAAGAATCGATTTAATAAATAAATAAAATCAGCTGGCTGTTCGCCTCCATTTTTGTAACTAGCCTATACGGGACGTCCGGACGTCACCACGCAGCCGGTTTTTGAACGTGAGCGGCAAATAGAAATTCTTTGAAATCACTAAAACAAAGAGGAAGCAAATATGGATGAGAGGGAGATCCAACCAGCCCCGTCTTGACCATGGAGATGCAAGGAATATACACAAGTCCAGAACACAGGACCTTCTTCCTGTATTTTTTCTTGCTCCAGCCCCAGACACATCTGACCAATAAACCCTGGTAGTGATGCGTCTTTGCTTGGATTTTCTCTATGTGAAATAAAACTGAACCAATGGCAAAACGCTCCAAGTTTACAAATTCATAAACTGATTCAGACCAGAGCAAACCAACCAGATGTGAAAACACCTTTAACAGAGTTCACAAGGCCATCTATATTTATAATCTCACACAATCACCTCTGATTAGGAGTAAATATAAAATCCTCACTCTGGGAGACTTAGGACATCATTAAAGATATAGTACGTAGTTGCCTGCCCCATGAGGAATTCTAAGGAGTGACAACAACACTGTTGGCACATCCACATGATACAAGCCTTCTGTGATCGCGCACCACCCCACCCCTCCTCCACACTGTTGCTAGAAGCGTTTATTCCGTCAAATCAAGGAGGACACGGAGGATTAAAAAAACAGAAGAGGTCATTATCTGGACAGTTTTATGTCCTCTTCGTCTCCAAAGCTGAATGCTGCTGTCGTCCTTTCTCAGCGGTGACTCTCCTAATTTAGAAGACAGATACAGTTTCTTTTTGTACCTGAATATTGTCACCAATCCATCCATTCATACATTTCCATTTCAGTCTTTTTTGTCTCAATGAGTGCAGCAAAATAACGAATAAAAAAATCTAATTTGAAGTTTAGAAGAACTGGAAGAAAGAAAGTAATAATTCTGAATAACGGGTGAAACATACTAAAAGTACAAAATATCACAGACTATGGTCTTACAGATTTAGATTCATTTATTATATAAGCCTCAACACAAGTGTTTTTTACGAGGCTGTATAGTGATATTAATGTACCAGAGTGTACTTTATTGTAAGAGGTTTCTGTTATTCAGTCCACCTTGTACCTTGATTTTGGACATTACAATTGTTTCTGTGATCCTTCAATAATTGTTGTCTAAATCATATTGCACTCACATGTTTCATAGGACAGTAAATGTGGTTGTTTTAGAAGGAATTATCTGAGGTTGTTTGTGTCTCTCCTCTGCTGCTTTTTCAGAGCCGACTGTTGTTTGATTGCTGAGAAGCTTCTGGTCTCAATCTGCCCTTCAGCGAGCAAGTCCTCTAATGTGATCTGACACTGAGCTGTTTGCATGAGGTCTGCTCTGTCTCTCTTAAACACACACTCACGTCACACACAGAAACACATTCTGATTAGAAGGCCAACACTGCACACAGATCTACACACACAAACACGTATGCACTGATGCGTATTTGATTTCTTGTTTGCAAAAATCTTTTTTGTGATCATTATTACAGCATTATCTTGATATGATGTGTACTATTTTGATGTTCTGAGTGGAATTTTCTTCATTAATCTGTAAACTCTTTAAAGCAACACTATGTAACTTTTATCCCTACAGGTGTTCTCATTGGAACTACAACTTGCGCTACCTGATATGAGTTGTAGTTCCAATGAGACAACCTGTAGGGGGACGGTCCCCCTAAACTCTAATCTGTGGTGTCTACATAAAATCACCATCATTTGTAGAGAGTTGAATTTTTTGTGAAAACAAATTCTCTTGCCATGCTTGTCACGTTTTAAAGGTCGCAGTTTGATGGAAACGCAAAAACCACATGGCTGCCTGAGGCTGCTTTGAAATCCTACCATACTTTCTTTAGTGTTCTCGTACAATGAGGGGATTACAGATATTTCTCTCACTTTCATTTTTACCTCCTAATAAACTGCTTTAAATAATCTCATTTGTTTACCACCTGTTGCTCTACCTGTCTCCCAGACTTCTTTTTAGCAAAGTCACCTTCTTCAGATGAATATCTGGTAAGTACAATGATGACATAACTGATGGAAACAATGGTCAAAGTTATGAAAATAAGACCTTAATCAAGATATACTTGGATTAATCTTTAAAATTGAATTAGCTATATATTATATTTGTTAGCCTGACAACGCCAGACCAAATCGCATCTTCGATCATTTTTGATTTCCAAGGGGTGTTATCAACGGCCAAAAAGCTTCTGGACGCGATGGGATAGACCTACAACGTGGGGTAGTCCAATGTATTGTAGTGGGTATACTGTACTGTGTATATATATATATATATATATATATATATATATATATATATATATATATTGGCGGGTCTGGGTGTCCTCCCCCAGGGAAATTTTGAGCATCAAAGACTTAATTTCCTCCTTTCTGATACACTTTTATGAACCAATTTACGGTGGAAAAAATCACAGATGACAGTTCTAAATATATCAAAAATATAATGGAAAGTATGTTGTTGCGTGTCATTGGGCATTTTGAACCCTTGTGTGGTGTTCATATTTTTGTTACACAGCCGATGTTCCTGGGTCTGGTGGACCCACCACATTATTAGGCTTTTAAATCAATACAGCCATAACAATTTATGTAAAAATACTTAACAGATGTTTACTTTAGCTCAATTACCAATGATATATACATGATTTATGGTTCATATTTGCCATTTACCCCTGTGAGATCACATTTATGATCATATGATCATTTTCGTTTTTTGTGAGAAAATAAGGAAATTCAATTATAAAAAAGGAAAGATTTTGATCATTATTGGTGCTTATTTCTTAGAACTTAATTAGAACAGGTGAAAGTGCTTGAAAATGTAACAATGTGATAACTTTGTGTGGTCTCCTTATGACCTGTCTCTCTTAGTTACGCTGTTATAGTTACGCTGTTATAGTTCTAGACTGCCGGGGGACTTCCTTCCTTTGACACACTGAGCTGCTCTCTCCTCTACCTCTCTATTACTATTACTATTACTATTTGCGTGTATCCCGTCCCGGAAATGCTAGTTACTAATCCTAGCTTCTGGGGAGTTTCCCCGGATTCCTTGTGTTTTTTCCCCCAGCGTATTTCCTTGGAGAACGTTGGCACCAAGATCCTGGTTCCAGCTGTCGCCGTGGTCCTGCTGCACTCCTTGCTGAGCTCAACGGTGCCCTGCTGCATCCTGCTGAACCCTGCAGCTTCCTGCTGAACCCTGCAGCTTCCCGCTACATCCAGTCACTGTTCCATTATTAATGTGACTATTATCGCCACTGTTCATCACACCCCCAACCGGCCCGTCAGACACCGCCTACCAAGAGCCTGGGTCTGTCCGAGGTTCCTTCCCAAGAGGGAGTTTTTCCTCGCCACTGTCGCACTGCTTGCTCTTGAGGGAATTACTGTAATTGTTGGAATTGTTGGTTGCTTTGTAAATTAAAGAGTGTGGTCTAGACCTACTCTATCTGTAAAGTGTCTCGAGATAACCTATGTTATGATTTGATACTATAAATAAAATTGAATTGAATTGAATTAATAGCAGGTGCAGAAAGCCAACATAGTTTCATAGCACCTTCATTTAAATACACTCGGGTCCAGTAGACCCAAACACCTCATAGTTATGTGTATGGGGGGGTGGAGGGGGGGGTGTACCGTGTGCAGTCATTGAAAATAAGTTATTTTTTATGTTTTTCACAGACAATGAGCCAAGGCCAGTGAGTTTGAGTTAGAAGAAATAATAAATAGCATCATTTTTCTTTTAGCAAAAATTTAAAACAGGTCTCACAGACTCGAACACCACACAAGGGTTAAGTGAGTATATGGAAATCCTGGAGCTTTCTTGGTGGGTATACTGCGTAAACCTGCGTATCACATAGACTACTGACCTACAACCAATCAGAGCAAAGAAACGTGACGGAGCGCTGAGCGATGGACAAAAAGAGTACAGCATGCAGAGACAAGCTGCCATGGTCAAAATCAATATGCCTGTGAACAAGTGTTGCGGTTTTTTCCATCAGAATTTGAAAATAGTACTTCAATAGAATGTTCCACATCAGCTGCAGCCATCTCGTTTTTTTTCGTTATTGAAAATTCCTAAACAGCGGTCCTCTTTACTGAGCTAGGTTTATGTTTCCCCGGCGTCGGTAACAGGTGCGCGAGCACCAGTGTTGTATAAAGTACTAGAAAGCAATACTTGAGTAAAAGTACAAGTATCGTACTAGAAAAAGACTTCGGTAGAAGTGAAAGTTACCTTTTAGAATATTACTTAAGTAAAAGTCTTAAAGTATCTGATATATACTGTACTTAAGTATCAAAAGTAATTTTCTGATATTTAATGTACTTAAGTATCAAAAGTAAAAGTAAAAGTTGTTTTTTTTAAAAGCAAGCGGTTAGAACTTTTATTGTGGCTTTCTTACAGTAAAGCATAAAGCATATTCAGGGACTTTTCAGACACAATTCTCTTAAGTTCAAAGAACAAACAGCATATGTTTAGAGCTGACATCAATGTACAGAAACATTTCTTGCAACACGGGTGACGTTATCTCCACCACTACCCTGTTCACCGAGTTCACCACTATTGTTGGGGTGGTCGTAGGGCTCAACATAAAAAAAATCATCTGATCTACTACTCTGATCTACTGGCCCCAGGGGCCAGTAGATCAGAGGTTTTGCTGGCCCCTTCTACATTTTTACTGGCCCTGAAAGAAATATCATAGGTGTGATTGGAAAAGGACAAAAAAGCAGGAAAAAAGCTAGCCACTGCCACTGGATGTTGTGCCATTAGCAGCAAAGTTAGACCAGGGGTCATCAACTACATTCAAATAAAGAAAATAAAATTATACCTAAAACGCATCATGTTGTCATCTTGATATTTTCACTTTCTTACTAAATTAATGCTATATTTTTTACATTAGTAAGCAAACATGGAAAATCCATAATGATAACTAGATAGGTTACTTAACTAGAACATGATTTCAGATTAGTCCTGAATGCTTAATTTGAAATAAGACGATTCTGTTGCTAAATAATACAACTGGCAACATCGTCAACAATGAAGAACGCGTCATTCACGTGCATATTAAGTAGCCACGTGTATTTGTTTTGGTCTAAAAATACATCCATAGGTTTACCGCTCCAGCGAGAGGAGGGCTCGTTTAGAAATCAGCTACGTTTACAAGAGTTTGTCCAAAGTTCAAGATTGGTTGCAAATTAAGACAAACAGTTAGACTACAAACTGACATCTTTCATTTTAGCTTGTTTGTAAAGTTGCTGTTTGCAGAGTAGAGCTGTGTTTGCACAGCGCGGTGGACGAGAGTGGACAGCGCAGTCAGTAGGCTACATGTGCTGCGTGAAGTAACGCACACACCAGTGACTGTGGCTGCAACCAGCCCGACATACGTATTTACTGGCCCCGGGCGGGCCATCGGGCCATTGCTTATGTCGAGCCTGGTGGTCTACGATAACGGGAGGTCCTCCGGTAGGTGCTCCAGTAGGTGCTCATGCTTCCATGGCGGTTTGCAACAAACAAGCGCTGAAATAGAGCGCGCGGTATGCGGAGCGTGCGTAATGCAATCTAGGAGCAGTGATTCGCCAAACGTCCCGTATTGCACTCGCACACATTTCTTCTACTTTTATTTTTTAGTAACGAGTAACGAAGATGCTTAGTGGAAATATAACGGAGTAAAAGTATACATTTTATCTAGGAAATGTAGTGGAGTAAAAGTGAAAGTTGACATAAATTTAAATAGCGAAGTAAAGTACAGATACGTGACATTTCTACTTAAGTACAGTAACGAAGTATTTGTACTCCGTTACATTACAACACTGGCGAGCACATATTTAGCCTTTTTGTATTTAGTTTTACTCTTAATGTATTATTTGTATATTGCCTTGTTTTTTCATGAATAACAAATTATTTCTTTAAAAACACAGATAGAAAAACTTCAAAAGTGAAACATCAACAGGTAGGCAGACCTGTGATTGCCTCTTACCTATCTTTGTCCTGCATCTCAACCATCTCATTTTCATTTAGATGGCTCTGAATGCCTTGTGATTTTTCTCTGGAGTGGTGTGTATGTGTGTGTGTGTGTGTGCGTGTGCGTGTGCGTGTGTGTGTGTGTGTGTGTGTGTGTGTGTGTGTGTGTGGGGGGGGATAGAGAGAGAGAGAGATCTGGCTTAAATGTCGAACGGAGACCTGGAGCCCAAGGTGACCTCATTACCGACATTTGTTTCGCTTGTCGCAGCAAATCACACACTGTGTCCGTCAATCCGTCAACACCACGCAGCCACAGCAGCCGCTAACCCGCCCATCCCCGCAGAGCTGATGCTTCCTGATCCGTGACCCCTGAGAAAATCTGCACTATTCCATTCCCCTTTTGATAGACTCTGGGCTATCTGAGGGTCTCCGTCAGTCCAAACGAGGAGGGCGAAGGAAATGCAAACATGACTGCAACAGCTGACCTCATTTAACAGGTTTGATCTCAGGGCGAAGTTTGTGTAGCATGCAGGCAGTTCCTTTCTGACCTGCTGACCTCTAAAACGTCTGCTGGGCAGAATATCCATGTGACAGTTTACATCTCTATCAGGATGCTGTAGAAGTGTCAGCAGTGTCAGAGGTGTCAGCATTACACCGTCTGCAATAAGTAAGATAACATTTACATGCAGGCCATTTACTGAAGCTGACACATTTTGGCCACAGCTAGATGCTTTAGGATATTTAGAGCTAGTGTGCCTAAACGGTCAGGTCATTTGTCAAAAAGACCCATATGACAGTTCTAAAACTTACTTACATTTGGGTTTTCTGCCAACTCAATGCTTAAAGTCTGAGTGTAGGTAAGTAAAACACTTGTTTAAAAATAAAGAAAGATTGCCTTTGTGGGTAGAGGAAAAGACAGGACGTGAATCGTGATCTTACTTCATGACTTCATCATGAGTTCCCCCTTTGCTACTGAATATAAACATATCGTCAATGACCAATGCTTTTCTTTGTCTTGACAGAACAGTCATTTGCACTATGGAAGATGCCGTGGAAATAACGCGGTAGTGCCGAGGCGGCAGTTAAGGGGGGTAGAATTTATTTCATCTTCCAAAGTGGTGACAAACGGCAGATGAAATGCCAGGAGTTTAGAATAAAACAAAGTTATGTTAACTGCATGTCAAATTAATCAGAGCACATTTGGCCAAAATGCAATAATAAGGGCAAAACAGCACCATGGATCAGTTACAGAATATTTTTCTGGTCCAGGTAGGGTTGGGTATCGTTTGTTTTTTTTCCGGTTCCGGTGCTAAATCGATACTTTTAAAACGGTGCCGGTGCCTAAACGGTGCCTGAACCGGTACTTTTCAATAAAGTTAAAAAAAAAAAGAAGAAGAAAAAAAATAAGGGTAGTAAACAACAGTCAGTGACTTGTTTATTGCTAAGGCCATGGTCAAAATTAAAGATTTAATAATAATGTAATAACTATAACAATAACAATAACTTATTTCACCAGTAAATTGCTGTTGAACCCCAGATGGGAAAAGGGTATTTTACAATTACTGTGAATGCACCACGAGGCTACCTGTTTTAAGTGAATCTGTGTTGTTTAATTCCGACAATGGCAGCTGCAAGTGAACGCACCGTCTGTGTTGTTTAATTCCGACAACGGCAGCTTCAAGTGAACGCACCATCTGTGTTGTTTAATTCCGACAACGGCAGCTGCGAGTGAACGCACCGTCTGTGTTGTTTAATTCCGACCATATTAACATACTGTATATCTATGAATTGCGACAATGGCAGCTGCTGCGCTGCAGTGCAGACTGTTGCATCCCGCTGTTGAAGTCCTCCACAGTGAAATACAGTCACACTTTACACTGTTTAACGTTAGCTGTCAGCATTTTAACCGTGATTAATCCAGCTGCTAGCTAAAGGTAGGCTAACGTTACATGCTGTCAGGTGTAGTGTAAAGTCGAGCACCGAAATGAGGCACCGAAACTTTCGTTCTTATTCGGTCTCGTTACTACCGTTTACGTCGGCACCGGTTCCCTATTGGCACCGAGTTTCGGTACCCAACCCTAGGTCCAGGTCAGCTAAAGACAGCAGTATATTTACTTTACTTGAAAAGAACAAGGATAAATGAGGGTTGTGGTGACCCTCAAATGCAAGGCAAGAAGCTGGTCATAGTGAGGGAGACTGTAAGAAGCTGTTGGTACAAGAGATCAATAAAAATGATATATATTTAGAGGTACCTGCATTCCTGCAGCGTTTGTCTTTTAAGTCAGGAAACTCCGAACAAGAAATAGGAATATAAGGAGTGGTGAGAGTCATTTTCAAGGTAGTTGTTCACACCTCTGCACACCTGAGTGATAGCTGAACAAAACAGGCATGGCTGTCAGTTTGTTGGTTTGTCAGTGTGACAGCTTGTCAAAACTCCTTTAAAAATTCAGACAATGGTGAATTCAGAAAGGAGACTTCAATACTTTTGTAGTATTTTGGTCTCAACCCTAACCCTGACCAAAAGCTAAAGCATTTGATTGGCAGAGTATTGGAAGAAGCTCAGTTCAGGGGTTTTTGTCTCACAACTGATTTCAATGTGTGCTTCAAACAGCTATTATTTTGTCAAAAATGTGTACCAAAAAACAAATGATAAAGGACACATGCAGCTTTGCAAATTAGAAAATGCAGTACTTTTTGTATAAATAACAACATTGTGTTTGATTCAAACTACATCCAGCTCTGCTAATGTGTATGTGTGTGTGTGTGTGTGTGTGTGTGTGTGTGTGTTGCTGTTGGAGGCGGTTGGTGAAGGCAGCAGCCAGTTAACTGGTGAACATATCTGCCTTGGCAGAGCCATTATGCAGGACTTGGTCTCATGCCAGCCAGCAGTGGAGTGAGAGAAGAAGTGTGTGTGTGTGTGTGTGTGTGTGTGTGTGTGTTTGTGTGTGTCAGCTCTCTTTCTCAGCAGTTGGTCGGGAATGCGTTGGCCTTGCCACACGTCTGGAGGAATGTAGTTTTGATAGCAGATCCAAATATCTTTCTCACTCACACTCACACTCACTCACTCACAGGCAGGCACACACACACACACACACACACACACACACACACACACACACACACACACACACACACACACACACACACTTGACGCCTACTTCCTCCAGCTGATACTGAGACTCTTTGTTTTTTCCTCTGCACTTTAAATCTGGCTGCTGTTGGACTGCAGTGGCAGAAGCAGTACTTCTATCTTTTACTCAAAGTAGTAAAACAGCAGTGCTGTTATGAGTAAAAGTAAAAGTTATGTATAAAAGATTATACTGAAGTACAAAGTATTAGAATCAATTTATATAAGTGCCAAAAGCAAAAGCAGTCATGCAGAATGGCCCATTTCAGAATAATATATATAGTTATATATTAAGAAGTTGAATCCTAACCTAACTTTGGCCAAGAACTGATTGATTCTAAGTTTCATATTATGTTGAATGTGACGTTATTTAGAATATGGACCCACCTCTCCATGTAAAGTATAAAGCCAGAAAGAATGCTTATATAATACTTATATAATGTAATTAGCAGCCATAGTGAGTGAAAGAATTATCTGAGATGCACATTGCAAAATGTGCTATTTATCTAGAATTGTTCATTTGCTATGTGTGATCTCTGTTAAGCTGAATGGACTTATTCAATATAAAACAGATTATATTCTGATATTTAATGTTCAAACTGATAAACATAATAGTTATTTTTGCAAGTATTCACTCATTTAGAATTTGATGCCTGCAACATGTTCCAAAAAAGCTGGAGCACCTTTCCTTTTAACAACACTCAATAAGTATTTGGGAACTGAGGACACTTATTGTCGAAGCTTTGTAGGTGGAATTATTTTCCATTCTTGCTTGATGTACGACTTCAGTTGCTCAACAGTCCAGGGTCTCCGTTGTCGTATTTTGCGCTTCATAATGCGGCACACATTTTCAACGGGAGACAGGTCTGGACTGCAGGCAGGCCAGTCTAGTACTCGCACTCTTTTACTACGAAGCCACGCTGTTGTTACACGTGCAGAATGTGGCTTAGCATTGTCTTGCTGAAACTAGCAGGTCCGTCCCTGAAAAAGACGTCGCTTGGATTGCAGCATATCCTGCTGCAAAACCTGTATGTTCCTTTCAGCATTAATGGTGCCTTCACAGTAAGGCTTTGACTTTTGCCCAATATCATATTCAAAGTTTGTTTGGTTATTAAAGGTCCCATGACATGGTGCTCTTTGGATGCTTTAATATAGGCCTCAGTGGTCCCCTAATACTGTATCTGAAGTCTCTTTTATATAGGCCTTATTGGTCCCCTAATACTGTATCTGAAGTATCTTTTATATAGACCTTAGTGGTCCCCTAATACTGTATCTGAAGTCTCTTTTATATAGACCTTAGTGGTCCCCTAATACTGTATCTGAAGTCTCTTTTATATAGGCCTCAGTGGTCCCCTAATACTGTATCTGAAGTATCTTTTATATAGGCCTCAGTGGTCCCCTAATACTGTATCTGAAGTCTCTTTTATATAGACCTCAGTGGTCCCCTAATACTGTATCTGAAGTCTCTTTTATATAGACCACTGTGGTCCCCTAATACTGTATCTGAAGTCTCTTTTATATAGACCTTAGTGGTCCCCTAATACTGTTTCTGAAGTCTCTTTTATATAGGCCTTAGTGGTCCCCTAATACTGTATCTGAAGTCTCTTTTATATAGACCTTAGTGGTCCCCTAATACTGTATCTGAAGTCCCTTTCCTGAAATTCAGCCTTGGTGCAGAATTACAGCCACTAGAGCCAGTCCCACAATGAGCTTTCCTTAGTATGTTCCATTTCTGTGTCTGTAGCTATTGAGGAGGAGAGAGGGGGGGGTCTAGGTGGAGGGTGGGGGTGTAGCCTTGACCAACTGCCACTTTGCTGTTTGAAAGCCATGATGTCTCTCTCTCATGGTTGGGCCAAATTCTCTGGGCGGGCAAAGCAGAGAAAGGGGAGGTAACCTCGCTGCTCATGACCTCATAAGGAGAAGATTCCAGATCGGCCCATCTGAACTTTCATTTTCTCAAAGGCAGAGCAGGATACCCAGGGCTCGGTTTACACCTATCACCATTTCTAGCCACTGAGGGACCATAGGCAAGCTGGGGGAACGCATATTATTGTTAAAAAAACTCATAAAGTGAAATTTTCATGCCATGGGACCTTAAATATTAATATTCAAATATATTAGAATATTTATTAATAATATTTTGACCATTAAATACCTTCAGTAAAACTTATATTGGTATCAAAATTTGTATATGTTCTGTCCATCAGAGGGCAGTGTATCAGGCAATGATGTAAACACACTGCCATGACTGTTTTTTTTAAATTAAAAGTCAGACCCTGGATTAAACACAAACAGTATGCTTTCAACAGGAAGTTCGGAGCTTTCTCTGTAGCCTACGTAAGTGGTCTGATGGTTATACTTGCGTGCTGGTGTGTGCGACGAGCCGGCGTGTGTGTGTGTGTGGGGGGAGTGTGTGTAGAGTGAGAGAGTCACGGTGATTACCGGTAGCTTCAGAGTGAGTGAATAGTGACTCTAGAGTCATAAGCTAAGTTTCCATCCACTTGTCAATCAAATTATCTAAAGTTTGGTAAAAAAAACTCACGCGAATAAAGCTGGTGAAATTCTGTTTCCATCCAACAGCTTTAAAGCAAATAAAAATCTGTGCATAAAACATAGCTATAGTGAGAGAAACCAAGTGTTTCCCCTGTTCTTTCTGACCACGGTGAGACATCTGGAGCAGGAGAAGTTAACCCTCTCCTTGATCTCATGTTGTTGATGGAGAAGGAGAACCAGGACATGAGTTGGGGGAAATGCAACGCTACCAAGCCACGGCCGAGCGAGAGTTACATTTTGAAAAGCGTGAAAATGCCTCGGAATCTGAATTGAAAACATTTACAAGCAAATGCATTTACAAAAAACAATGGCCATAACAGGTTTGAATATTAAGAATATCAATATTTTTTTAAATATTCTAATTATATTCGAATAACGAAGTTTGGAGTCAAAGCCCTACTTCACAGATGTGCATGTCCCAGGGGACATGACGTCCATGATTTCCAAAAACAATTTGAAATGTGGACTTGTCAGACCATAGCACACGTTTCCACTTTGTATCAATCCATCTCAGATGAGCTCAGGCCCAGAGAAGCCGGCTGTGTTTCTGGGTGTTGTTGATAAATGACTTTTGCTTTGCATGGAAGAGTGTTAACTTGCACTTGTAGATGTAGCGAGGAATTGTGTTAACTGACAACTTGTTTTCCGAAGTGTTCCTATGCACACATGGTAATATCCTTTACATAATGATGTCAGTTTTTAATGCAGTGCAGCCTGAGGGATCGAAGGTCACGGGCATTCAAAGTTGGTTTTCGGCCTTGTCTCTTACGTGCAGAGATTTCTCCAGATTCTCTGGATCTTTTAAATGATATTATGGATTATGGATGCTGTAGATGATGAAATCCCTAAATTCCTTTCAATTGTACGTTGAGAAACGTTCTTAAACTGTTGGACTATTTGCTAACGCAGTTGTTCACAAAGTGGTGAACCTCGCCCCATCCCTGTTTGTGAACGACTGAGCCTTTTGGGGATGCTCCTTTTATACCCGATCATGACACTCTGTTTCCAATTAACCTGTTCACCTGTGGAATTTTCCAAACAGGTGTTTTTGGAGCATTCCTCAACTTTCCCAGTCTGTTGTTGCCCCTGTTCCACGTTTTTTGAACGTGTTGCAGGAATCAACATTAGCATTTGCAATATACAACAGTGTGAGTTGAGGCCAGTGTTTCTATGGCAGTTGAAATTTTTTATCAAAAGGGACTGATTGAACTTGCTGAGTCACCCGCCTACATATCCACCTATTCTTATCCTTACAGCTATCAAATTTTAATAAAAAATCATCCCCAAACACGTAATCCTACCTTATTTGGGGACTGCAGTGTAAAAAAGTATACATCTCACCCATAAATTATTCATTGAAAATGTGATCCTAAGAGGTAGTTTAATGTTTACCTTTTAAATCTAATGGCCCTGTCAGACCACAGCACCAGGATATAGCAATATGAACCAACCAGAGTTGCTCCATGTGATCGTGGCCTAATTCAAACCCTTCATCATGTCAGAATAATCTATCCAAAATGAACTGAATCTCCAGTAAAGTCAGGATTCCATTCAATATTCACGCCTAGAAACAAGGCAGCGGCCAATTAAAACAAGCTTCAAACAAAGCAGCTTATCTTTTTCATTAGGCTGCAGGTTGAGAGCGAGAGATATTGCACCCTGAGCTGATGTATATGTAATGTGCAACAGTATTGATTGTGGAGAGAAGAAAACGAGGTGGCCCATTCAAGGTGCTATCTCCATGAACTGTTGAATACCGGCGCTAATACATAATATCAAAGGCAAAACCTGGCTAAAGGTGGATAAGATGAAATCTCTTTATAATGCAAAACCCAGAGGAGAAGAGAGTAGAGGATGGATGTCAGATATTTCTTTTTGCAGGCAGCCAGTGCAACAGGATATTGCACCGAGTATGCAGCTGAAGAAACAAATAAACCGTCTTTCATCACGAGCAGATTAAACACAAACAAGACAGAGGGACAGAAAAAAGATTCCTAATTATATTCTCTGGAGTTAGTGTGTTTTCTGGCTGTTTTGACACAGCTAATATGCTTTTCTGTGAACCCTACATCCCCCCACCCACCCACACATGCACACAACACCACCATCACACTCCACCTTGCCAGGTTATCTAGGTCTAATAGGCAATAGAAGAAGCTATTTACACTTCAAGGTGCTAATGCAACACTTTCCTCAATCTTATTACCGTCGTAGTGATTTTCTCACCAGTTTGTTGACAAGTAGAATTAGACAAAGTCTTTGGACAGAAGTTTTGCCGACATTAAACATGCCCCCACCCTCCTCCACCCTCCAGTATCTAGGCAAGTTAGCATCCTGACCTTTGCCGGTCTATTACATTTGACTTTAATGCAGGAAGCTACATGTCTAAAATGTAATTTAACAGATGCAAATCACTCTGCTGTGTTCAGTGGAGCGCTAGTTTTTCTAACAATACAAGCTTTTTGTTCATTTTAAATAAGAATCAGGTACACAGTACTCATATGTGAGAGCGTAAACAGGAATGCAAAAAGTGTTATACAGTACATGCAATAGGAACAACATCCAACTACAGTATATATTCATTCAAATAATCTGAAGCAGAGAGAAAAATCTGAGTAGAAAAGTGGTTTAGTGGTTTCATTATTGTTCTTTTAAGATGTATGTAATGTTATCTATTAGAAGTCCTATTCCAAAATGCATCCATTAATGCATCCTTGAAAGTGATTTACAAGTCAAAAGTTGGTTAAAACTTGAAAAATAAATCGGATTGAAAAGTTGTTTTTCATACGTCTACATATATCTGTTCTCTCAACAGTATTTAAATCAGTGTCCGAATTACGTGGGAGCCAGAGGGAGCCGAGCTCCCATAGAGTGAGGACTGGCTCCCATGAAAGCACCAAAGTCAAAAATCTGAGGGGGTCTCTCATATCTGAAGCTGTCTGCCATATGTGGCATTGTAATTTAATCTTAATCAACACTCAATATCCATCCCTGTGCAATCTCTTACCATTAAAGATGTTCAATTAAAATATAGGCTACTCGGACGTAGACCTGAGCCTACCCTACGCTCATGAACGCAGTATGACTGCACTTCACCACCACACCACTAGGCTACGTGAGCAAACCGCATACGATCGGTTTCACAGCACTTGCAAGTCCGAAGAAGTGATCTTGTTTTTGTCATTAGTTTTGTTTTCAATAACTTTGTAAACAGTGGCAGTAAGCCAACAGCTATGTGCAAGGTGTAACGTCGGACTTCATTAGGCATCTCAAAACGCACACAGGCAGGTCAGTCACTCACACGCTAATGTGAAAGAGACGTTCTTTAGCATATATCGTCACAGGTAACAAGCTAACCAAGCGTTGTGCTAATGCTGGGAACAGGTAAATTATATCTTTATAGTTAGTAGTTGCTGAGGCTCAGACATCCATGGCGCACAGGAGGCAGGACGCACGGATCCATCTCCCCAGGAACAAACGCTGTGTCGGGGAGGCAAACTCATGTGATGCGTAATTGATCCCGTGGATGATTTGTAGGCTATTAAATGAACAAGGTGTACCCCGGTCCACCAAACACTGGGTCTTAATTCTGCACATATTTGTGTTACTGTAGTCCTATTTACTATTTCATTATTTCATCCATGCGTGGCGCAGCGGATCCGTGCGCACTGTCACCTGCCGTGGAGACGCTGGCTTCACTAACCTCTCCTCCTCTGAGTCGGGTCTCTCTCACGCTGGACTCAGTTTCACTAAGCGTACTAACACTTAGAAAATAAATGGCATTACATCAGTAAGTTCAAACTGCTTATTGTGCATAATTTGGACTGACGTTGAGATGCATGGTGTTCTGTAACTGGTGTGGCGCTGCCACTATTCTCTTGATTTCCACTTCGACATTAGACATTTTTTTGAATGAAAGAGACGTTACATTTAGCATATATCATCACAAGTAAGAAGCTAACCATGGCAAAGTGTTGTGCTAATGCTGGGAACAGGCACATTGTATCTTTATAGTGGTATCCATATGATGTGACAGACTTAGGTTAATATTTCACCAGGTCTGAGGGCTAGAGGGATGTGTTAAGTAGACCCCATAAAGTTATTCCACAACTGATTTTAATACTGTACTGTCTGGACATGCTTTGAATTCATAAGATTTATGGGAATATTCAGATGGCCAGAGACTTGACTTGGACTCGTGGCAAAAGACTCTGCTGTGTGCATACTGCGCAAAAGCGCCACTCGCGCCTAGGTTATTTAATTGTATAGCCTTGTTAGGCTATGCGCGGGTCGTGCCAACTTTTTTTATGAGATAGAGAGACCCCCTTGAAGCCATAAAGATAATTCGAACACTGATTTAAATATTTCAACATGCAGTAAGGCCCTGTTTCACACTCAAACAAAGACATTTAACCACATGCATGTCTAGACAACGTTTGACATTTAAATCAGCTATGATTTAAAGATTTAGCTAAATGATTGCTGAAGGGATACACAATGATTTGAGAATCAAACACTCTCCTCTTCTGAAAGGTGGCTGACCAAGGTTAGTGACTTTTGCAGAAATACTGTAGTAGTTGTGGTCAAAGGAAAGTTCTGAAACAACTCATGTAGCTTAAAGTCCTTCTCCAGTTTGTTCTAAATACTGAACAAATTTAAAGAGCTGCCATGGAAATGTTATCAATATTGGCAGACATTTTTAACATATTGCTCAGACAGGAAGTAGTGCCCAACTTCCTCAAGAGTGCCAGCATTGTCTCCATCCCTAAGATGTCCAACCCAGCCTCTCTCAATGACTTCCGTCCTGTGGCTCTAACACCCATACTAATGAAGTGTTTTGAGCGACAGCATATCAATAGCTGTCTCCCTGCTAACCTGGACCCACTGTTTGCTTACAGAACCAACCGGTCCACAGAGGATGCAGTCTCCACTACACTCCACTGTGTGCTGTCACACCTAGAACAGAACGACACCTACGCCAGGATCCTCTTCATAGACTTCAGCTCAATACAATCATCCCACAGCAGCTGGTGGGGAAGATGAAGCTGTTGAAGGTGGACACTCGCACCTGCCACTGGGTTCTTAACTTTCTGACACAGCGGCAGCAGACTGTCAGGGTGGTCAGCTGTATGTCAAGAACCATCACAGTACTGGCTCAACCCAAGGCTGCGTCCTGAGCCCCATGCTGTTCAGTCTGCTCACACATGACTGCACGGCCAGACTCGGCAACAATCATGGTAATCAATTTCAGGAAGGCTGACAAACACCATCATACACCGCTGCACACTGACGGTGCTGCTGTGGGGAGGGTAAGCAGCGTGAAGTTCCTGGGACGACCTGACATCAACGACCAACACCACAGAAGTCATCAAAAGAACACAGCAGCCGCTCCACCCCCTCTGAAGACTCAGAAAAGCTGGTCTCCCCACGGTTCACCTCACCACCTTCTACAGGGGCACCGTTGAAAGTATACTGATCTACGGCATCACTTCCTGGTTTAGGAGCTGTAAGGCCTATGAAAAAAACAGCTGAACAGGATAGTGAAGACAGCCAGCAGGATCATTGGCGCCCCCCTCCCCTTTCTGTTGGAGATCTACAAGATGAGTTGCATCGGCAGGGCCACCTCCATCATTAAGGACCCTTACCATCCCTCCCATCACATCTTCTCCCTTCTGCCATCGGGGGAAGAGGTTCAGGAGAATTGGCTGCAGGACCTACTAGGATGCTAAACAGATTCTTCCCAAGCAGCACAAATAATCAGTGGACTGCATGTTTTTATTAATTACCACTTATGAGAAAAAAACATTTTGTTTCTTCTGAATATGCAAGTACTCAGTGAAATTACAATAAAGTGAATTGAATTAGAATGCTACTGTGAGACAAAATAATTTTTAGCCACATTTTTGTGACTTTCAAACACCGAGCAATTGTATGGACAGAAAAATAAGTAAGTTAAACCTTTTTCTGGCTTGTCTGTCAATGGGGGAAGCCTACAGGTGTGAGTATTTATTATGAAAAAGACAGCGTGAAGAGTTTCCTGTTTATAAAACTGTTAAAGATAGAAACTATTACTCTCTAAAGAAATGAAGCATAGCGTAAGTTCTGGCAGGTCCCAGAGTCAAGCTCGGCTATTATCTCAGCTCATAGCTGACAGTCCCTAAGCCAGCACACCAGCTGATGGCTCAGCAGATTCCCTCCTAGCATATAATTGGATTTCCCAAATAGAGCGCTCTATTTAAACTGCTTTTCTCAGCCTACCTTGCTGTATCTCTGCTAGCGCTTGCAACCCATGCACCTCCACCCCAGCTCCTCCTTTTAAAATTTACATTCATGTTGTATGACTTAATCAATGTCATGTCTGTTGTCATTGATGCTGCTCTGTTCTGTGCACTAGGGGGATCCTACACTGCTGCTCTCCCTGCTTAAGGTCTTTCCATGTATGCACATGGAAGGGCAGGAAGGTGTGCTCTTCCTGCCTCAGGCTTTCCATATGTACATGTGGAAGAGCGGGGAGGCCCCAGAACAGAGCCATACCGCCAAATACAAATTACAGATTAACACTATATAGCATGCCGTTTAGGAAATTATTATTATTATATATATATATATATATATCTCCCAATGAAGAAGTTTATTCACTTTTTCATCGTGGAAGACTGAATGAAAGGAACTTCTTTGGTCAGGCACTTCCCTTTCATCAGGCTCACTCAATACACCTTTCATTCAATATATTCAGACTCTCACTTAATATATTCTGACTTTCATTCAATATATTCAGACTTTCACTCAATATATTCAGACTTTCACTCAATATATTCAGATTTTCATTCAATATATTCGAGGTTCATTCAATATATTCAGACTTTCATTCAATATATTCAGACTATCATTCAATATATTCAGAATAAGATTAATTCAATATATTCAAACTTCAAATACATAATAATTTCCTAAACGGCATGCCATAATATATATATATATATATATATATATATATATATATATATATATATATATATATATATATATATATATATATATATATATAATAATCTATTTTTTGACAAAGTAGTCCTGACAGAATTACAGTATTTTGTGCTTATAGTAATTTTGCTGGAGTGTCATTTCTTTCAAATTATGTACATCTCAATGTAGAACAAACATTATTTCAGATTCATGTGTCCAAGAATTACAACACTGCAACCTCCTATGTTTGAGCTCATTCCCAGTAATGATGTTTCTGATGTTCTTCTCTTTTTCTTCAGTTGATACATAATTCATTTCTCCCCATCACTCTGACAGGCAAACGCAACCTTCTCAATGTTCCTGACAGGTCTTTACTTGCCCTTTCCAGCAGGGAAATACTCTGCAGATTAATATGAAATGAGCACAGAAATGCGCACCATTGGTTCATCTTTCAGCTCTGTGGAGAAACAGGTACATCTACAATGGATAGATGCCTCGAAAAAATACTGAAAGGTTGAATTGGTTTATTTCATGTTTGATTACAGTTTTTCTCAGGCGCTTTGGTGCATTTCTCACATCACTATTTACATTTGCACAACAGTTAGTTCAACCTCCACAACATTTAGTAATTTGTGCAAATCATAGTAGTAGCAGTTTCTCATTCCTTCCAACAAATTGCAATTGCTTTCATACAACTCTCTGCTGTTTTATAACATTATCATTTGCTTATGTCATGTCAGTCAAAATTAACTATACTTGTGAATGCTGAATAGTCATTCCATATAAAACTAATAGTCCTCATTTCATTGCTTGAGTCATTACATACAAAAATGTTGAACTAGTTGTCAAAATCTGTCAAGCAAATTTTACAAATTTTTTTAAATCTTTTTTTTCCTGAAAATGTCTCTTAAATTGAACAATTTATCTCAGGTGAATCTCGGGTTTCACTGATGAGAAGGGGTGTGTGAAGCATTAGTTGCAACCAGTGATAAGCCACTTCTCTACAATCACTGTCAGAGCTGAATCCCATAAACCCCCACTTTACAAGCATATATGAACCAAGCAGGACATAGTGTGTACCATTTCTACAATACTGTGACACAGAAATGGAAGGTCAGCCTCGTGGAAGATGGGTGAGGGTGCGGGGAGGAAGGGGAAGGGGACAAAACAGGGGAAGAGGAAGAAGAGGCCAAGTACATAGATGGATCCCTAATGAAATCAGGGCTACAATTGTGGATTGTGTTGTCAATCACGGCCTCACAATGGCTGAGGCTGGTCGTAGGGCCTGAATGTTGGGAGAACCACTGTAAATTCAATTATTCAAACATTTCGTCGGGAGAACAGGTGTGTATAAATGGACAGTAATTCAGCACTAAACAATCTGCACTGCACTACTGTCATTGTGTCATACATGAAGCTTGCAGTGGGACAATAACTTGTCACTGTACATTTTACATTTAGACATACAGCTTTACTGCATCACACATTTAGTGTATTGTAGTGTACACTAGTGTTACAGTAAAGATTTGCCATATTTACTGTAATTTTACTCTGCACCACACAGGATTGCAAGACAACCTTGCAGAGGTGGAAGAGGGCGTATTTTTACTCCGCAACAAGAGGAAGCCATTTGTGCAATGGTGATTGCAAACAATGCCATAAGGTTGAGAGAGATACAAAGTGCTGTTATAGAGGATGACAACGTCTTTGGGAATATTGAATCTCTTTCAGCCGCTACAATTGACAGAGTGCTCAGGATGAATGAAATGCGCATGAAACAATTGTACAATGTGCCATTTGAACAGAACAGCGACAGAGTGAAGGAGATCCGTCACCAGTATGTACAGGTAAAACATGTATGTGTTCTATGCATATTCTAATGTTCAGTGCTGTAAACTGTTACTTTGTGTAGTGTCATGCACTACACTTACATGACAGTTCTGTGTATGTGTATTCACAGTGTATACTGTACAATATGTTGTCCAAAATGCATTATGTTACACAGGAAAAGTTGTTATAGTTTTTCTCACTCCCTCTTCTGTAATAAAGCATGTACTGGAGCTGGAGGCCAGGGAACCGCTGCACACATACCTTGATGAGGCGGGTTTCAATCTGGCAAAAGGTAGAAGACGTGGAAGGAATCGCATTGGACAGAGAGCAACGATGATGTCCCAGGCCAACGAGGAGGGAATATTACTATGTGTGCCGCCATCTCAGAAAACGGCGTCCTCACCCATATCCCCCGTCTTGGTCCATACAACACACATCTGCTGACTTTTTTAGACACTCTTTACAGGGACATAATCCTTGAGAATGAGAGGGGTCTAACTGGAGACCATCTGAACAAGCATGTTGTTGTTTTGGATAATGTGCATTTTCACCACTCAGATGTTGTCAGACAGTGGTTTGCAGCACATAATAGGATGCTGGTGGAATATCTCCCTCCCTACTCACCATTCCTAAATCCAATAGAGGAGTTTTTCTCTTCCTGAAGGTGGAAGGTATATGACCGGCATCCACATACCCAAATGGCCCTGCTAGCGGCCATGGATGCAGCATGTGATGACATCACAGCAGAGTCCTGCAGAGGGTGGATTCGCCACTCGAGGAGATACTTTCCTCGCTGCATTGCAAGACATGATATTCGCTGTGATGTAGATGAAAATATGTGGCCAGACAGAGAGGAACGTCTGGATGTTCATGAATGATTACAGTACTATGTATGTTGTATGTTCAGTTCAAATATGTACTGCAATATTGTTTACCGTTGTGCACAGCTGTACCCAAAGGGAGTTTATGTTTGTTATAAATAAGGGTGTATTTTTTCTTTTGCACAATGCTGTGAACAAATTAGTATTGCAAAGAGCATATGCAGTAAAAATGTGAAACATACATATTCAATGTCTTGTACTCATTTACCTCACTAAATACAGTAATGTGTAACTTTACTGTATTTTTCAAATGGCTGTGCAAATAGTATATAGTGCTGTCTTGAGCATTTTCAGGTAGCGTCACCAAGATCTGACTTTTTTGCATTGGAAAACATTTACAGAGTAAACTGTCATAATGAAAACATGACAAAGCCATTTGACTATCTTGTTCATAAACAATGGTGTCAGGACTTTTCATCTTGATGACACTGACACTTTCATTGACATGAATACTTGCTTTTGAGGAATGAGCTATCCATTTTGAGCAAGTGACACACTTTTGCAGGTTATCAACTAGGTTTTGCAGTTTGTACTAATTGTTTTGAGAACTACATTAACTGTTGTGCAAATGTAAATAGTGATGTGAGAAATGCACCAAAGCGACTGAGAAGAACTGTAATATTCATAGTTTATCATAAGGAAGACAGGAGGTCAATTCCGTTAATGCATTTATCCAGTTTATCTGGATATAGAGCAGCAAAGCCCTCCCTTTTATTTAGTGTAAGTCAACTGAAATCAAAATATTACTCTGAATGGGAACACTGTAGAACATCCCGAATTTCGGACACACAAAGATATTTTAAAAGCTGCCAAGTGAAGTATTTATTCTGATTTCCACTTTTCCTATCAGCCAAAATCACAAAAAAAACATTATCTCAAACATGTTCCCACAAACACATTGAGACAAAGTCCCAAATGGTATATGTTAGGATTTTGTATTTGTGAAAGTATTTGTTAAATTGTTTTAATCTGTATACATTAATAAAATAGTTTTTACCCAATCTTATGCAATATGACTACAGACATGCAGCATGAGATGGACTTGTTAATGTACTTTTTGGGGCACTTTGTGACACATTCATTCTTCTCTGCAGAAAGCACACAGCTTCTTGCATTAAACCTCACACTTTCCAGTTACAAAACAATCTTTGATCATATGACCACACACAATACACACGGCGAAGTCTCCAAAATGTAAATTGAAAATTAAGATGCACTTCCTTAATCTGCTTTTCTAATCCAGCTCCAAAAAGGAGGTAAAAAGAAAAAAAATATTCCATAGAAAGGGCTACATTAATTATACACAAAAAGAAGAACTACAAAAGAGGGCCTGGTCTTTGAAGATACTGAACACTAAATGTCATCCGCAGCCTTTGAAGCTCTCAGCTGCCTTTGTCTCCACATGAAACACGGTGCAGTAGACAGAAACAGACCACAACGGTGAGGGACATTTCAACTTGGGGGTTCACACCCTAAAAAAGAAGAAAGATATCATATAAAAGCAAGGTGTATTGTACTTCACTTGTGCAAGGCAGGAACTCAAGCTTTACATTGACAAATGTCTGACAGGGTAATAAACGCTGACATACCCATGTCTCATGCAGATTAAAAAAAACTATTTTTCAATCTTTGATCAAAAATACTAAATCTACAGAATCAGATGCACTGTTTAAGCATTTTATCTTGGTCACACTGCTGCAGGTTGATTAAGTCCAACTCAAAGAGGACTAATGTTATATGAGGATAACCAGAGGTTTACATATTTACAGACATCATTGAAGATTTAAATTAGATTTAAATCTGCCGTTTCTGTTATTTGTAAAATAAATATTTCCTTCCTCTTGTCATAAAAATTAGATGCAGCAGTAGATCAAAAGATGTGCTTTTGCATTCAGTTCAGTCAGTTAGTTTTAAGGTGTTCTGCTGGGCACAGTCAATGCAAAGTCAGGAGATCCTAAAGTCAGTAGGAGTCATCTTCTAGGGAATGTTAATAACAAAATTTCATAGCTATCCATCAAATACCTGACAAGAAAAAGACTGACCGTTTGGGTTAGTTTGGCTAAAAACATCTGCAAAAAGTATTCAATGTTTGTGTCATGATTTTGTTTTTGTCTGTGTAAAATTAGTTTGGCTTACAGGATATACAGTGCTGGGATAAACCCTGTTATCCAGGCCCCTTTCTTCTACCTCTGTTATGATATTGCAAACAAGCCAGAGCATTTTTTCCCCAATGCCAGAATAGATAAGCAGTGTAGCCAGACCTTACTTCAGCGCTGAAGGTCTGGCAATGCGAAACTAGTGTAATAGTTATAAACCCAGACTCATGTAAATTTCTTAAGGTCATCGGGTCTTTTATGGTCCAGTGATCCACTCAATGCAATTTCCAATGGAAATGCATTTGCTGGGGACTATTTTCAGCAGTGGATTAATACAGATTTTGTCCTTTAGTGATTATTTCCGTAAATAGGTTGGAATATGTGGGACCGAGTCAAACATTTGAACAGTTTTTGGACAACAATGGAGCTCTATGGCACAGAGGAATAAGATATATCCGGCTTGGATACACAGCCAGGTGTACTAGGATTAGTTAATTGTGGGTTTTGGTCTTTTAATGGGATATGTTGATTATATGTTGATTAAGATGATATCACCAGATTTATCCACTAACAAGGCGATACTATCAGCCATGAGACAGGTATTCCTATAAAATACTGAGCATTACTGAGTAGAAGTTTAGTCCCCTGAGGGCTAAAGTAGAATAAATAGAAGTGTGCAGCCATGCAGTGCTTTTTAAAGACTGCAGTCTACAACTGTCAGTCAGAAGCAAGAACAACACTTCCCAGTTTTAGGGGGGAGACTGAGATGCTTTATAAGCCCCCCTGGGGCATCAGTTTATCATTGTCACAGATTCTTCTTTCTTGGTGCATTTTCTATTATTTAGATTTTTCAAAAAACTGAAACAGTCTTAAGTGGGCAGCGCTGCAGGTCATCTTTAAAAAACTTTAGATGATGAAACTGGGGTGGCAGAGCTGTTTAGATTTTCTTCAGCGTGATCTTTCAATGCTGTAAGCACCACACATACGATTCATTCTACATCTGCTGCTTTCATGTGACAAAATTATCCTCTTGGCTAGATGCTATTAGAGGTAAGGGAGAAGATATGGTTATTATTCAGGTGAACTGACCCTTTAAAGGTGCTTTGATTCTAATTATAAAGAAGGGTTAGATTACTGCCAAAATACTAAAATACATCCGCTCACAATAAGAATTTTTACTAGGGAAACATGCAGAGCCTGAATAATCAGTCTCTCTCAGAAGGCTGTTTATAAGATGTCTAATTTACAAAACAGACAGGATGTGCACGCCTAAATTCAAACAAATACAAATCATCTTGTGACAGAGACTATCGCTGCTCAGTTCTTAAAATATTGATCTAATTCTCTCGCAGCGAAGCGTGATTCCAAATTCATTGCAAACCAGACCTGTTCTACTTTTCAATGCAGGCAGAGAACCATGCAAAGCAAATCTTCATTAGTCATTCTGCTCTTTTCCATTTTCTCCTCAGCAGCCTCTCCTTATCCACCCTCTCTCTTTGTGGGGAAAAAGAAATCATGAGAAAAGGGAGATGAAAAGAGGCTGAAAGGAGAGAGACAGACTAAAGGAAAAGACTAGGAGAGAGAAATCAAGGAGAGGGGGGGAAGGTAGCACTTGAATGCATTTGTAATCAAGGCCTGTGCGCTCAAGAGGGGCCAATCAATCCAGCTGTCTGCCTCTACATCTCATCAGGCATCTTGAAGACGGCTAAAAATGAGTTGCCGGGTCCAGACGGCCTCCTCGGGCCTCTGAGAGAGCAAGCAACAAGCGGCTTCGGTCAGGAGTCTGTAATAACAAGACGATCCTGAAAATGTGAGCTGCAGTCAAACTGAAAAGAAAATGACACACCTTGTGTCGAGAGGGAAGTGGTTACTGCTACAGAAATTGTTTAGTATTAGTGATGTCATGGTTCAACTCATACCCAGTATAAAAGAAGTGGAGCCACCGTGACATCACCCATTGGTTTGTGGACTATGGTTTTGAGGCCTCGAGTTTTGCGTGGGGAGCTAGGAAGAAGACTCTAAATGTTCAGCTAGCGTTAGCTAGCCTGCTTGGTTGGCAAGGTGCATCCATAATCCATTTCGAATAGCAAAAACTAGGCCGACTCCTCAGTGTCTTTAAGCAAAAACCGAAGGCTGTACAGTTTCAGGCAATCAAAATGTTACAACTAACTTTCATAACTTTTATCAACTGAAAACACACGATGCCGTGGTAGCGACTTGGCAATCACCCTACAGCACACCCTGCTTTATCGTCTATTTTACTATTACTGGGACAATAATTTACAAAATGAACATATTGCTGACATTTTTTTGAAAAATAATGGAATGGAATTTAAAAAATACTTAAAACTAGCGTTTGAGACCAAAAACTCATTAGGAAATGTTGTCAAGTTGTCAAGTGAAGAAGTAGGGTTATCTTTTGTTGCGGTTATGGACATTTCGGTTGCCTGTTGTATATTTCTGTTGCTGTTTTCTGTCTTGTACAGTATCTCACAAAAGTGAGTACACCCCTCACATTTTAGTAAATATTTCATTATATCTTTTAATGGGACAACACTGAAGAAATGACACCTTGCTACAATGTAAAGTATTAAGTGTCCAGCTTGTATAACAGTGTAAATGTGCTGTCCCCTCAAAATAACTCAATATACAGCCATTAATGTCTAAACCGCTGGCAACAAAAGTCAGTCCACCCCTATGTTAAATTCCCATATAGGCAGGCAGATTTAAATTTTTAAAGGCCAGTTATTTCATGGATCCAGAATACTATGCATCCCGAGAAAGTCAGATGTCTCTTGTCAGATCGTTTTGTGTCTGTTTGTGTCCTGTTCCTGTCAGTTGTGTGTCTTTTCAGCGTGTTTTAGCCTGGTGCCTTTTCTTTGGATCCCTTTGTTCTTTGGATTCCTTTTTGTCTTGGTTTTTGTATAGTTTCATGCCTGTTGAAGCCTCAGGACTCTCTTGGTTATTTTTGTGTTTTTGGTCAATAAATCCTCGTGTTCAACCTTCTGCCTGCCTGCCTGCCTGCCCTCTCCCTGCATTTGGGTCCTTTAATCCCTGGAAACAGACAGAACGATCTGACCAACATGGACCCAGCAGGATTCAAGCCTCTCCTGCATCCACTGGAGCCTGATGGTGAGCGAATGAGTTCTTTTTTCCGTTCCCTTTACAAGATGGATCCCACCTCCGCCTGGCACCTCATGATGGTTCACTGGGAGGAGGTGAGCAGGACCTCTGCCTTCCTGAGCCTAGAGAGTCACCCACCAGCCTGCCTCCTCCCCAGTCGGCAAACACCTTGGCCATCGGTGCATGGTTTGTCAGTCCACCTGCTCCTTTGCCGGCTTCCCCAGAACTCGCGTTAAACTGCTCTGATGCCACCTGGTCAACGTGTGTCTCCGAGCTCCCTAGTGTCTCCAAGTTCCCTAGTGTCCCCGAGCTCCCTAGTGTCCCCAGGCTCTCCAGTGTCCCAGCACTGCCCAGTGTCCCCGAGCTTTCTAGTGTCCCCGAGCTTTCTAGTGTCCCCGAGCTTTGTAGTGTCCCCAGGCTCTCCAGTGTCCCCGAGCTGCCCAGTGTCCCAGCACTGCCCAGCATCCCCGAGCTTTCTAGTGTCCCCAGGCTTTCTAGATCCTGCCGGTCTACGGCGCTCCTGAGACCGCCCCTGAGACTTTGCCGAGCTCCGGCTCCCCTGAGACCGCCTTTCAGACCACCCCAGAGACTTTGCCCTTGTCCTGCCCCCCAGAGACTTTGCCTTTGTAGGTCCGACCTACTCCTGCCCGTTGTGTCATGTCGGCGGTCAGACCTACTCCTGCCCCTCGTGTCCTGTCGGTGGTCAGACCGACTCCTGCCCCTCGTGTCCTGTCGGTGGTCAGACCTACTCCTGCCCCTCGTGTCCTGTCGGTGGTCAGACCGACTCCTGCCCCTCGTGCCCTGTCGGCGGTCAGACCTCCTCCTGCCCCTCGTGTCCTGTCGGTGGTCAGACCTACTCCTGCCCCTCGTGTCCTGTCGGTGGTCAGACCGACTCCTGCCCCTCGTGCCCTGTCGGCGGTCAGACCTACTCCTGCCCCTCGTGTCCTGTCGGCGGTCAGACCTACTCCTGCCCCTCGTGTCCTGTCGGTGGTCAGACCGACTCCTGCCCCTCGTGCCCTGTCGGCGGTCAGACCTACTCCTGCCCCTCGTGTCCTGTCGGTGGTCAGACCGACTCCTGCCCCTCGTGCCCTGTCGGCGGTCAGACCTACTCCTGCCCCTCGTATCCTGTCATCGGTTAAACCGACTCCTGCCTCTCGTGTCCTGTCGGCGGTCAGACCCACTCCTGCCCCTCGTGTCCTATCGGCACCCCTGTCGACCTCTGTTCCCGTTGCCTGGCTGGCTGGCTCCAGCCCAGCTGACCCGCCACCTGGCTCCAGCCCTGCAGACCCGCCGCCGGGCTCCAGCCCAGCTGACCCGCCACTCGCTCTGCCTCCAGAGGAGCTCCATCTTGGCCGACCCATTTGGCCGTCAGAAGGCTTCTGCCTTCGCCACCGGCCGCCTGGGAGTCCTCAATGGCCTGTTCAGCCACCGGAGGGATTCCCCCTTCACTGCTGCCAGCAGCCCTGCTGGCCTAAGCAGTTTTGTTCCCTGTTCCCTAGTGGCTGCTGCCCCCAAATCCCTGATCCCTGAGCCCAGTGCCCTGATCCCCAAGTCCAGTGCCCTGATCCCCGAGTGTAGTTCCCAGTGCCCGAGTGCCCACTGGTCCCCTGTGCCCTAGTGCCCTCTGTCCCCAGTTCCTGAGTGCCCTTTCTCCCCATTGACTCCCTGCCTTTTGGTTGCCTGTTGTATATTTCTGTTGCTGTTTGCTGTCTTGTATATTTATTCTCTATATTTCTGTTCCGTTGTGTGAATGTATCCTGTTTTGTGTATTCCGTTCTCTGTGCATATTTCTGTTTCCTGTTTTATTTTAATAGTCTGGTTTTCTGTCTTGTCTTGTCCAGTTTTACTTCCTGTGTTTTCCCGCCTTTGTTGATTACCCTGTCTCTCCTAATGTGTTTCACCTGCTGCATCACCTGCCCCTCGTTACGTCATTACCCAGTGGATGTAGCCCTTGTGTTTCCCTTGTCTCTTGTCAGATCGTTTTGTGTCTGTTCATGTCCTGACCCCTGTATGATGAAGCAAGATTTGGCGTTAACAAGCTAACTTCAGGTTCAACCCAGGGTTTTCTGTACCACGAAGGTGGATTAGTTGTTATCGGGTTCAGTCGCCATGGTAACTCATGCTGAACACCTAACCTGGTCGGGAGCAGGTTAAGTTGGAGATTAGAGATCAACAGGTGTTAAAGCACCGCCTACTGACCGATCAATACTCGATTGATAACGACGTCACCGTTCTAAGAATATCAGGCGGAGCTTGGTGCGAGAGAGAGAGAGGGGTGCGCTAATACAAGTTAAAACATTTAGAGACCAACAACCCCGTTAACATTCACTGATGGTTATCTTTATGAAAAATATAGATTTTAAGAGGAGGGAATTACATATAGGCTATTTGTCGGCTTCTTCAGCCGTGTGTTGCCAATACGCACATCGGTTAGAATAATGTTGTGATATTTTTTATTCTCTCTCACGAACGCTTACCACTGCTAGGGTTTCAACTGAAATAAAAGGCTAAAGCAACGACAGTTCATGGAAAGCAAAAGTGTAATTATGGTCAGATCTTGTGCCTGACTGATGGGGTGTAGTCTAATGTAGGCTATTATAGTGGGTGTACTGTAGCCTACTGTATTTTGGCCAGAATCTGCCTTTGGGGGAGGAGGGGGGCATATCATAGTGAAGCCTCAGGACTCCCTTGGTTATTTTTGTGTTTTTGGTCAATAGATCCTTGTGTTCAACCTTCTGCCGGCCTGCCTGCCCTCTCCCTGCATTAGGGTCCTTTAATCCCTGGAAACCATAACATTTTATACTTCTATACAATTGGATTTGTTTGTGCAAACACTGGCGTCGCCTCCTGTCCATAAAAAAGAATGCAGTTTTAAGGCACTTGCACATTGGCTTCACTTTTCAGACTTTCTTTGCTGAATTTAGATGGCTAAATTTGTGGTATTGACTGCTGACCTTTGAGGTAATGGAGAGCCGGAGGGTTGAAATGGATGAAGTTATATTATTAGCTGTGCACCATCCAAACATTAACAAGCTTTCCTCTTTGTATCACAAACAAACATTAGCCCCAACCAATGGGAGCCACTGCACGACCCACAAGATGGACACCAGAAAGTGGAGCTGTTGCCAGAATAACAACTAATCCAAATAAGCAATACATAAACAATAAGTATACATCACAAATCTGAAATGTGTATTATTTTTCCTTGTTTACAGGAAATTAATGTGGATAACTGTGTTTGGGTGCATTCACCTTCTGATTTTTGGTTTACTACATTCATATGTAGTTGTTAATTTTTGGTCAAGCCAAAGTTAGTGTAACTCTTTATATCAACTTCTATAAAGTGAACAAAACAAAGTCATACAAATACTGTGACACATACCAACACACACACACACACACACAAACACACACACACGTGCGTGCTGACGTGCTACGGTAAGCTTATCGCCTCATTTCCGGTGCTTCTGAGTGTCCACAACGCTAATTTAAAATCCTTTTATTGATAATGATACATACATGTAGTATATTCGCTGCTCTGGAGGCGAGGCTTAGTGAGTTTGAGGCACGGCTCCGCACCATGGAATCAAATTCATATGCTTCTATAGTAGCTGGTGCGGGCCAACATTGTGTAGTGAAGCCCAGGATTAATTCACAACCCTCAAGCTACTAGGTAGCTGTTTTTTCACATTAGGCATTTTATAGTGGCATTACTCTAGGCACTGTTGTCTAACTTACACGGTATAGCTATTAGTCTGCTAGCTAGTTATTCCTCCAAACGGACCGTTGGCAGTTTGCTACTTCGGTTACTTTTGTGGTTTGTGTGAGATGTACTGTTGTTTCCATAGTGGGGGAACCTAGCTTGATAGCGGAGACAACAAACGCATTGGATAGGTTCACTGTCAGTTATCCCTCTCCGCCTATCAGATTGCTCAGGGGGTGGGATCTGGTGGGGTGGAAGAGAGACACATGGACAGATGAAAAAAGAGAGAGGAACGAGAGAAGAAAGGAGAGAGGCTTGGGTTACTATAAGAGAGATAGCTACCAAAACGGGATGTTATACTGAAAGTAGGTAGCAAACTCTGTCACAAAAAGCGAGTTAAAGCAGGAGATTAATACACGCTAGCGCGGGTGTTTGCTGTTTTTGTTTACTGACATTATTGAAGTTTCAGCCCCCTCAGTTTGGGGAGATTAGCCTAGCCCACTGCTACTAGCGCTAGCCACATGTGACGTTAGGCTAGCAGTCAGTTGCTCTAAACGTTAGTTTAATGAGAAACGTCTTGCTGAGAGATTTGTTAAACGCCGCTCAGTTAGCGCCACAGGATTTCAGGCACACCTGTGGTTCTACTGAGTAGCCTTCGAGGGAACACCGCCATCCGGATAGCGCCACTGGTGACCAGGATAAAGCCAGTGGTTCCTCCGGCTCAAGGGAGAACAGTCGGTGAACAACCACTGTTGATCGGTGCAGCCCAATTGTTCTGGGAACACAGGGAGTGACACTCTCTGGCTCACAGTTTGTTGCTAAAGGGACAGTGAGTACAAAATGCAACGGGGGTTTTATTTTATTTTGCCGCCTTTCGTATGTTGTGTCTTTATATGGTTACTGTATGTTGAGTGACCAGTTACCTCAGGGTATTGATATCAGTTTCCAACTGTTAGAGAAATTATTTGCAGTACTCTGTACCCAATGCTACGAAAGATTAGGCTCAATGTTGATTGTGTTATTATAATACAGTTGTGTTTTGTATACTGACTCTGGTTCCACTCACTGGTTAGTATAACCTTTATACCGTAGGGGCATTAAAGCTACACTGGTTATACAGCAGTCTTAACATTTGAGAACCATACCCTAGAACCCAGGTTACACTAATGCCCCTCTGAGGCAAAAGAGGGCTACAGTAGCTTCTGCTAGCTGTCCCCCAGCAGCCCCTGAGCAGCCGGGAGAGTGGGTGACTGTCCGAAAGGAAGTATGGCTCTGAGCCGAAGCCCATGGTTAACCACCAACCCCTTCATGTTTCTAACAGTTTCTCCCCACACATGACACACCTGCTGAGGAGCCAACTGTGATTATTGGCAGCTCCATTCTGAGAAACGTAAGGTTTGCGGCACCAGCGGCCATAGTAAATGTATCCCTGGGGCCAGAGCGGGCGACATTGAATCCTATTCAAAACTGCTGGCTAAGGATAGACATAGGATGATACAGTCTCTGGACCCCTGCCAAACTTAATTAGCGATGACATGTACAGCAACATGTCATCATTCCATCGCTTGCTGTCGAGGCATTGCCCAGTAAATGATGGGCTTCGTAGATAATTGGCACACTTTCTTGAGAAAACCTGGTCAGATAAGGAGAGACGGCATTCATCCCACTTTGGATGGAGCCCAGTGACGGACTGGCCATCTGGAATTTGGGCAAATGCCAGAGGGGCCGCCGTTTTATGGGCCGCTACTGATAAAAAATATATAATAATAATAATAAAATAATAATAATAATTTGTCTATTTTTATTTTTTTTGAGAAAAGCAAGGCGGGACAGGGAAGAGGTTGATTTGCGAACTTAATGTCCAAAACAACAGTAAATTTGGTTGTGGAGTCTATCTGGCGACTAATCAAAGAGAGTGTTTCTTCTGAAGCCATCCAGGCTAGAATGTAGTACAAATTGATACAACACAAGACATAACATCAAAAGATCAGTGCAGTGTTACAGTCCGCTTTGTCACTGACAGCATTCACAAAAAGCTACTGGCAGTTGTTGAATGCGAATCCTCATCAGGAGAAGACTTTCAGAAACTGTTTAAAAAATGTGAAGAATTGCATTGGGAACCTGCATGTCTGTCAAACCAAGTTCATGTGTGGTGCTACGCCCATGTCCTCAATGTGGTTATGGCTGAAACTACAGGTGTCGTGATAGCAGCAGCATCATTATTTGGGTTGATTAACGGCATTGCAGTGTTTATTCGTGACTCATATCAGTGAATGAATGTTTGGGAAGGGGTCAGTCAGGACCCCCAACACCGAAGGATTTCATTAATAGGTGAAATGAAATGGTCTTACAAGGATGCTGCAACTAATAAGATATTCGGATCCAGAAGCCAAAGCCAGACAATGCTCTGTATGTGGCTCTCGTTGAGACATTGTTCAGGATTCGGGGTTACTCCACCCTTTAAACCAGTTGTGCGTGTAAAGGGCACAAGGGCGCAAAAGAAATCTTCACGACTGCGCATGCGCGAGGGACAAACCCAATAGCAACAGCTCTTAGAGGACTTTGCCTATACTCATGGTCCTGCTGCACTCCCTGCTGAGCTCAGCGGTGCCCTGCAATGTCATGCTGCGTCCTGCTGAACCCTGCTGCTTCCTGCTACGTCCATCCATGCTCTGCTGGGCCACGTTACATCCTGTAACGCCCTGCAGCGCACTGATATGACATGAACTACTACAACTACCATTTGAAGTCACTTTTCCATTATTAATGTCACTATTATCGCCACTGTTCATCACACCCCCAACCGGCCCGTCAGACACATCTACCAAGAGCCTGGGTCTGTCCGAGGTTTCTTCCCAAGAGGGAGTTTTTCCTCGCCACTGTCGCACTGCTTGCTCTTGAGGGAATTACTGGAATTGTTGGGGCTTTGTAAATTATAGAGTGTGGTCTAGACTTAATCTATCTGTAAAGTGTCTCGAGATAACTCGTGTTATGATTTGATACTATAAATAAAATTGAATTGAATTGAATTGAATCATATAATCTGGAGTTACAATACGTAACTATCGTAATTTGCACTGTGGCTGTGCATTGCTCTTTCCATGTTTTGGTGGAACTGTTGTATTATGTACTGTGCTTTAATGTCGAGCTTTTGAATTTGTGCTGGATGTGCCTTTAGTGGAGCGTATCATGTCATAGCACCGCCACCTAGTGGTCTGCAGATGCTTTAAGATGTTAAACTGTTGTCGGCACATTTTTGCTTTTTATGTCAACGTTTGTGTGAGGTTGGTGTGGTTTGAAAATAGAGCCAGTGTGTTGCAAATGCCTAGGCCGTTGATCCCAGTCCATCAATGACTGAGCCGCTCTTATATCTAGAAACCTGACCGAGTTTATTAGCGGTCCTAAACCATGACAACCCAGAGTTGAGACCAGAAAGCAGAGGTGCAGTGCTACACACTACACTGCGCTTCCATTAGAGCAGTTAATTCAATTCAATTCAATTTTATTTATTTTATCAAATCATAACTAGAGTTATCTTGAGACACTTTACAGATAGAGTAGGTCTAGACCACACTCTATAATTTACAAAGCCCCAACAATTCCAATAATTCCCCCAAGAGCAAGCATTAGCAGTGGCTATTGCGACAGTGGCGAGGAGAAACTCCCTTTTAGGAAGAAACCTCGGCAGACCCAGACTCTTGGTAGGCGATGTCTGACAGTGCCGGTTGGGGTTATGATGAACAGTGGCGTAATAGTCACAATAAAGATAATGGAACAGTGACTACAATGGTAGTCGTAGTAGTTCATGTCATAGCTGGGCACAGCAGGGCATTACAGGATGTAACGTGGCACAGCAGAGCATAGGTGGACGCAGTGGTTACACACTCATAGTTCCATAACAACGGTGTCTTTTAATGCAGGCTGTCGTACTGTTGTTAAGAAACAAAATGAAGCATTTCTCTGTAGCCCTCTCCATGTACTGCAGCTTCATGTCGAATATCTTTGACAATGAAATTCACCAGCAAATTGGTGATTTGCTGCCGTCTTTTTCTCTGTCACAGCAGGGCGTTTGGGTGAAGTCGCTAATTGACTGCTGCCATGAGGATTTAGCTTCATCAGCTATAGACTAGGTCAATTTTCAGATGATGTGACACCCTCTGGCATTTTTGAGGAAAAGTTGGCAAACAGACTTTTCTAGGGGGATTTTTTCTGCTGAATCCATTTTTGCTGTTTGCCAAGCTGTATCTCTTATGTGAAACTGAGTAGAGCGCAAACTCCAAGATGACCCCTAAAATGTCAGGAAATTCCATATTTTAAAACTTTACATCGAGTATAGAAAGTTTATTTAGGTTGGAATTAAGATACTTGTATGTGACAATGATAATTGCATTATTTCTGTAGTCATGAAAATATCTGTTTTTATCCTTATATTTCAAATGGACAAACAGAATATCTAAAATGCGAGAGTCATTTGTTTGGAGTCACATGCATACTATTGTCTTTGGATCAAAGCGTGTGCATTGAGTTCGGAGTTATCCAAGAGGTTTTTTATTCTACCCTCTATTTCTATTACTTTCTGCAGTTATTTCCACACATATTTTTCATCAGAATTAATTTCTATATCCAAAGAGTGACATGAACCGACACTAAATATTCAATCTACCTTAGCAAGATGCATCAACTCCCCCTAGAAGTCCAAGAAGAATTTGATGAAGGGAACTTTGTTGTTAAACACACTGGCCAACCATTCATTGAAGTGGACCCTGACCAGAGTCAAGAATGACTGAACAGCTTCGGGAAAAAGAGAAGTGGAATTATAGGTATTACCAAGACCTCGTCTGCATTGAGTAGGTGGGCACTCTCTTACAACCTGCGTTCTCATATTGCCAATGAAATAAGAAATGTTTAAGGTCTTGTTCTTGAAGATGAATACTCCCACAACAAATCTTACCAATTGAGGAAGACACAAGACAGACAGACTGAGGGCCGCCACCTGCAAACCCTTAAGTCATATAAGCTCTTCTCAGAAGAGATGTGTGATGACCTGCAGAACATTGCAACTAAAGATGTTGCCACCAAGGAAATTAAGCAAGACCTTTTGAGCGTTCAGAAGTTCATTGAAGAAAGGCTCCTTTGTCCAGAGCCAAGAAAGGTCAAATTTTGAGATGCTCAGCCAAAACAAAATCACATTAATTTGCTTGAGTTTAGGAAATAACACACAAGGATTCCAAGCAGAAAGGTGCCGAAAAATCCATCAAAGCAGACCAAAAAATGATGACTAATCACTGCATACGAAATTGGCCGCCAGGTTAATCTTTCAGATATACTTACCCACAAGCTTTGGCAGAGAGCAAAGGAAAACCACGCTCGGGAAGCAAAGCAAATCTGTGTGATGTCCTTACTGCACAAGTACCATGTGCTCCAAGTGTTGCAGTTGAGGAGAGGACCTTGGTCCAACAGCAACACTGATCATCGATGGTCAAGCACTGGTCTGTTCAATTGGAAAACCACAGAAGGATATTACCTTGCTGATACATTTACATCCACTCTACTGTAGGGAATAGATGTATTTGATAGGTATTATCAAACATCAATCAGATATGGCACAAGGACAAGGCTTGGCCAAGGAATAGCGGCCATCCGCCGGCTGATTGAAAGCTGGGATGTTCCACTTCCACCCAAGTGGGAAAACTTCATGGCACATCCTGAGAACAAAGTAGATTTGGCAAATCTCCTGTCACAACAATTGCATTTGAAAGGTGGTTTTACAGATGAGGAGTGGGTGAAGTCCTCTGACCCGACGGTGATTACAGAAAACCTTAAAGCTCTCCATGAAGAAGCAGACTTTGTATGGAAAACCAATCCTCAAGCATTGTGGTTGCTGCAAGAGATACAGATGACCTTGTACTGCTTCTGGCCCATTTTCCTAAGATGCCCTGTTCAAAGATTTGGATGAAGGCAGGTACAGCTACAAAACGGAAATATATCCGAATTCACTCAATTGTGGAACAATTTTCGCTTGATGACAGTGAAGTGGAGGACATCATTGCATTTCACGCCTTGACTGGTTGTGATACATCATCATGCCTACTAGGACATGGAGAGAAAACATGCTGGAAAGTTTTCAAAGAACATCATCATCTGCTCATAGGCATAGATCAAGACAAACTGGATGACCAAACTGTGAAAGACGCTGAATTATTTGTGTTGGGTATCGGTAGGGTAGAGATTCAATTACTGGCAAATTATAAAAGATGTTTTATCAATATTAATAAAGTTATGAATATGTGTATTCATAACTCCACCAAAATGACAAACAATCAAAACGGGGCACCACCCTGGAACTCAGGGACCAATAATCAAACTGTGAAAGTCTCATTTAGGTGGTGTTCCCTTTAAAATACAGATTTTAATTAACTTGGTTAATCTATCTGGTATTCTTTAAAGGAACAGAAAGGAAGGATGAATTTGAGCACAGACTGTGTTCAACCAGCAGTTATTACAATATGTACACAAATAATCACAGACAACTGCTATTTAAAGTATAACAGGATTTATTTAACTTCAAAATCATCAACGGCCAATCAATAATTCTTCGATCAATAAACCTACATACTTCTACAAGCTACAACAAAAGCAAAAACAAACCAGCATGTGGTGAGACACTCAATATTAACAAGTAAATTGTTAATATTTACAACCAATCTTTCTGGGAATATCTTTTGTATAAATAAACCAAAAGAACATTTAGTTTGGTGAAATTTCAGTCCTTAAAATTGTTTACATTGACATGTAAATGTTGAAAAGTAATAAACACTCTTAACATAATGTAATAGGATGATGGTTTGAGATATAGGCCTTTTGCTGCCACCAGCATGATGTTGATGTTCTTACATGGACATAATATACACAAAATAACAGGTCAGTGTTTAACAGAAATATTGTAAGACAGAATGACTAACTTGTACTGACTATTCGGTTTATTTCCTTTACTCAATAAATGCTATATCACAATAAAAACAGTTTATCTTTGAGCCAGTGAGAAATTTGCTCATTTTGGCGTATGAGGCGGTCATCTTGGATTTTAAACTCTACTGAGTTTCACATAAGAGATACAGCTTGGCAAACAGCGTAAATGGATTCAGCATAAAAAATACCCCTAGAATAGTCTATTTGCCAACTTTTACTCAAAAATGCCTGAGGATTTGTATTTAGGCGCATTTTGGGGATTTCACATACAATGACAGATAAAGTATATTTGTTTTATTCCTTCAAATAATTTTTTATAAACTATTTATTTTCTATTGAATACATCTAATTGTCACATACTTAGTATTCAGCAAAAAAACTGATATGAATTTCTTTCACAAGGCTAAAAATGTTAGAGATGCTATAGTAGTAAAAAGATAAGAATGGGAAGAGACAAGAGCTCAGTGCAAAGATACCCTACCTGTCAACACCAAGAAAGCCTTCTCTGATGCCATGAAACTTTTAATATTTCAATAAATGTACTTTCATGATATTACAGCTACTATATGGCATATTATGTGCCAGCATGGAAGCTTAAAAAAGCAGTAGGATGATAATGTGATAATTAGGAGCAGTCATCAGACAGACATGGTCATTAAATCTAAGGATATTACAAAGATTCTGAGATGATTTTACTCCCATCCACTGCAGTTTAAAAAAATGTATATTAAATTATTCAATCTCAGGGCTATCAAGTTTTTGGGGGGCCAAGGTCTGTTCTTATGTTCAGCTGGGATTACAAAGTTAGTGGGAAATAAATTATAGGTAATGCAGTAGGATTTAAATTAGATTATCAATAAAATATGAATCCAAAAGGCACCTTGACACTGTCCCGTAATTTTAAAATGTAAAAGATAGGACTATTATGGGCCTATTCAAATTAAAAAGCAGCGTTGGTAGTAATGTGTGTGTATGTGCAGGTTGTTTCAACATGGTAAAACCAGATCTTTTTTTCCCCATCTGTTTCCAGTCCAAAAACTGTCAACTGTCACTGGTTCCCTGAAAAGCAGCCACACAAATAGCACAAACGAAAATTACTGAAAAGTGTGAGAGCTACAGCAGAGGTTAGGACTTCAAGATCTCATGTACAGTAGTCTATTCTCACAGCAGACATGTCACAGCACAACCAACGGAAGCCTTCTCCTCCACTACAGCTCAGTAGCCGGGATGATGCAAAAGTGAAGCAAGCATGAAGCCAGCTTTGCTACAAGGTGGCCATCTGGGAGAGGTCTGCCAACCCCACAGCAAACGTCAGGAGCTGAGGCCAACACGCAGAGATCCTGCCAGCTGTGGGAATGGGAGAGAGGGGTTGGCGGTGCCAGCAGGCCAGGGAAATCAGGCCGGCTGCTTGGCTTAGTGGCTGGCAGGGCGGCTGCATGGTTGGCTCAGGGATCACGTTGCACTGCTGTGCAAACTCGAGCTAGGCACAACACCTGTGTCTCCCCCTCCCCTCCCCTCATTTCCCTCCCCTTTGCTCAATGGCAGGACTCACAGATGCTTGCAAAGCTCCAGAGGACAGCGCACAGCTCTACGCTTCCTCTGAAGTCAGACCAAAATAACCACAGGTGACTCTGGATCGGCGGGGAGTTGTGCAGGCTTTTTACAGCCTGGATGAGGCATCTTGCAATTCACAAACCGCCTCCAGTGCTGCCTGTGACGACAGGCGAGGAGATAAAAACGTGGCGAGGTGTAACAGCAAATTGCATCACGAAACACCAGCACACCTCTCAACTCTCCCTATTTTTGATTCTTTTCTTTAGCAACAGTTAAGAGAAACTGATAAAATGGATTCGCCTTTGGCATGCGATGAAAACTGATTAACAGGTAACTTCATTTGAAGTTAACTCAAATAGATTTGCCTGCTCCTGAAGGGCACAAAGATACCACTGGATGGATCCCAATGCGAGAGCTGTTTCCAATGCAATCACTCCGGCAATCAATGGGAACAATTAAAAGAGTTCCACGCAGTGACAGCGATGACAGAAAATCAGTCAGGGGTGTTACTAATGACAGCGTGTATGGATAGGTTGTCAAATATGACAATAACATTTTCAGTTTCTCTGCAACTGAACATAACGCCAAATGAAACAATAAGCAATAAGCGCAATAAGAAAAGAATGCTTTCTTGAAAATAATAATCTGGGGAACTACAATTCAAAGGTTTGAGAGTCATTTTATTTACTCAACAGCTAAATAAGAAGTTAAGATTCAACAAATATTCCAGTTACAGTATGTGTTTATATAGTCAACAGCCGACAAGTAAAAGGGCTCCCTTGAGAGACAGCTGATGTCAAGACAGCTTATTAGAGTTGAAAATTTACTGTCATGTAGTTTACAGAGGATTGGTAATGGAGATGAGGATGATGGTGATGACAACCTTTGAAAGGCAGTGTTAGTGAAGCACTCTGCAGCTCTGCCAGATAACTTTAAATGATCTATAATCACAGAATCGGAAAGAGTATATGCTGACAAAGTCACACAAAGACATCTAGCAGCGTAGCAAGCAAGTACAAACTTGTCCACATAGATGACAATTCGGCCACATTACTTAGGCATAATTATGCATACATTTCCTCGCTTTGTTATGACATGCAAACACATGCAGGGACCGGTGCTGCGAGAGGGAAGAAAGGGGACTCGACTGCAGTCTGAGGTCCGAGGGCCTGAACATCAAGAACAGGGCGAAGTGAGGTAGATGAAACACATTAGTTTGACCTAAAGAGCTCAGTAATTACATTTGGCATTTTGACAAGTGTTTAGCTGCAGTGAAGGTCAGTCCTGTCAGCATACAAGATCTATGCTAATCCACTCAGACAGAAGAAAACGATGAGACAAAAAGTCGAGGAAAGGAAAGGCCCAGACGTAACTGATGCCTTTGTAAAAGTAAACGTAACCCTTCCTCCACCCAGTCATCAGGATCTGGTTTGAAGCTTAGTGACAGAAAGATATCAGTTGCCAGAAAGTAATCGCTGAACAACTTTTTGTTATTTGTAATTTTGTTACCTTTTTGCACCAAAAGCATGAAGCAATGACCAGTGGGATCACTGCAGACACAGGTTTGTTGTCATGAAATTTTACACTACTGTACACTATGCACATAACTCCATTGAAAATGTCATCAAACCTCTGAAGGAGGCATCTGTGTACTCTTTTCGTGCTGCAACGTTATCAGTTATTAATGTGTTTTTCTATTGAATGAGAAAATGGATGTGTGGCGTGAGACTGTGTGAAAAGTGCAAATTGCGTGAGTCTCATGGTCAATATGTGAGAGTTGGCAGCCCTGTACGAGTACACAGGAACATCAACAACAATAATGGACTTGGATTTTAAAACAATTTGACTAGAATATCATCTAAAACGACTCATAAGAGATCTAAAATAACCATAATTGGACAGGTTCTCCTCTCGTGCTAGGTCACAAAAGTGGGAATCACTGGATAATCACTAAACCTACTCAGGCTGTATTTAGGCTGATATATGGTTAATAACTCACTAACAAAGTCAAGAGCAAACACCAAATGAGGATATGAAGATCATTTAAATCCTAAAAGCAAGGGGGGGAAAACATCCACGCTTAATAATAAACAAAGTACTAACAAAATGTATTTTGATTGATATGTGAACTATATAGGAATGATAAGCACTTTCCGCCACTTTTTAAGGGATATTCCATTAATTAGCATGTAAATTAGCCATTCACTGCTTTACTCTCTCCAGGGGGAAAATGTCTTTTTAACTTGATATTGACCTCTCTGCCAGGAAATTATTTACATGTCGACACACAAATCAAACGTCAGATGCAACATTGACTCACTGAGCAACTAGCTATTGTCCGCCGATAACAAAGACGGTTGGTTTAACTGGAGAAAATACTGTGATGGTAGGAAAGACGGAGGAGTCTGATACTGACCAGACCGTCCATCGTCCCTAGAGTTGACAGCTTTTGGGCATGTGTGAGTAACAGTCTTCACACTGAGAGACATGATTAGCATGTATGCAAAAACAAGTGCCGGTGGGATAAAAAAATACAAGTCAAAGGAACAGACGGTGTAGTGATGAGGCTATCTCAGCTGCTCTCCTCCTGCTTTAAGTGCTAATTGAGCTGCCCGCTGTCCTGACCCTGACCCCTGGCCTATTCACGGGCTCCCGTTCTCACGGCCGTGACACACCGCTGGAAGCAGCCTCTGGGTACCGCGCCCACCCTCAGCCGGACAATGAAGGTCACCACCTCGCTGCCCACCATCTTGACATCCACCCCCACGTTTGACAATGGCCCCCGGTGGCCCTGAAGTTGCTCACAATGGGCGGGCGCGCGTGACAGAAGTGGTATCACGGCTTCTTAAAATGCAACATCAGGTCTGGCTGCATTAATCGGGCATTATAGCACCAGGCCAGGGTCAGAATGGACCGGGTGTAAGGAGGAGAAAGATGATGAGGTCTAAACTGGACTGAGACTGCATTCAGAACTGGCTTCATTTCTTCTATCAAATAAGAAGATTAGACTACGTACACGTTAACATTAAAGTGAGTACTGTACACGTGTAGGTATATTTACTCCAGTACAGTAGGCTGCTATTCCCGAGCATTTTATGTGGTAATCTATACTTTACTCTTTTACATTTCAGAAGGACATATTGTACTTTTTACACTCAACTACATTTATTTGACAGATTTTACATAAAAAACACATTATCAGCTTGTAAAATTGGATCCATCATTACAGATAAAACTATACAATAATTTGTAAAATCGGCTCCACACTGAACAACTACATTAAAATGTTGCCTACATGTAAATGCATTAATAAAAATCCCAATTTAATAATATAACACTCTAAAAACTACAAAAGGTAAAAGTAGATATTAAGAACCTTTATTTATAATACTGACTCCATGTGATATTTCTGTAGCTCTTACTAAAATAACATATATGATATGTATAATTCATGAATATTTTTTTTTTTACTTAATGGAATTTTCATGTGTGTCATACGTATTGAAATGGCTCTTCTAACATTGGATTTCCATGACACATGCGACTAACATTAAATTCCAATAAAAGGGAATATAATAACTGGATTGTATCTGCTTTTATGTGCTGAAGTAAAACTTACCACTAAATTAGAAAAATGATTTTCCACACCATTTGCATTTTCATTACAAGAAGTTGTTCTTGGTGTGTTGAGAAAGAGAAGCAGTATCTATGCTACAGACTTACTGTTGCCTTTTTTCTCTGAACTGGACCAGTTTGAGTTAGTTTTCTCAGATTTTCAATTTATCTACTTTTCAACGATTTAACGATCTGAATTCTTCATTCTGAAATATACATAGTTCAATTTTAAAGCCTTGACTTGACGCACACTGATGTCTTACTGCCGTGTTCGTTTTTAGCAGCTGGCCAAAAGTGTTCCAGCAAAACAGCAAACAAGTTTGTGACAGAAGAGATGGACGTCCAATCTCTACTGTCAGCTGTTGAGCGGCTATGAATGATGACAAAACGACGTAATTACAATGGTTAAGCTTAATTTTTTAGAAAAGCACTTAAAACCCTGGCCAGGGGGGATAATGTACGTTTTGGGATGGATAGATATTCTAGTTGAATATGACAAACGACACTTCAAATACGGCCCGCCCACATTATTGCACTTTAGCTGGGAGGATGCCATATTTCATTTTGAGCACGTTCTGTCAAATGTTTGCTTTAATAACAATCAAGGCTCATCCGTGACCCTGCAGAGCCAGCGGGAGCGCCGGGCGGGAAATGAGAACGCCAACAATAGCACTTAAAAACAGGAGAGAAGCCGTTGCACAATCAGCACAGTGTGTTTTTCCGTATGTGTGTGTGGGTGGGGAGGTGGAATTGCAATTATCAAGGCAGGGATAGTATCTTGTTGTGTGTGTGTGTGTGTGTGTGTGTGTGTGTGTGTGTGTGTGTGTGTGTGTGTGTGTGTGTGTGTGGCGGAGGGAATATCAGGAAAGTCTCTCTCTGGACTGACAGCTTGGCTAATGGCAAACATCCCTCCTCTCTTTATTCCCTACTTCATCAACATCCTTGCCTCATTACTGTGAGTCACACTGCAGCCCGGTACACACACACACACACACACACACACACACATTTTACAATATCTTTACTGCTGGATTGCACTCTGAGAGATTATTACAGAGTCCCTCTCCATGTGACGGAGCAGGCTGAACCGAGTCCTTTTTATTCAGAGGATCTTGAAACAGAATCACTTAGGAACTGTCTGCAGACAAATAAAAATAATGGTGGACCAAAATCACCTGTCAATGAACAAGTTTACTATCCCCATTTTAAATCTTTCTTCAGTCCAGGTTTTGATCATATTCCCAATATGACATTTTCCAGGAACATACATTCACCATTCTCCTGGACTTAGCTTCTCTATAATGACTACAAAGAATACATGATGAACAATTTATCTTTCACATAACCAGTGTCACACTTTGACTTTGCATTTATCATCATATTTCTTGTGTCTCAAAGTAACTAGTATTCAACTTAAGTTGAGGATGCACTTCTGAAACCAGGATAGTCTAAAAGCCTAATCATAGCTGAGATACAGCACGTCAACATGCTCACACAATGCAACACAAACTCATGATCAAATATTGACTCTGTCTCATCAAGCATTATTACATGCTTCTTATATTATTCCAGCCTCTGCATATAGAAAACATTCTTCTATCATCTTTCTGTTTTGATAGGTTGGGGTGGTGGATGGATCAAACAAAGCCAGGACTTTTACTCAGGAGACCGGGGTTCATGAACCGTGTGAAAACAAAAGTCATTTTGGTGATGCAATGATGTCTGTAACATCACGTTACGTCCTCATTTTAGTAGTTTGACCAATTCTAAGCCAATCCCTGATGTTTTACTAACCCTAGTGATGATCAACCGAAGTACATTTCCAGGGGCCAGTTGTTCAAAGGTCAACTGATCGGATTTTGGTTATTGGATTGGATCAAATCTTGAAAATGGGTTGTTCAAAAGGGAAAGAAGGAATCTGAAATCAGATTCGATCACAGAATCCAATCCTAGTTTTAATCTGGATCAAACCTTCAGTTTGTGTTGTAGGATTTGGATAACTTTGATCCAAAAAAACAGGATTATCCTGATCCCAACAGGGGGTAGGATTTCAAGATGGATTCCAGGAAGAAAATGTAGTAAAACTTTAAAATTGGTCAAATAATACATTTGTATCATTTACTGTATACTTTTATTTGTATTTTGCACTTGACTTGTGTAACCGTTGTAACAGAGATAAAGTAGATAAAGTAGACATAGGCTATTCAGTATAGTAAAGTAAAAATAAAATAAAAATGATCTTGTCCCCATGTCTAAACGAGAGAGTGAAAGAGCAGAAGCACAGATCGTCCTGGCAGAGGAACAACTCAAACTGACCAAACCAGAGCCAGACTTGAGATCCGCCTCCTAAAAGCAGGGCGTGGAGATGCTGCTCTCTCCTCCTCAGATGAAGAAGAACCCTGAACAGTCTTTATTTGGTTAACTATTGGACATTTTTGTTAATGATATTTGTTTTTATTTGTTGTGGCTCATGAAAGAAATTATGAATGGAAGTGGATGTTTATGTTATTTTTGTCTCAAAATAAGAAACACTTACAGTGACCCCATGTTGTCTCTTCTACCTGTTCTTTACATAGCTGGTAGCCCACGTTGTGATATGTTGTCCCAGTTAGAGCACTGGTAATCCGGATTTGGTAATCTTGAAAACTGTGTATCTGATCAGGGTGATCCAGTCCAATGTTGCTTTGAAAAAACGGCATAAAAGTAAAACGGATTACCTGATCCTGAATAGCAAAAAATGGGATTTCCAAATCTGGATAATTTTGATCCAGGTTAAATGTTTTGAACAACTGGCCCCGGGATAAAGCCTGACATCAGCCAATCAACATCAGTCAGTCAGTCAGGCTTTGCCCTCACCTTCCACTCTCTGGGTCGCCGTTTTCAAAATCCCGTCGATATGGCCAGCAAGCTACACGCTGAAAATAGAAGCTTTTGAAGATCATTTGGATCATGCAATAATAATAATAATAATAATATATAATAATAAGGCAGGCCTGCTTGGTTATTTTAGGGAATGATTTTACAGTTGCATGAGTCTTTGGAAATCCACCTATAATGTTGTTTAGGTATAAGGATGTTTTGTACATTTAGTTATCTATTTTTCTTCATTTTAACATGATTATAGTTGTTTCTTTACAACCCAGTCTCACGGCAGTTCGTGAAAATGTTCACGTAATTTCTATTCTATATCTATTGATTCGTGTACACAGACACGTTTTTTTCGTGAGGATCAGCACGTTTTTTTAAACATATGTATTTCAATGGGAAGCTTCTTTTGTGATCACGACACGATTCTTTCTGCCAGTCGGCTGCAAAGGAGAAGCTGTATACAGCTTTGATATTATTGATGTTTTTAGCCCAATAACCGCTTTTAATCAACATTTATTCACGAGACCTTATCATGGTTCATTATTAAAAGTATTTCTTTTAATGTTTCTTTTAATATGCCGTAAGACTGGGTTGTTCTTTACTAGGAAACCTTAAGTCAAAAGAGATTACCTAGTTTAACCAAAGCTAAATTAAGTAACCTTCCCACCCCAATCTAACTAATCTATGATTTTAACTGCATCATGTTGAAAGTGCCTCTCACTTGTTTGATCCATACTAATAATAATAATAATAAATTGAATTTATATAGCGCTTTTCATGGACTCAAAGTCGCTTTACTGGGCAGGGTAGATTATAAAAACATAACAAAACAAAACGAGCAAACAAAACAAGTAGAACAAAACAAGATACAGATGAAAAAGGGAGGGGGGCAGGTAGACTATGGGTAGGCTGAGGTGAAGAGATGGGTCTTGAGGCGGGACTGGAAGATGGTGAGGGACTCAGAGGTGCGGATCTCTTGGGCGAGGGAGTTCCAGAGCCTGGGAGCTGCTCTGGAGAAGGCTCTGTCCCCAAAACAGCGCAGGTTGGACTTTTGGATGGAGAGGAGACCGGCTGAGGTGGATCTGAGGGACCGTGAGGGTTGGTAGGGGGAGAGGAGGTCAGTGAGGTATGAGGGGGGCCAGATGGTGGAGGGCTTTGTAGGTGAGGACCAGGATTTTGTAGGTGATCCGGTGGGAAATAAGAAGCCAGTGGAGTTGTTTTAGGACTGGAGTGATGTGGTGCCAGGATTTGGAGCAGGTAATGAGGCGGGTGGCTGAGTTCTGGACCAGTTGGAGTCGGTTGATGTTGGTAGAGCTGATGCCGAGGAGAAGTGAGTTGCAGTAATCCAGTCGGGAGGAGATGAAGGCGTGAATGAGTCTTTCAGCAGCGGGGGGTGTGAGAGAGGGTCTGGTTTTGGCGATGTTGCGGAGGTGAAAGAAGGAGGTTTTAATGACTTGACGGATGTGAGGCTCAAGGGAGAGGGTGGAATCAAAGATAACGCCAAGGTTGCGGGCCTGGGGAGATGGGGAGACAATGGTGCCGTCGATGGTGATAGTGGGGTTATTGGTTTTGCTGAGTGTGGATTTGGAGCCGATCAGAAGGAATTCTGTTTTGTCGCTGTTGAGTTTGAGGAAGTTGTGTTGCATCCAGGTTTTAATAGCTGACAGACAGGAGTTGATGTGGGAGAGGGAGGATTGTGGGGGGGATTTGGTGCTGAGGTAGATCTGGGTGTCTTCAGCATAGCAGTGGAAGTCCAGGTTGAAGTGGCGGAGTATCTGACCAAGAGGGAGGATGTAGATGATGAAGAGGAGGGGGGCCAAGTACGGAGCCTTGGGGGAACACCTTGAGTGACTGTGGCTGTGGCAGAGGTGTGGTTGTGGAGAGAGATGAAATGGGATCTGTTGGAAAGGTAGGAGTGGAGCCAGCTGAGTGCAGTACCTTCGATACCGAGGTCTTTGAGTCTGGTGAGCAGGATGTTATGGCTCACAGTATCGAAGGCTGCACTCAGGTCGAGGAGGATGAGGATATTGAGAGAACCGGTGTCAGCAAAGGTGAGGAGGTCGTTGAGGACTTTGAGGAGAGCGGTTTCTGTGCTGTGTAGGGGGCGAAAACCAGATTGGAGAGGTTCGAATAGGTTATTGGCATGAAGATGGGTTTGTAGTTGTGAGGCGACTATGCGTTCCAGGGTTTTTAGACAGAAAGGGGAGGTTGGATATTGGGCGGTAGTTGTTGAGAGAGGAGGGATCCAGACCAGGTTTTTTAAGGATTGGGGTGACAGCGGCAGTTTTGAAAGCAGAGGGGACAGTTCCAAGGGACAGTGAGGAGTTGAAGAGGTTAGTGAGGTAGGGGCATAGGACCGGGAGGCAGGACTTCAGAAGTGGAGTAGGGAGGGGGTCAAGGGAGCAGGTAGTGGGTTTGGAAGAGCTGATGAGTTTGGAGATTTCAGGAGGAGTGACTGGGTCAAACTGGGAGAGGAGGAAGTGTGGAGGAGGGGTCGGGAGGTCTGGAGGGATGGGGGAGAGGAGGGTCCAAGGTAGGTGCTGGAGTAGATCCTGGGAGGTCAGATACAGGGGATAGAGATTTGTAAATGAGATTGATTTTGTCAGTGAAAAAGTGGAGGCATGAGTTGCAGAGATCCGGAGTAGAGGTAAGGAGGCTGTTGGTCCGAGGCTTGATGAGGTTGTTCAATGTGGAGAAGAGGGTTCTGGGGGTTTTGGCAGGGGTCGGTGAGGATGGTGGAGAGGTAGGCAGATTTGGCAGCAATGAGGGCATCTTTGTAGGCGATGAGATGGGATTTATAGGCTTCATGATGGACTGTGAGGGATGATTTCTTTGTCAGACGTTCAAGTTGGCGGCCAGTTTGTTTCATTTTCCGGAGTGCAGGTGTGTACCAGGGTGAAGAGGTGTTAAAAGTGACGAGTTTTGTTTTGAGGGGGGCCAGGGTGTTGAGGGAGGTAGACAAGGTGGAGTTGAGGTGGTCTGTGAGGTCGTCGGGTGAGGTGAGGGTTGAGTCCAGGTGGAGAGTGGTGGAGAGCAGGTCAGAGAGATGGTGGGGATTGATAGATTTGAGGTTGCGGAAGGTGATTTCTCTGAGGAGGCGGGGGCGTGGGGTTGGAGAAGGAATGGTGAACCGTATCAGTTTGTGATCAGAGAGGGGAAAGAGGCATGGATGGAGGTCGAGCACTGGTTGGTTGGTGGAGCAGACCAGGTCGAGGATGTGTCCTTTCTTATGGGTGGGGAATGTGACATGTTGGGTGAGAGAGAAGTTATCCAGTAAAATGTTGAATTCTGATGAGAGCTTGCAGGTGGGGGGAGTCCATGTGGATGTTTAAGTCACCGAGTAGCAGCAGACGTGGAGAGAGAGATGAGGCTAGTGTGAGGAGTTCAGTAAAATCAGAGAGGAAGGAGGGATTTGGTTTAGGTGGCCGGTAAATGAGGATGACTGTCATGGAGGAAAGAGTTTTGAAGGCGATATATTCAAACGATGATACTGAGGGGAGGGTGAGTTCTGTGATCCGGAAGTTCTGATTGAAAATGACGGCGAGGCCACCTCGACGGTGGGAGGGGCGGGGTTTGCAGATGTAGTTGTAGCCAGGGGGGGATGCTTGGTTGAGGGAGAAGAAGTCATTGGGTTGTTGCCAGGTTTCGGTGAGCAGAAGGAAGTCAAGAGTGTTGTCGAGGATTAGTTCATGGAGGGCAGGGGCTTTATTGTTGAGCGATAGGGTGTTGAGGAGGGCAAAGTTGGCATGGTGAGAGGGTGGTGGGATGGGGGCAGGCTACTACTCAATTATTGTATTAATCCTCCACATAAGATATATGTGTGTGAGCACAGTCAGCTGTGTGTAACACAAATGTAATTTAGCCCTGGCCAAGAAATCAGATTCAGCTTGTGTGTGTGTGTGTGTGGGGGGGGCAATTTGGATCAATTTGAGCAGTGTAGGCCAGATCTAAAGCACTATTCATTACAGGTCCGGCTTCAGTCTGGAAACCAAATAAGTCCCAATTTCATGTGGTCTTACATGCAATGCATACTGACTGCTGCCTGGTTAGCTACCTATGTATAGTCCCCTTAACTAACTGAACTAGATTATTTAAGGTACAACTAATAGTGATTGGCGAAACAACACTGAGGGCAACATCATGTGACCTTTTGAGGAAAACTCAACCTTATCAGACTTTTCATATTTGCAAAAGGCACTAATGAACCAAATAATTTCCAAACCACAAAGAAAAGTGATGGTGTCTTTTTTTTCTAGCATGTGGTTAGACACACATCCAACTCTCCAATGGAGCCAAACAAACATGGCCACTTGGAGATTTGTGACACAAAGACCAATCCTGCTGGCATCATTTTAAAGGGTTGATGATGCGCGCTGATTGGTTGAGCGAATTCCCAATACACACACATTACAGAAGCGACAGAATCTCATATTCCAGACACTGCAATGTTTCATTACCAAATTCACTTCTGAGACTTTTTTATGTGAGAAATCAACTATATAAAGCTCAAATATGGGCCGTTTTACGAAAATTGATGGCTAATTGCAAATATGGTAAGACTGTGTGTCGGACTTCAGCGGCGGTGCTGCTGCCTCGCCGCCCGGCCTGCCTTCCTTCACAGACCCCGGCCTGCTGTGAGCTCCGTTAGGCTGGCTGCCCTGACAGAGCTCCAGGGCCTGTAACTCCCCTCTTCCTGCTAGCTAAATGGCCCGTTGTGTGAGAGTGAGAGCGCGGTCAGCGCGCTTGTTACACCAGCAATCTCTCACCACATGTTACACACAATGTCACGCCACTTAGCTATACAACATCTAAATGTCTTATAAACCTAACAACGGTGTCCGATTTCAAGTTAATATTTGTGAAGTTTAGCTAGGTGTTTCGTTAGCTGCGACTGTCCCTTCAATCCTATCTATGTGTAGCTACAAATCACGGCTAGTTAGCTTCATAATTTTATAAAGCTAACTACGGTGTCCGATTTCAAGTTAATGAATATTTGTGAGCTGTAAGGGTTTCGTTAGCTGCAACTGTCCCTACAATCCTATGTGTACAGATTGCGGCTAGTTAGCTTCATTTTTGGTCGTAATTCGAGTGTATTTACAGTTTGAATTTCGTCACGCCACTTACACATCTAACTAAATGTTTTATAAAGCTAACAACGGTGTCCGATTTCAAGTTAATGAATATTTGTGAGCTGTAAGGGTTTCGTTAGCTGCGACTGTCCCTTCAATCCTAGCTGTGTGTAGCTACAAATCAAGGATAGTTAGCTTCATTCTCGGCGTAATTCCGAGTATATTTACAGTTTGAATTTCGTTAAGCCAGCTATACAACAGCTAACTAAATGTCTTATAAAGCTAACAACTGTGTCAGATTTCAAGTTAATGGATTTTTGTGAATTCCAGAGGAATTCTAAGAAGAGGCTAGCTAGCCTCCTCAAGCTATAGCTCCATCCAGCCGCAGGCTCTATCAATGATACTCGCGGACAAGAGGCGTGTATTTCACCGATCGTTTGTTTAAATAACTCAACACATTATAATTACACACATTATAAGATTAAATGGAACCTGTGGTAAGAGATTGCTGGCGTAACAAGCTCTCTGACCGTGCTCTCACTCACACACACCTGGCATTAGGAAGAGGGGAGCTGCAGGCCCTGGAGCTCCGTCAGAGCACCAGCGTTAATAATCCATTATCCAAAAACCGGTGACTTTGCGCAGGTATGGAGTGCTGTCGGCTGCTAGCCCTAACGGAGCTCTATCGAACTCAGAGCAGGCCAGGGTCTGTGAAGGAAGGCAGGCTGGGCGGCGAGGCAGCAACACAGGCAGCACCGGCGCTGAACTCCGACACACAGTCGGACAAAATTTGCAATTAGCCATCCACTTTCGTAAAACGGCCCATATTTGAGCCTTACATAGTTGATTTCTCGCATAAAAAAGTTTCAGAAGTGAATTTTGTAATTGAATAGCAGAGATCTGCGCGACCTAGATTCAGAAGACTACCTGATGTCAGTTGTGTAGCCTATGTAAATGTTGGGGCGTGACCGTTCTCTTAATACACCCATGGGCTGACAAAGGTTCCAGTTTTTGGGAGGTTGACGACAACTTCCAGCTTTGTTGGGATTCGCCCGTTTTCAGCGGCAGTTTCAAAATATGAGATTTTCATAGTAAAGGGGTGTCAGTGGGATTTTGAGCTTCTATGTATGTCCTATTTACCCACCGAACAGTCGTTATTCAACTATGACAGGGTAAAATCGGTTTTGCATTCTATCACCCCTTTAAAATGGGCCAATACCAAATACTTAAACTAAACTTAACACAATGCAATAGTAAAACCTATGGAGTGCCAGTGTGGGTATGCCATAATAAACATTGGGAGAAAAACCCAGACATTTTACAGAGGTGTCATACATTTTGAAAAATGTTCATCTGGGGCCTCAGCTGCAGCAGCAAGCCATTGATAATGGCCTGTTTTTTTCTCTGTCAGTATAAAGGCAACATTACTCAAGGAGAACCTACCAGCCACGTTGGCCACATCTGTGGTGCTGACGTTGTGAGTGTTTGGGCTCACTTTGAAGGTCACAGCGGGGCCCACCACCCTGTAAAACACACAAATACACAGTTAGAAGCTTTACAAAGACATGCTGGCAACCTACTTTCCATGGTGGAGAGGTGTTGTTTTTCAGACGGAGGGAGAAAAAGAGTTGTGCTCATTAAAGCTCAGCCATACGTGGTGTTTGAAAGAAAAAAAAAAGCTTTAACCTGTGGCGATCCTTTAGGCCGTTGCAATCCCCATCACCACTGTGAGATAACCTCTTGAATCGTAAAGTAATGCGCCCAGCGGCATTTAAGCACGCTGGGAAATGAAGAGAGGGGGGTCGGGGATAAAGGCTTTCGGTCATCAACAAGAGGACACTCCGATACGTGATTCTCAGATGAGTGAACACATTTCTAGCAGCCCGGTTTATAATACATTTACATTTTGATTCAACGTATGGTGATTGCAAAGCATGTAGTTGTGATGGATGTAAATTGAGGGTGATGGAAAGTGGGGCAGTGAGAAAAGGCAAGAAGAGAACCAAACATGGGCAGGAAAAGGACAGAAAGACATCTGTATTGTTTTTTTCCAACATTCGCGCCAATAAAGCCACTTGAATTGAGACACTGAGGGAGTGACAGGGACAAGCTGGGTGGTCAGAGGCAGAGCGGAGTCTCCCAATGTGATTAACCTTTTGTTTTTCCTGCTGTAATTCAAAGTAAAGGCCTAACGGGAAGATATATTACCGGGTTCCCCTCCAGGAGGTATTGTGCTCTGCTATAGGAAGTGACTGCTACTGTAACAACGCTGTTATAAAATATGGTGACATCATTAATTAACAGCTGGCAGAGACACAAACGTACAATGTTTTCATGGATTCAGAAAAGTGGTTTTCATTTCAGGTTGATGGATTTAAATTGTTGCACATTTATTGTTTCAAGTGTTTTTTGGCATTCTGTGGGGTCCGCCTCTTCAAAAACATGACAAAACAGAATAACTGTCCTGTTTTAAACATTCAAATTAAGTCAAATAAATAGCACAAGAATAACGACAAATACAGAAAATAGAAACAACGCTATCTTTTGTACAAATTCTACCTTTTATCTTTTCTAAGTACTGTTACTTTCTGAAAGTATGCATTCAAATTTAATCTGAAATGAGAAACATTACAACTGAAACAAAAACAAAGAAAACATTTAAAAGATATTTTCTCTCCTTGTAGGGTTGGGCAATATGAAGATATAAAAATGTAAATCATATACATTTTTCTATATCGTTATTGCAAATTTGAAAACCAGCAGTGAACTGTGTTAAGAAAATATTCATATATATATATATATATATATATATATATATATATATATATATATATATATATATATATAATTATTTTGACACTTTACATTATGATCCTTGCACATTATATTCATTTTGCAATACAACAGGATAGAAGATTTTGGCCATATCACACCAGCCCTATATTTTCTCACAAAATCCATGTCATTTTTCTCAGTCTCTGCCGCCAGACCTCAACGGTTCTCTCCTCTCTCTCACCAGCCGTCAAAGATTAACAGCCTTCGTTTGACATTCCCAGCCATGCATTTTGTTTTTAATATTACTGGGGGTTTTCAATTGGGTTTATTGGGCCTTGAGGTCAGTGTATCAAAGAAAAACACAAAGAGCGCCTAACTCACATTCACTTTGTGCACTAGTAATGTTGTACTATTTCAACATTTAAGGTGCAATAACAAACTGATTAGACCAGGTCAAATGAATGATTCCCAGAGGGAAACATGGTGGAGCTAAGTGCTTATATTAGAAAATAAATAATAAGAAAAACACCTCTCTCTCCTGTCTCTCTTGCTATGAATTTCACAACATGCTGTCATGCTCTATGCTACACCTGCTGTATTCCACATTGCAATATCTTTTTTGAAATGAAGTTTAAACAAACTGAGCAGCCAAAGAAACAAAATCCAAAAAGAGAGTTGGCTCATTTTTCTGACCATTATTTCTCCTTCGAGGTATGAGGCCAAATATATTTCTCACATCTATGAAGTGATTTATCAGCGGGTGCAGGTTGAGTCTCGGTGTGTGATGAGGGAAAATCACTCATGTTGAGTTGATCACATATTCATGTGTCGGCCTCTGCCACCCAGGGCAGCTGGGAAACGGAAACCATTCATCCTACCATCTAAAAAAAAGTGAAAGCTCTGACGCCATGATTGACAACAGAAACCCATCCTGTTGACATGTATACACTGAATGCTCCTTTTTTATGGACATCAAATGAGGAACCTAAAGAAATATTTATTTTTTAGTATGTAAAGCTCTTTACTTTAAACCAGTCATACCACAAAGAAAAAGTATTCAAAAACTTACTTCTGACCTATTAGCAGTATCCAAAGTAAAAGTACTGATAATAAAATAAGTTCCTATTGCTCAGTTATGTAATACATACAACACATCAAAGGGGGTCAGAACAATGAAAATCCCCCATATATTTTGTATTATTCCAGATTAGTTGAAGGATTACATGATCTTTCACAAATTGATCTCTAATCCTCTGGACAGTGTCTACAGTCACCATGTCATGGAGCTCAAAAGTGAACACTTTGAGGATACAAGATTTCACCAAAACATTCATATTTTAGGAGTGTATTAGATGCTGACTGTAAAAGCTGAATGTGGACAGTAACCAGTAACTACAGCCATGAGATACTGTGAATGAACTCGAATAAAAATTACAATATTTCTGGGAGGAAATAGTATAGTAAGTTTCCGAAAAGTGCAAATTAAAGTGTTTTTGTGTTTCTTCACTGCAAAAAGTCAAATCAAGTCAGTTTTGTTTATAATTTTGTCCTAAAAATCTGCATTTGTTTCTACATTTACTTTTATTTTCTAAGAATAAATGGATTTTTGATACAAGCTTTTTATTTCTATTGTTTCAAGATACTGAAACTCATTTCGATTTAATTTGTACTTAACAGACTGAAATATTCTCCATTAGCTTAGAGACTTCATCAAATTAGGTTTAAGACACAGAATAAGCTTTTATCCAGCATCAGATGATTGTGATGACTGCACATACAGTATAAGATGTGCTCTGTACCAAAATTAAGTTAAATCAAAATGGTTATAGCAGATTGTTTCACTCAACATTGGGACTTAATTACTGATAAAGATGTAACTCTTTTGCAGTGTTCACACATCTGGCCTCATCAGTCCACATCGGGTCCACCAGCCTCCTCATCCTCCCATTCTGCCAGTTCAGGCCCACTCTCTCCTCCTAGTGGCGGCTCTTTGATATGAGCCCTCTGCTCAGACACAGACATTACATCACTTTGACTCTCCAGTTTTAAAAAAACAAAAAAAACATCCAGTCTACACTCAGTGACGGTTATGCAACAGCCATTATTATTCTGCGGCCAGCTGCAGTCCAAGACTCTGCCAAGCCACCCACATCAATGCTTCCTTCGCGCCCGCCACTTCGCCCTCCACCACTACCAGGCCTTTCTCCTGTCGCTATTATCTAATCAGTATTGAACTGTTCCAAATGAAACTCTGAATCTCCAGGTTTGTGTTGTGTCCTGGTGCACAGTGTGTAGGCTCACTTTTATGATTCATATGTTTAGCAGTGTGGTGGTGGTTTTTGTGCTGCAGGCTTGCTGAACTACTGCTGCTCTCTGGTTCCGGCCCCGAGAGGAAACTGTTAGAAGATGGAAGTTGTGTTGTCTTTTTCAGTGGCTGAGGTTGTGCAGGTCACTAACTGCTTTGTTGAGAGACATTTTTGTTGTTGTAATATGCTAATCTGGTTTTTCTGTGTGAGGTGTAAGGTTGAGGTGCATGCAGTGTTGCTGTCTGACAAATGGATGAAGGGACAGATACAGGATGAATGGAGGAGGGGAAGAGAGAAGGACACATATAATGCTATGCCTTTATACAGTACTTTAACTTCACTTACAGTCAACACAACTTCTTCAACCTTAAACACTAATTCATCAAATAATAGAAATACACATTTGTCCATCCTGATAGAAGTTAGTTTGGGTTTTATTCGTCCAGTTTCCACCTCTACCTCTACCCGAATACAAGGGAAGAGAATGGAATTCATTTTGTGGTGTTCACTAAAATAACACATTTGAAAAAAGAAACAGCAACATCCTTTTCCTGAATCCCTGACCTGGTAACTTATTTTTTCGGGAATTTGGTTGACCTGACCCTTTAAAATCAAAGGTTAGGGAATTTAACACTAATTGGTTAATATGTACATATTTCTTTTAAAACATTAAGATGGAGGCAGTTCCCCAGTTCAACAGGTTATACATTTACATTTCACTTTCTTACTCAAAATGTATATATGCATTTTTATTAAGTGGGAGAGTCTTGACCTCATGGGTGCAGGTTGAGTTAAAAGGGCCGTACTGGAAATACTGGAAGAAAAAAACAGCAGGCTGGGATTCCCTCTGAGTTTTTCACAGCCCCTTACACTAACAATTCAAACAAAGAACAGAGAAGCTCAGATTCCAACACACACAGAGGGAGTGTGACCTCAACCTCGGCTCAGGATGCCATTACTCCACTATTTTACATAGCAAATATTTGTTTGCTGTTATATTAATATTCTGAATGTTGAGTACAGCCCCTGTAAATGTATTGAAATAATGTAAATAATGAGGGAGTACTGAATTAAGAGCTGACCTGACAGGGACAGGTTGTGTTAAGGAGCTACTAGTCTCGCATTGCCAGCTCTATCTCCACAGAAATGGTGGCTCTGCTAAATAGTCTCAGGAAGGAACTTGTTCTGGTGGAACATTTGCACCCTGCTAAAGAAAACTCCTCATACAATATTAAATGAAGTTAACTGTTGACACAATACAATAACGTGAGCTATTTAAATTAGCTGATACATGGTTAAACCTCATTGGCTCTTATCTCCGTGTGTACTTTGTCCACAGCCATCCCACCAATCAGTCTGTGCTGTGAGAACCACAGAGCCAGACTGTCTTCAGATTGATAAAAACAAATCAGGTAATCAATGAAGACGATAATACAGTTTGTTCTCTCCATTATAGCATTGTGATAATGATGAGGCAATTCTGCTAATGGACACTTTACTCAAAATATAAAAACGGGTAGAGGCCACCAAAAACAGGGACGTCTTGTCACCATGGACCTATTATAAGCTGGTCACCATTGGCGATATTAGACCCTCATCTCAGCCCCCCAATTTAAAAAAAAAAAATCTATTTTAGTACTTCAAGTGAGAGTTTGCGAACTTGTCTGTTCGTGACAGAGGACAAACAATTACAGGTTCAAAGGGCTTGAAACAGGTTTAACATCCTGTGTCGCTGTCGCCAATGCTATGCACCTGGAACCCAGTAGTAGTAGTAGTAGTATGTCCCCTGTGTACAGCAGTAGTAGTAGTAGTAGCATGTTCCCTGTGTACAGCAGTAGTAGTAGTAGTAGTAGTATGTTCCCTGTGTACAGCAGTAGTAGTAGTAGTAGCATGTTCCCTGTGTACAGCAGTAGTAGTAGTAGTAGTATGTTCCCTGTGTACAGCAGTAGTAGTAGTAGTAGTATGTTCCCTGTGTACAGCAGTAGTAGTAGTAGTAGCATGTTCCCTGTGTACAGCAGTAGTAGTAGTAGTAGCATGTTCCCTGTGTACAGCAGTAGTAGTAGTAGTAGTATGTTCCCTGTGTACAGCAGTAGTAGTAGTAGTATGTTCCTGTGTACAGCAGTAGTAGTAGTAGTAGTATGTTCCCTGTGTACAGCAGTAGTAGTAGTAGTAGTATGTTCCTGTGTACAGCAGTAGTAGTAGTAGTAGTATGTTCCCTGTGTACAGCAGTAGTAGTAGTAGTAGTATGTTCCCTGTGTACAGCAGTAGTAGTAGTAGTAGTATGTTCCCTGTGTACAGCAGTAGTAGTAGTAGTAGTATGTTCCCTGTGTACAGCAGTAGTAGTAGTAGTATGTTCCCTGTGTACAGCAGTAGTAGTAGTAGTAGTATGTTCCCTGTGTACAGCAGTAGTAGTAGTAGTAGTAGTATGTTCCCTGTGTACAGCAGTAGTAGTAGTAGTAGTATGTTCCTGTGTACAGCAGTAGTAGTAGTAGTATGTTCCCTGTGTACAGCAGTAGTAGTAGTAGTAGTATGTTCCCTGTGTACAGCAGTAGTAGTAGTAGTATGTTCCCTGTGTACAGCAGTAGTAGTAGTAGTAGTATGTTCCCTGTGTACAGCAGTAGTAGTAGTAGTAGTATGTTCCCTGTGTACAGCAGTAGTAGTAGTAGTAGTATGTTCCCTGTGTACAGCAGTAGTAGTAGTAGTAGTATGTTCCCTGTGTACAGCAGTAGTAGTAGTAGTAGTATGTTCCCTGTGTACAGCAGTAGTAGTAGTAGTAGTATGTTCCCTGTGTACAGCAGTAGTAGTAGTAGTAGTAGTATGTTCCCTGTGTACAGCAGTAGTAGTAGTAGTAGTAGTATGTTCCCTGTGTACAGCAGTAGTAGTAGTAGTAGTATGTTCCCTGTGTACAGCAGTAGTAGTAGTAGTATGTTCCCTGTGTACAGCAGTAGTAGTAGTAGTATGTTCCCTGTGTACAGTAGTAGTAGTAGTAGTAGTATGTTCCCTGTGTACAGCAGTAGTAGTAGTAGTAGTATGTTCCCTGTGTACAGCAGTAGTAGTAGTAGTATGTTCCCTGTGTACAGCAGTAGTAGTAGTATGTTCCCTGTGTACAGCAGTAGTAGTAGTAGTAGTATGTTCCCTGTGTACAGCAGTAGTAGTAGTAGTAGTATGTTCCCTGTGTACAGCAGTAGTAGTAGTAGTAGTATGTTCCCTGTGTACAGCAGTAGTAGTAGTAGTAGTATGTTCCCTGTGTACAGCAGTAGTAGTAGTAGTATGTTCCTGTGTACAGTAGTAGTAGTAGTATGTTCCCTGTGCAGTAGTAGTAGTAGTAGTAGTATGTTCCCTGTGTACAGCAGTAGTAGTAGTAGTAGTATGTTCCCTGTGTACAGCAGTAGTAGTAGTAGTAGTATGTTCCCTGTGTACAGCAGTAGTAGTAGTAGTAGTATGTTCCCTGTGTACAGTAGTAGTAGTAGTAGTAGTATGTCCCTGTGTACAGTAGTAGTAGTAGTAGTAGTATGTTCCCTGTGTACAGCAGTAGTAGTAGTATGTTCCCTGTGTACAGCAGTAGTAGTAGTAGTAGTATGTTCCCTGTGTACAGTAGTAGTAGTAGTAGTAGTATGTTCCCTGTGTACAGCAGTAGTAGTAGTAGTAGTATGTTCCCTGTGTACAGCAGTAGTAGTAGTAGTAGTATGTTCCCTGTGTACAGCAGTAGTAGTAGTAGTAGTATGTTCCCTGTGTACAGCAGTAGTAGTAGTAGTATGTTCCCTGTGTACAGCAGTAGTAGTAGTAGTAGTATGTTCCCTGTGTACAGTAGTAGTAGTAGTATGTTCCCTGTGTACAGCAGTAGTAGTAGTAGTAGTATGTTCCCTGTGTACAGTAGTAGTAGTAGTAGTATGTTCCCTGTGTACAGCAGTAGTAGTAGTAGTAGTATGTTCCCTGTGTACAGCAGTAGTAGTAGTAGTAGTATGTTCCCTGTGTACAGCAGTAGTAGTAGTAGTAGTATGTTCCCTGTGTACAGCAGTAGTAGTAGTAGTAGTATGTTCCCTGTGTACAGCAGTAGTAGTAGTAGTAGTATGTTCCCTGTGTACAGCAGTAGTAGTAGTAGTAGTATGTTCCCTGTGTACAGCAGTAGTAGTAGTAGTATGTTCCTGTGTACAGCAGTAGTAGTAGTAGTAGTATGTTCCTGTGTGCAGCAGTAGTAGTGAGTATGTTCCTGTGTAGCAGTAGTAGTAGTAGTAGTAGTATGTTCCCTGTGTACAGCAGTAGTAGTAGTAGTATGTTCCTGTGTACAGCAGTAGTAGTAGTAGTAGTATGTTCCCTGTGTACAGCAGTAGTAGTAGTAGTATGTTCCTGTGTACAGCAGTAGTAGTAGTAGTAGTATGTTCCCTGTGTGCAGCAGTAGTAGTAGTAGTATGTTCCCTGTGTACAGCAGTAGTAGTAGTAGTAGTGTTCCCTGTGTACAGCAGTAGTAGTAGTAGTAGTATGTTCCTGTGTACAGTAGTAGTAGTAGTATGTTCCCTGTGTACAGTAGTAGTAGTAGTATGTTCCCTGTGTACAGTAGTAGTAGTAGTAGTAGTATGTTCCCTGTGTACAGCAGTAGTAGTAGTAGTATGTTCCCTGTGTACAGTAGTAGTAGTAGTAGTATGTTCCCTGTGTACAGTAGTAGTAGTAGTAGTAGTATGTTCCCTGTGTACAGTAGTAGTAGTAGTATGTTCCCTGTGTACAGTAGTAGTAGTAGTAGTAGTAGTAGTATGTTCCCTGTGTACAGCAGTAGTAGTAGTATGTTCCCTGTGTACAGCAGTAGTAGTAGTAGTAGTATGTTCCCTGTGTACAGTAGTAGTAGTAGTATGTTCCCTGTGTACAGCAGTAGTAGTAGTAGTAGTATGTTCCCTGTGTACAGCAGTAGTAGTAGTATGTTCCCTGTGTACAGCAGTAGTAGTAGTAGTAGTATGTTCCCTGTGTACAGCAGTAGTAGTAGTAGTATGTTCCCTGTGTACAGCAGTAGTAGTAGTAGTAGTATGTTCCCTGTGTACAGTAGTAGTAGTAGTAGTAGCATGTTCCCTGTGTACAGCAGTAGTAGTAGTAGTAGTATGTTCCCTGTGTACAGTAGTAGTAGTAGTATGTTCCCTGTGTACAGTAGTAGTAGTAGTAGTAGTATGTTCCCTGTGTACAGCAGTAGTAGTAGTAGTAGTATGTTCCCTGTGTACAGCAGTAGTAGTAGTAGTAGCATGTTCCCTGTGTACAGTAGTAGTAGTAGTAGTATGTTCCCTGTGTACAGTAGTAGTAGTAGTAGTAGTATGTTCCCTGTGTACAGTAGTAGTAGTAGTATGTTCCCTGTGTACAGTAGTAGTAGTAGTAGTAGTATGTTCCCTGTGTACAGCAGTAGTAGTAGTAGTAGTATGTTCCCTTTGTACAGCAGTAGTAGTAGTATGTTCCTGTGTACAGCAGTAGTAGTAGTAGTAGCATGTTCCCTGTGTACAGTAGTAGTAGTAGTATGTTCCCTAGTACAGTAGTATGTAGTAGTAGTATGTTCCTGTGTACAGCAGTAGTAGTAGTAGTATGTTCCCTGTGTACAGCAGTAGTAGTAGTAGTAGTAGTATGTTCCCTGTGTACAGCAGTAGTAGTAGTATGTTCCCTGTGTACAGTAGTAGTAGTAGTATGTTCCCTGTGTACAGCAGTAGTAGTAGTAGTAGTATGTTCCCTGTGTACAGCAGTAGTAGTAGTAGTAGCATGTTCCCTGTGTACAGCAGTAGTAGTAGTAGTAGTATGTTCCCTGTGTACAGCAGTAGTAGTAGTAGTGGCATGTTCCCTGTGTACAGCAGTAGTAGTAGTAGTAGCATGTTCCCTGTGTACAGCAGTAGTAGTAGTAGTAGTAGCATGTTCCCTGTGTACAGTAGTAGTAGTAGTAGTAGTATGTTCCCTGTGTACAGTAGTAGTAGTAGTAGTAGCATGTTCCCTGTGTACAGCAGCAGTAGTAGTAGTAGCATGTTCCCTGTGTACAGCAGTAGTAGTAGTAGTAGCATGTTCCCTGTGTACAGTAGTAGTAGTAGTAGTAGTATGTTCCCTGTGTACAGTAGTAGTAGTAGTATGTTCCCTGTGTACAGTAGTAGTAGTAGTAGTATGTTCCCTGTGTACAGCAGTAGTAGTAGTAGTAGTATGTTCCCTGTGTACAGCAGTAGTAGTAGTAGTAGCATGTTCCCTGTGTACAGTAGTAGTAGTAGTAGTAGCATGTTCCCTGTGTACAGTAGTAGTAGTAGTAGTAGTATGTTCCCTGTGTACAGCAGTAGTAGTAGTAGTAGTATGTTCCCTGTGTACAGCAGTAGTAGTAGTATGTTCCCTGTGTACAGCAGTAGTAGTAGTAGTAGCATGTTCCCTGTGTACAGTAGTAGTAGTATGTATGTTCCCTGTGTACAGTAGTAGTAGTAGTATGTTCCCTGTGTACAGTAGTAGTAGTAGTAGTAGTATGTTCCCTGTGTACAGCAGTAGTAGTAGTAGTAGTATGTTCCCTGTGTACAGCAGTAGTAGTAGTAGTAGTATGTTCCCTGTGTACAGCAGTAGTAGTAGTAGTAGCATGTTCCCTGTGTACAGTAGTAGTAGTAGTAGTAGTAGTATGTTCCCTGTGTACAGCAGTAGTAGTAGTAGTAGTATGTTCCCTGTGTACTGCAGTAGTAGTAGTAGTAGTATGTTCCCTGTGTACAGCAGTAGTAGTAGTAGTAGTAGTAGTATATTCCCTGTGTACAGCAGCAGTAGTAGTAGTAGTAGTAGTATATTCCCTGTGTACAGCAGCAGTAGTAGTAATAGTAGTAGTATATTCCCTGTGTACAGCAGCAGTAGTAGTAGTAGTAGTAGTATATTCCCTGTGTACAGCAGCAGTAGTAGTAGTAGTAGTATATTCCCTGTGTACAGCAGTAGTAACCCAGTCAAGGAAAGGGTTAACAGAAACGTAGTGTTGGCCAGTCAGAGGAGGTTATAGTCCCAGACCCCCCCCTTTGGCTGAGTCTGATCTGTCAGAGGGAGAGCAGGAGACAGTTGGGAAGTTTAACGTTGGTGGTCCCCAGAGAAGAAGTTGCTTTGTTGAAAATAGTAAAGATCCCAAAGTTTCATAAGCAGCCAAACATGTCAGGCTTAATTTTGGTGTAATACAAATATTCAAATGGATGGAGTGGTGCAGCCATAAAACCCATAGCATCTGGTCATCATCAGTGGAGGGCTCTAACAACTTCACACAGAGATGATTCAGAGTAAGGTTATTTTTCTAACCTTAAATCTATGTAGTGGGAAGAATAATGGGAAAACTGGATTTGAAGAGGTTAACAAAGACAAAAGAAGCTCTGGAGTTGTTGGGGGTGTTGAGGAGCAGGGCGGTAAAAGCCAGAGGCAGGCTGGGTAAATCAGGAATGTCAGCAGGCTCAGTGTCAGTCTAAATCCTTTGTCTCTGGGCTTACTTGTTCTGGAGGTGGTGACTGTCGTCACAGCGGTGAGGAGCCGGGCGGTCTTGGAAAATAAGCGTGGCGTCTCTGACAAATTGTCAAGGCGGCTCCCCCTGCTGGGCTTTTACTGTGCTCACAACAAAAGAGACCCCCGGCTTCCTCCCCCCTCTCCCTCTGTATCTATCTCTCTTTCTGTCGCTCTCTCGCTTTCTCTGCCTCTGATCCATCACTCTCCCCAGTATACAGCTCCCTCCTTTCATTCCCAGAATAAGAGAACAAAGACAAAAGGTGCATTAGAACAGGAGAACAGTACGGGCCACCCAGGGACTCAATACAGCAGCCGAGCAGCACGGCAAGGTGCCGCGGGAACACAGGGCCTGGGTGGTGGGGGCGGAGAGAGGGAGTGTGTGTGAAGGTGTGTGTGTATTTATCACACGACCCAAAGCCACCCTATCCCCACCTGTCCACACCATAGACTGTACATAAATGGCGGCACCCATTGGTTTGTGGACTGCCGTTTCGAAGCCAGGAGTCTTTTTGCATTTTGGTCAGAATTGACCACATTTGGACAAAAGGGTGGAGCTGGGAGTTATGATGTGTCTAAGCCAGTGCTGTGTTTGGTTTCAATGGCGCAGCGCTAGGCTAAATGCTAAAAGAGGGAAAGTCTGCAGTTTTCAGCTCTTCTGACACAAGTCATCCAGCGGAGTTTTACTGGCAGGTAAACACAGACCGGGTACTGGTGCGGTTCATCAGCATGCCAAGCAGTACACAGAGCTGGTTAAAAATGTGAACCAGACCCACACAAACTTTCTGTTAATTTTGTCCAGTGGCATTACATCGACACCTCGATGTAAGTTATAACTATTTCTATTCAGAATTTTTAATCCATGGACTTTTTATAGTTGAAAAACTTGAGAAAAGTGATTTAAAACCTGTGACGTCACCACAATGTAAAGTTTATGGGAATATTCAGTGGGTTGGAAGCTTAGAAACGCTGAATAAGACATTTCTAGGCGACCAAATGTTCCTATCAACTTGGATAAACTGAAAACACAGTAAGAAGTTTAACAACATCCAAAAACAAGTTCAGGTCTAGTTTAATGTCCACGGTGCCATGGTTAGCATTGCTAAGTCTGTGTTATGATTGACAGGTTGGTGTGTAGCTACGCCCTAAAGCATCCCCTGCTTAATGCTCTATTTTAAAATAAATCAGACAGTAATTTACAAAATGAACATCATGCTGTATTAATGAAAACTAGTGATTGAGACCATAAAATTGTTAGGAAAATGTTAATTTAGGTACTAAATCAAGGCAGAAGAAGGGGCATATTCTTATAGACTTTTATACAAACTGACTTCTTATTGGAGTCAGTTTGCTGACGTTCCCAACGTTGCTGAAAACATTTAATTGGGTGATGGCATTTAAGATAGTCCCACCTTCGTGGAGTGAAGCAATAATTTCTATCATCCCAAAAGAAGGAAAGGATAGATTGCAGTGTAGTAACTATTGCCCAATTAGTGTTCTGAATATAGACTACAAGTTGTTCACCTCTATCATGTCAAGAAGATTAGAAACAATTTTACCAGGGTTAATACATAAAGATCAGACAGGTTTCATCAAACACAGACAGACTCAAGACAATATTAGGAGGGTTTTACACATAATGAGGCAGGTGGATATGCAAAAATTAGAGACCTTAGTTTTGAGTTTAGATGCCGAAAAAGCATTTGATTCAGTGAGGTGGTCCTTTTTATATAAGGTCCTTGAAAAATTCAGTTTTTGATAAATCGGTAATTCAGGTTATCTCAGGGTTATACAATAACCCAACTGCTAGGATCAAAATTAACGGAGACCTCACTGAGTCATTCATATTGGAGCGCGGGACTCGACAAGGGTGTTGCATCTCGCCTCTCCTCTTCTCCTTGTTTATCGAAAGTTTAAGCCAGTGGATCAGGGAGAGAAAGGATATAACTGGAGTAAGAGCAGTAGGAGGGGAGCAAAAATTTGCACTTTTTGCTGATGATTTACTATTGACCACAGTATGGGCCAAAAGTTTGGACACACCTTCTCATTCAATGAATTTACTTTATTTTCATGACTATTTACATTGTAGAATCTCACTGAAGGCATCAAAACTATGAATGAACACATATGGAATTATGTACTTAACAAAAAAGTGTGAAATAACTGAAAACATGTCTTATATTTTAGATTCCTCAAAGTAGCCACCCTTTGCTTTTTGATAGTGCTGCAAACACTTGGTGTTCTCTCAATGAGCTTCATGCGGTAGTCACCTGAAATGGTTTTCACTTCACAGGTGTGCTTTGTCAGGGTTAATTAGTGGAATTTTTTCCCTTATTAATGGGGTTGGGACCATCAGTTGTGTTGTGCAGAAGTCAGGTTGATACACAGCCGACAGCCCTATTGGACAACTGTTAGAATTCATATTATGGCAAGAACCAATCAGCTAAGTAAAAAGAAACGAGTGGCCATCATTACTTTAACAAATGTCAGCCCGCAAAATTGCGAAAACTTTGAATGTGTCCCCAAGTGCAGTCGCAAAAACCATCAAGCGCTACAACGAAACTGGCTCACATGAGGACCGCCCCAGGAAAGGAAGACCAAGAGTCACCTCTGCTGCTGAGGATAAGTTCACCCGAGTCACCAGCCTCAGAAATTGCAAGTTAACAGCAGCTCAGATTACAGACCAGATGAATGCCACACAGAGTTCTAGCAGCAGACACATCTCTAGAACAACTGTTAAGAGGAGACTGTGCGAATCAGGCCTTCATGGTCAAGTAGCTGCTAGGAAACCACTGCTAAGGAGAGGCAAAAAGCGGAAGAGATTGGTTTGGGCCAAGAAACACAAGGAATGGACATTAGACCATTGGAAATCTGTGCTTTGGTCTGATGTTCCAACCGCTGTGTCTTTGTGCGATGCAGAAAAGGTGAACGGATGGATTCTACATGCCTGGTTCCCACCATGAAGCATGGAGGAGGAGGTGTGATGGTGTGGGGGGGCTTTGCTTGTGACACTGTTGTGGATTTATTCAAAATTGAAGGCATACTGCAACCAGCATGGCTACCACAGCATCCTGCAGCGACATGCCATCCCATCTGGTTTGCGTTTAGTTGGACCATCATTTATTTTTCAACAGGACAATGACCCCAAACACACCTCCAGGCTGTGTAAGGGCTATTTGACCAAGAAGGAGAGTGATGGAGTGCTGCGCCAGATGACCTGGCCTCCACAGTCACCGGACCTGAACCCAATCGAGATGGTTTGGGGTGAGCTGGACCCGCAGAGTGAAGGCAAAAGGGCCAACAAGTGCTGAGCATCTCTGGGAACTCCTTCAAGACTGTTGGAAAACCATTTCAGGTGACTACCTCTTGAAGCTCATCAAGAGAATGCCAAGAGTGTGCAAAGCAGTAATCAGAGCAAAGGGTGGCTACTTTGAAGAAACTAGAATATAGACATGTTTTCAGTTATTTCACACTTTGTTGTTAAGTACATAATTCCACGTGTTCATTCATAGTTTTGATGCCTTCAGTGAGAATCTAGAATGTAAATAGTCATAGTAATTGTGAAAATAAAGGAAACGCATTGAATGAGAAGGTGTGTCCAAACTTTTGGCCTGTACTGTATATCTTACCCCACACAGGTTGTGTTAATTAAACTATTACTAGACTATGGCTCTTTTTCAGGATACAAGGTTAATGTAAATAAAACACAGGTATTAACTCTGAACTATGCCCCACCAGAAGAAGTCAAGGATAGTTATAAATGGAAATGGGAGGCAGACAGTATCAGATATTTAAGGGTGGTATTGCACCGAGACTTCACTAAAATGTTTGAAGCTAATTATGGCCCTCTGAATATAGCAATAAAATCGGATATACAAAGATGGAATACCATACCTTTTTTGGACTTACATTCTAGGATTGATTTAGTAAGATTAAATATTCTCCCCCGAATGCTCTACTTATTCCAGTGCTTACCAATTTTCATACCTCGAAAACAATTTGTAGAGTGGGAGAGAATGCTGTCAATATATATTTGGAAGGGAAAAAATCCAGAGTTAAGTATAAAACCTTACAATTGAAGAAAGATAAAGGAGGTCGTGGTCTCCCTAATCTACGAGAACATTACTGTGCTGCACAGTTAAGACCATTAATATGTTTGTGTTCTTCATTACACCGCAGGGTGGAAGGATGTGGAGGGGACAACTATTGAAGCAATACCAGTTGAAGCTTTATTAGCAGACACCAAACTGCAGAATAAGATTCATTTAACGGACAAATCCATTTCACATGTAATGATAGCAGCTTGGAATGAAGCAATTGAGATTTGTGGTTTGGAAGATACCTCAAAGATCCTAAAATGGTGTGCCTACGATTCAGATTTTACCCCGAATCAGCATGATGATAGATTTAAGAATTGGATTTTAACCCTTGTGTTGTCTTCGGGTCAAATTTGACCCGTTTTCAAAGTTTTTTTATCAGAAATATGGGTTTATTTCAACCAAATTAACCAAAAATAGCATGGGTGGTTCCCAATTAAGTTCTTTGCAAGTAAAATTAATGATCACTGCTTTCATAGAATTTAAGGGTGTTTTATTTAATTTTATAGCATTTGTGTTCTTCCCGGGTCAATTTTGACCCGGTGGTGCAATGGGGCTCTTTTGCGCTCAACAGCAGATGAACACACACACACGTACATGAATGCACATGCGGAGACAAACAAACACCCCCACACACATGCACACACATACACCCCCCACCCCCACAAACGCACACATTCATACAAACAGCAGCTGAGAATTACCTTATGTAATTGATGACATTATTGTGCTTTCCAGCACATGGAAATGCACCCAAATACACACACACACATGGACAACAAACATGCACATGTACACGTGTGTGCGCGCACATGCATTCACACACACACACACACAAACACACAAACACAAACACAACAAACTAAAATTGGGAAATGGATCATTATGATTTTCAGGAGATGAACACACACACACAGGCGCACATGCTTGCGTGCACACACACACACATACAGTACACACGCACACACACACACACACACACACACACACACAGACACACACACAGTAGCTGAGACCTGCAAAAGATTACACTATTGTGCGTTTCACCACATGAACACACGCACACACACAAACACACACGCATGCATACACACACACATGCCCACACACACACACACACACAAACACACACATACACACACACACTCACACACACACACCCGTTGCAGTGGATCACACTACTGTTCTTTTCAGCAGATGAACACACACAGACACACATGTACATGCAGACGTGCACGAGCACGCACGCACACACACACACACACACACACACACACACACACACACACACACACACACACACACACTCACTCACATACAGCTGAGACCTGCAATATATCACACTATTGAGCTGTCCTGACATAAAAATGTACACAGACACACATGCACACACAGACATGTGCGCATACGTACACACACACAAACACACACACACACACACACACACACACACACACACACACACACACACACACACACACACACGCACACAAATACAAACATACAGACACAACTTCAAACTACAGTTTTGTAAACTTGTTGTTCTAACACCTTTGATGTGTCTTTTCCTAAAAGGGGCCAAGTAAACTTTCCGTAAATTTTTTTTTTCCTTTTTGGTAGCTCTCCTTTGTTTGTGAATCCAATAGCATCCATTAATTTTAACCTGGGAATATAATAATTGTCACATACCAGCCATTAATCCAAACACAACTTTCTCAATATCTCAGATCTCAATTGATTTTACTCAGAAGGTAGGTATAAATTTATGTAAATGAGGTCTGTTGACCATAAATAGAACAGAATAAGTGTAAAACTAGTTGAGATGAATTGGAATGAAGTTGAATAAAAGTGCTAACACAGATTTGAGTGATTAATTATAATTGCCTATGATTTATAAACACGCAAAGCAGATCAGGTCACTTTTTGCCCAGGAAGACACCAGGTGTGATTATTGGCTGCCATTCAAAATAATAAAATGGTTTCAAAACCATATCCTGACTAATCACTACCATATACCAGTCAGTGATTATCCACAAACATAGGTTCATCTGATCTTAACTATAATGAAAATAATTCATAATTTATGCTTATTTTACCCCTAAAATTAGGTATTATTTCATGTAAATGAAGTTTATTCACCATAAATTTCAAAAATAAGTGTAAAACTAGTGGTAATGAGTTGGAATGAAGTTGTTAAGACGGTGTAAAATAGAATTGGGTGATAATTCATACTTTATGCTTTATTAATAGCCAAAACAGACCGGGTCAATTTTGACCCGGGAGGACAACAAGTGTGATTATTGGCTGCCATTAAAAAAATTGAAATAGTTTCAAAAAAGTATTTTCACTAAACTTTGACTTATACCAGTCTGTGATAACCCATCAACATATGTTCCCATTGATCTCAACTGTTAGTCAAAATAATTCATAATTTCAGCTTTTTTTTAACTCAGAAATTAGGTATAATTTGATATAAATGCGTTTTTTTTGACCATTTATAAAAGAAATAAGTGTAAAATTAGTGGTAATATGTTGGAAAGAAGTTGTTAAGAAGATGTAACACAGAATTGGGTGATAATTTATACTTCATGCTTTATAAACTGGCAAAACAGACCGGGTCAATTTTGACCCGGGAGGACAACTAGTGCATGGTCGACGGGAGGAAAACACAAGGGTTAAAAGGATTGACTGATTATTACTCATTTGTCCACAACAGGGCACTCCAATCTTTTGAATCCTTGCAAAGAAAACATGGATTAGGCTCTTTAGGTATCTTCAGATCAGGCACTATTTTAATCAGGAACTGAAAGTGAAATTAAACAATCTAGGATTCGTGGGTACATTTATATCATTAACTACAAATTCAGGAGCACACAATAAAATTATATCCAGGTTATACAACAGCATCCTTCTGTGTAAAAAAGACAACACATATTATGTTAAAGCGAAGTCGGGAAAAGAAGGTAATTTGATAATCACAGAGGAATGTTGGGAACATATATGTGAGATACAATGGGTTTCAACTGGATCTAATGTATGGCGTGAATTTTGTTGGAAAAGTATAATGAGATTTTTCATCACCCCTGTTCAGAAGAGGTATCGGGGCATTGGAGATACTTGCTGGAGATGTGGGAAGGGTGGTGCTAACCATTTCCACATTTTTTGGGACTGCCAAGTTATTTCTCAGTATTGGTCTAGAATTCATGAGCATATACAGAATGTCTTTGCACTTGTTTTTCCATTTGCTTTTGAAACCTTATATCTCAGTAATATATCAACGGATGAATTGGACTCGAAGGACAAGAAACTTCTATACATCTTATTGGCAGCAAGTAAAAAGGCTCTAACAAGGAGATGGCTCAAACCAGAATCACCAACAACTGAGGACTGGATAAACATTGTGCAAGAGATCTACACAATGGAAAAACTGTCCTTTTCACTTTCAAAGTGCAGAGGGACACTTTCATGGTCCAAATGGACGGAATATGTTAAGCACACTGCTGCTTCTTACTAACTGTGTACACTGTAAACCTGAATGTTCAAAATAATTAATTGTAATAAGTAGTGTAAACTTAAAATGTTATTAAAAGTTATACTTACTTAAAAATGTTGAGTGCCAGTAGCAATTTCCTTCTTTTTGAGTTTATTAAACTTGTAATTTTTGAATAATATGAACATTCTGCATTTTTATGTAACTGCTACTTAAAATTATTAACTCAGAGTTACTTAAAACTATATGGATTAAACATTAATTTATGTCTTATTTTGAAAAAACAAATAAATAAATCAAATCAAGAACGAATTAAGAATAAATCAATTGCATCAGATAAATTTGTATATATAAAATATCACACACACCCACACACGCACGCGCGCGTATATACATTTATAAATAATTCATTGTTAATAGTTCGCAAGGTTGGCTAGTTAATAAATTACATTTAAAAAAAAAATTTTTTAAAAAGCGCTTCCACCGGAAGCGCTCACGTTTTATTTTGTAGTATTTGCGTGCACTTCCTCTTCAGGCAGCAGAGCAGACCGGAGCCGAGGAGAAGAGCGGGAGACTAATTGACCGGAGGGTAGCACTCAGCTCTGCTCAAATGAGTTGTGAATGTAAGTAGTCAACATAAAACTTTCTTGAATGTTTGTTTCTGGGGGTTCAACGTGTTTCTAAGACGGACGATGTGAGTCACGTTAGCAATGTAAAACGGTTAACCGTTAGGTTAGCAAGCTAACATGCAAAGTCATCCCTCCAGTTAGCTGTATAGGCTACGTGGCTAGCTAGGCTAATGTAATTGTAAAAAACTGGTTGAGCCCAACGTGCAGCAGTGGATAGTAAGGTATCACGTACTGCTCAATAAAAACTCGAAATCTGTGCTGGAGCTGTGTCAGTATTGTGAGTGAAAGCAGAAGCTAACTCCACGTGTTCCTTAGGCTAACTGAAAGCTATTCTCTTCAAGTTGAATTAGCTTTTTCTTTTTTTTTTTTTTTTATTGCTATGATAAGAATTTTATGGATGCTACCAGCCCAATTTTACCTAACTTTGACTTATTTGTGTAATAAAATGTTTTGAATAGTCAAACAGGCATCTTACACATCTACTTTGTTTTAATCAATGTTGGTGTATATTGTTGTACAATTTTAGTATGAGGATTATGACTGCAGTTTTTGATAGTTCTGATGGAGGTTTAAACTTCATGACAGGTGTCCTGTAAAATAATATTTTTTTTGTGTTTTCAGGTTGCTGCGACAAACATGACTTGGCACTGTAAGTTGTGTTCAGCTTCTTTTACCACTAGAACATATTTATTTAAACACTGCAGACTGCAGCACAGCCACTTTTCAAAAATTAGCCCACTCCCATGCCTCCATGATGATTGCATGTGCACATTTCAGACACTTAGTGCACTGAAAACTCATCTGTCAAGATATCATACTCAAGAACATAAAAGCAATGCAAAGGGGATTCAGGAACTTATGACTTTCAAGTGTCCTTTATGCACATTTCAGCAACCTTTTTCTGAGTCTGTACTCCTTAGTCACATAAGATCACACTTAAAAAAGCATGAGACAGTGGTATGCCCATACAAAGGTTGTAACTATAGCACAAATGTATACTCTTCTTTTAATTCCCATAAAAGTAGAGTGCATCAAGCGAGTCTTGCGTCAGACTTTGGTAGTAACATTGTCTTTGAGCATACTCAGAATCTCCAAGACACAAACTCTAACGTCACTATTGATGTGGATGAAGAGTGTCCACTTCAGAGCACAGAAATGCCGGATGATGAGCAGTGTGATACTTCAACACTAAAACATCAACTCAAACTTAATGCAGCATCTTTATTTTTAAAGATGCACGCTATCCTTCATGTGTCAAACACAGCTACACAAGAAATAGTTGATCACTTGAATCAGATCTTCTCTTTATCCCAGCCATTGATCAAGGATGCAATTAATGATATATTGCAAAGACATGGTCACAGTATCCCAGATTCCACACTCAATGAAGTTGTCAGTGCTGTCATGGACTCGAATGTTGTATTTAGTGCAACCTCCAAAGGTGCAGAGTTGTCCTCTTATAAGCGAAGGAAGACATTTATAGAGCACAACTATCCATTGGTAATGCCAGTAGAGTACCATTTAGAAGCACCTGGGCATACCATCATGTATGTACCAATCCTTCAAATGATTCAGGATCTGTTTAAAAACACAGATATCCTGAGCAAGATCAGAGAACAAAACACTGAGCCTGGTTATTATGTGTCATATCGTGATGGCTCTCATTTCCAGGAAAATGAGTTACTCTCAACAGAAGATCTACACCTAGCAATACAGCTATATATTGACGATCTTGAAATCGCTAACCCTCTCGGCACATCACGTAAAGTTCACAAACTTTGTGCCGTATACTGGGTCCTAGCAAATGTGCCGCCCAAGTATAGTTCAGCAATGCACACTATACAGTTGGCCATGCTAGCTAAAGTGACAGACCTCCAGAAATATGGATATGCAGCTGTACTTGCTCCACTGGTTCGTGATGTTCACACACTTGAACAGGATGGTGTTTTCATTGAATCTGTTGGTCAGAATGTGAAAGGCACCATATTCTGTGTTTCTGCTGACAATCTGGCTGCACATGGGTTAGGTGGCTTTGTGGAGTCATTCAGAGCAGATTATGTTTGCAGATTCTGTATGGCCACAAGTGAACAGTTTCAAACAACTGAGGTAAAAAAGAAGGAATTTGTCCAGAGAACCAAAGCGAGTCATGACATTCATGTACAAAATGTCCTCCAAGATGAGAGTTCAAGCAGCCAATTTGGGGTTAAAGGTGATTGTGTCTTCCGTGAGTCACTTGAGCACTTCCACCCTATCACAGGTTTTCCTCCAGATCTACTACACGATCTTTTGGAAGGAATCGTTCCAGTCGAACTCGCACTTTGCATTAGAGAAATGATTCGGCTTAAGTACTTGACTTTAGAGTATTTGAACCAAAGGATCACATCATTCCCGTATCAGCACACTGATAAAGTAAATAAACCTCATCCAATTCCCAAAACATTCATGACCCGGGGAACAATTGGAGGCAACGGGCATGAAAATGCCAACCTTCTCAGACTACTTCCGTTACTTGTAGGCAGTAAAGTACCAGAGGGTAATGTTGCATGGGAGGTTTTGATGGACTTGAAAGAGTTGGTGGAATTAGCATTGTGCCCATCATTTTCTGATGAAACATTGGACTATTTTGTTTGCAAAATCAGTGACCACAGACAGATCCTACAAGAGGCTTTCCCTGAGTTTAAGCTTCGTCCTAAACATCACTATGTGGAGCATTACCCCACCTTAGTTAAGTGCTTTGGGCCCCTGGTGCATGTTTGGACCATGCGATTTGAAGCTAAACATCGCTTCTTCAAGAGGGTGGTGCATGACGCTCAAAACTTCAAAAATGTCTTGAAGACACTGGCAATCAGACACCAACACATGATGGCATATCACCTTGGTTCACCATCGTTTTTCAAACCAAAAACGCAAACATCCAGGGTTGACTCTGTTTTGGTTTCAGCTCTACCAGAAGTAGCTCAGGCTCACATTAGAGGACAAACAACTAGTGACACTGTCTATCGTACATCAAAGGTGACCATTGATGGCACAGACTATACCAGTGGCATGTTTGTGTCAGTTGGAATCAGTGGGGGACTGTCAAAATTTTGCAGACTAACACAGATCTACCTTGTGAATCACAATGTTTCTTTTCTCTGTTGTGATTATGACTCCTGGTATGTAGAGCATCTTCGATCCTACTCATCCACACAGGGGAGCCTGTCTATCCACCTGCAAAGTGACTTCAATGATACAATCCCACTCTCTGCATACAAGATTGATGGCTTGCTGCTGTTGACTCCCAAGAGGTTCATACAAGTGACACAAAATTAAGACCACTCTATGGTAAGTAATTCTTCATAAATCATTAATTTGGAAAATGTGCTCAGTATAATCAATCATTATATACATCCACATTAGGGCTGACCCCAAAAAAATCGAAGCTTTGTTCGTTACCATGGTAATCGGTCATGAAGATTTTTGACACCGGTTCTCATCGGCAATTGTTACATTGAAATGAGTAGGCTACTTGGCATTCCCGAAGCCTGCCTGATAAGTTTTGGAGACATGCAGCGTTTGTTTTGCCATACATACATTATGTCCGCCAGTCAGCCGGCCGTCGGAGCTTCGATTAAGATCAATTTTATGTCCGCGAATAATCAATTATCTAAACATGGTAATCGGGACAGCCCTAATCAACATACATGACCTGCATTTTTGAATTGCACTCTGGTAACTCATTCTAAAGAACATGTCTATAATGCATTAAAAGCACAAATATAACTGGCTAATGTTATGGTAGTTATAATGTACTGTGGAACCCAGGTCCCAGATTTTTCTTTCAAACACTGTCACTTTGGCATGGAGGTATAAAGCATTATGAATGCTGAACACGTTGGAGGTTGTCATTAATGATAATAAACATTTAGAAAGCCTTATAAATGCACTATAATGTCTGTGTGCTGATGTGTTTTTAACCTCCAAATCTCTTCATTTATTAAAGTGATGGCAGCTGAAGCCCCACAAAACATGATCCTTCGTGTCATCGAGGCAGACCATGTTAGAAAATTAAAACTCAGCTCCCGTCCAGCCTCTGTTGATGCACTGATTGAGATTTTGAAAGAACAACTGGAATTGGACTGTGACTTCAGTTTGCAATACGAAGATCCTGACTTTGATGGAAAACTCACTTGCCTGGTTGACATCGAGGAGTTACCACAAAAAGCCTGTGTTCATATTTCACTTAAACAGGACTCAAGTTATCTTACATCAACTGATACCCTTTCAGATGTGTCATCCCCAGAACGTCTGAGCAGATGGCCTCCAGGTCCTTTTCAAATTCCCACATTTGCATTGGATGTTGAGCTGACACTTAGAAATCGGAATGCTGAATTTGAAAAGAATGAAACACCTCTTCAGTTGTCAAGGGACCAAAAGCACAATATTTTAGACAAACTGGCATCTACCATATATGGTTTTAAGGCTTACCCCAGTGATAAAGAGATATCAATGGTGGCTGAAGCTCTTGTGAGGAAACACCACTGTTTAAAAGAAGCAGGATCTGACAATGGATGGAACGGCTGGAAGAACAGCATCAAGTTTAAAATGGGCAATTACAGGACCAAGATGAGAAGGGCTGGATGTCAGGAAGTTGCTGTAAATGCTGGGAAAAGAAGCCGGAAAAACCCTGAGAATGAACCTTCACACTCCAACATCAAAAGGCCTAAGCGTGCAGAGGTCAACTTTCTGCCTAACTTTCCTAAAGGAGAGGATCCCTCAAGTCTTGACCTTATGAGGCAGGCTATTGTTGAGGAAGTAAAGAAGACTGAGAGAAACCTACCCCTTATTGGTAAGATGATGCAGAACACGTTTGCCTTGCGACGACAGACTATTGTGATGTCCTGCCCACCGGTGAAAGAGCTAATGGACCTCTGGCCTGCTCTTCATATGCAGTCTGAGGTAATATGGGTCAACTCTATCATCTGTTTTTATCTTTGGTAAATAAATTTAATAAATTCATTTTTTAGGTTCATTTTTTCTACTTTTTTCTTTGCTACTGTATGTCACATTGTGTGTAATGTTGCCAAATGTCATTCATCATAAAATAAATAATTGCTGTTACTGTCCTTTCCTCAATGCAGGTATGTGCAGAGTTCCAACGGATAACTAACAAGAACCTACCTAACACTTTCTATGCCGAGCTTGATCGCCACACTCCTCGTTTGATGGCCTTATTTAGACAGAAAGCTTCCAAAACTGGAAAGACTGCAGATGCTTTGGCAGACATTTTCAAAGTCCATGATACACAGGTGATTATACATTTCACAGGTAGTCTTAGTATAATATTGGGAGTTTAATGCTTTAAATAAGCTTTTCTGCAATTGCACCAGTCAGCAGGATATTAGTGGATTTATGTGCAGATATTGGTAATGAATTAATAATTAGTTGAGACTGTTTGGCATTGGTTTGATTAGTAAACTTGTCACAACACTATTTTAATCTTCTTAGGAATTACATGATGTCCACACAAGGCGTACCACTGTTCTCCATGCCCTTCCTTTGTATCTACGTGAGGAAGTCTCTGGATTTTTCAGAACATGTGTGGTAAGTCCCATTAAAGAGATTTTAGGCCTATTGTTCTTCAAATCAACCAATTCATATTTTCATTTCCAACACACTAGAATTTCTGTATTTGTACCAGTGTTTCAACTACAAACTTCTGGCAAGAGTTTTATAAGTGTGAAGTGTCATTTTGAGCCCATTACGGCATCAAAAAAATCAACTGCAAAGAAAATAAAGTAGCAGTCATTAGCCTAACAGTGGAACACATAAAAGTCATCTTACTTTCTCAGCAAGTCTTTCAGACTTGTGTATTTATTGTTATATATGAAATCCAACTGTAATCAAAATTGCCACAGCCATAGTTTCGGTGAATGTGATTAGTATGTGATTTCCCTTTCATTTTTTTATGGATGAGCCAGACCTGGGGGATGCATCAGTGGTCCTCCTTACAACCGTCAGTGATGATGCCACAAGCCCAGTTCACTACCACCCAGTGAGAGTCTCTGTCGTCCTAGAGGGTGATGTGGTTGTCAATCTCCCCAGGCTTGCTGATGCCTTCCTGGTAATGTTCGGCCTTATCGATGCACTACATCTGAGCTATCCCAAGGGACTGACAAACACTTTTGAGTTCACACAGAAAATCTTACTTGGTCTTGATGACTCTAAACTGTCACCCAAGCTGCAGACTCTTAAAAATGACTTGATGTTGTATGTGTAACTCAAGATCCAAAAAGGAGTGGTGGATTCTGATGGCTCACTCTGTTAGAGCATTGTCCACAATGAGACTGTCATGTCAGGTCCATGTTGACTACCGTTCAACTGTTGATGTTAAAGTTGCTGCTCTACTCAGCTGGTTTTCAGCTAAATGGCACAAAGTACACACTGTTTTTGTACTTGTAAATGTAAATTTTATTGTGTTTTAAACTGAAATGCAAGGTTGAATTAAGTGTTTATACACTGTGGCATTTTGTTTTTAAAAGGTGTACTATATAGTTTTGGGAAATATTTTTTTTATCAGAAAAGAAAGCTCTTCATTGATACAATTTCATAAATAAATAAACAACTGTCCTCAAAGATTCAGGCTGCTTTACTTTAGTAAAGTAGCCACCTTTGTAGTTGGTCTTATAGGGACTTTATTTTCTTCTGAGGATGGGATGTTTATTCAGTTATGGAAATGGATCAAATTGCTTTTATTGTCTTATTAAAATTGTTATTTTGCTTTTCGAGTTTGAATTACTTTTCTAAAACTATACAGTGCACCCTGATGTTGCTAGATTTGAACCAGATTACCAAAGGAAGGCTACACACTGCCTTTGTACATGTTAATGTACAGTTTTGAAATTTTAGCAGTTTTAGTTGTGAAGAATTTACAAGCTTGTTTGTACATTGATGCACTGCAAGTTTACAACCAGATGGAATGTGCAATTATTTTTATTACAACTGTTATTATATTATTACTATTATCAATTAGTTTTCATTTTGTGCTAAAAGGCACAGCTGTGGGCAAATCTTTCTAAGCTCAAATTTTTGGTCACCACCCAAGACTTGCTGATGCCCCTCTGGTAATGTTCTATTAACAGTTTATAAGCTATTTGTGACAAAGATATTTTCTTAATGTAATTTTAGCTTTTCAGAGTTTGAATATTTTCTACTATTACATAGTTCACTTAAAGTATCTACAACATGGCCAGAAGTAGACTTGTTAATTGATATTTGTTATTTATGCATTTATTTATTTTTTATTTCATATATTTTTTTGCTAAAAGACTGGGCAAGGAAAATTTCTACTAAACATCTGAATAGAAAAAAATATTTTTTCACTTTTAATTTGTGTTTGATCTGTAATCAAAATTTTTGAAAAAACTAATTTCTTTTGACTTTTAAGTCAAATGTACTTATTATTTTTAAGGCAATCAGTTGCCACAAATATTAAGTTTGGAGGTAAATGATTTTGAGTTGTAACAAGTCTGTTTTTGAGTTATGGGTAATCAGAAGATTGATTGAAAAAACTAATAAATGTTATGTTCATGAAACGTAAAAATCCTGAGTTTTCATGCTTGAAATGATTAAGTTCTCTTGAGTTAATGCAATGAGAAAGATGAATAAATATTCTGAGTAGCAGAAACTGAAAATGTTTGAGTTTGCTTAATCAGTAAATTTAATTTAAAATTATATTTAAAATAAACTCCAAATATATAAATGATGATATACTCAAATGTTTGAGTTTATGAACTTAAAAAAATTGTGGCAACTGATTGCCTCACTTATTCGGGTTTACAGTGTACAGATTTAAACATTTAAATGAATAACATAAATAATATGGAAGTAATTTGGTTACCCCGCCACCCGCACCTCAGTTCTGTTGTTCCTGTAATAGAAAGTTAAAATGGTAAAGCAACGTAATGTACTTCATTTGTCAAACAATTGTAAAATTCAACATGCTTTTCCAATAAAAGATAATAAAAAAAAAGAAAAGTAGAGAGAGGACAGATACAGTACAGACCAAAAGTTTGGACACACCTTCTCATTCAATGGGTTTCTTTATTTTCATGACTATTTACATTGTAGATTCTCACTGAAGGCATCAAAACTATGAATGAACACATATGGAATTATGTACTTAACAAAAAAGTGTGAAATAACTGAAAACATGTCTTATATTTTAGATTCTTCAAAGTAGCCACCCTTTGCTTTGTTTGGTAACTCTGCAAACCCTTGGTGTTCTCTCAATGAGCTTCATGAGGTAGTCACCTGAAATGGTTTTACCTTCACAGGTGTGCTTTGTCAGGGTTAATTAGTGGAATTTTGTCCCTTATTAATAAACAAGCAAAGTGTGGATACTTTAAAGAATCTAAAATATAAGACATGTTTTCTTTCACACTTTTTTGTTAAGTACATAATTCCATATGTGTTCATTCATAGTTTTGATGCCTTCAGTGAGAATCTACAACGTAAATAGTCATGAAAATAAAAAGGAAACGCATTGAATGAGAAAGTGTGTCCAAACTTTTGGCCTGTACTGTATACAGTGCACGATGACCGACTAGTCAAGAGAAGAATAGAAAGAAATTGAGGCAAAGACAAAGAGAAGCAGATAAACTCAAATAACGAGTGAGAGACAGAAAAAGACAGAGAGAGAAAGAGAGGGTTCAGGTAGAGTTCATACTCATTAATAAAGATTGCAGTCAGTGACGGCTCCCCCCCCCCTCCAGAGCATGAAAATGTTGACAGAATGAAAATAAGACATCCTTGTATTTCTATTCTGTAAAGGCCCCATTTTTTCTTTCCCTTTTTCACTTCTGATGTTAACGCCTTGTGCCACTAGAAAATCTCTCAATTTTGATCCCACCAGTTTGCCCTCTCTGATTTGACATGCTGGGGGGTAACAGCGGAGGAGCCAGCGCTGCTCATCTTCCACGGGGAATACATCAAGAGTTTCAGTACGAGATGCTCGCCCTTTGCGAAAACTGCCGCCCACTTGAGCCCACAGGTACAAGATGGTTGATATCGGGAACATAAAGCACACTATACTATAGCACGATGAGTCATCTACAGACCTCTGCTCCTTCACTATTTTAGACTGAGGATGGGGTCCTTTGTGATTTTGAATTTGAAGTTTTTCCAGAGGTAATTCTTAATTTAATTCAACTGCTTGGCCATGTAACAGCTGGCAGGGCTACATGTCCAGAGGCAATGCTCTATTAAAGGGTAAAGAGAGTTTTAGAATGACATTATAAGCATTAAAATGCTCTTCCTCGACACAATGCTGGAACTGTGATGTTGAGTGTGTGTACAGGTACAGGCTGGTTTGCTGAAGATTGTGCTGAACCAAACGGGTTGGACCATTCACGTTGTGAGGACTTCCCTCCATTCTAGGGTTTGAAAAAGGTGACCTGCACAATTTTATCTGTTTATCAAGGTTTAAACTTAGCTTTACGTTATGGTTAGTCATGCAGATCTGATGTTCCAGCGAAGAGAAATGTTAACGTGTCTGCAGACCTTTGCAGAGTAAAGCATTAGGGGTAACAATAGACTGCAGAGGCGCAGAGAGGAGCCGACACACACACTTCCAAATCGTAATGTGTTGAGTGGATTTGTCCATCAAGTGAGTTTATTGGTTGATCAAAGTCATATCAGGAGGCGGTTTAAAACACGTTTCTGTAACGGTCATGACCAACTAACGATGGCGGGTGCCGCTGGTGGAGGCTCAGCTTGCCCCCGTACAAAACCTGCAATCTACAAAATGGACAATGGGAAGGTGATAGTGGAAGATTAACTGTTAAACTTATATCGTGGTGAAAATGAATACACTCAGCCATGATGAAATTGTTTTGTTGGCAACAAACAACTTTTCATCTGAGTGGATTGAAGAGTCCAAACGGTTTTTGTTTGATGTATGCCCGGATACCACGCTACGCTGTATCGCACACAAAGGCCCACAGAAGGATGTGAATAATATCAAGGCCTGTCTGAGGGTTCTAAATGAGTGTGGTGAAAATATTCCGCGGTTTGTTTCACATTACTTGGATGAACTGCCACCTGTCGGATATGGCAATATGGACGCCTCTGCGCTGCTTGGCCGAGTGGAGCAGCTGAGCCAAGAAGTCTCTGGCCTGAGGAAGGAGTTGGAAATGCAGGCAGAAGTGCCATGGATCGCCGTGTGACACATCGGCCTGCGACCCTGGGTCTGCTGGCGCTGCACGAGAGGGGGTGCAGGGGCTAGCAGGCCCTGTTCGACAGGAGGAGTCAACAACATCTCCCGCTGGGAAGTCTTGTCTCCTGGGTCTGGGATCGCCAGCACCTCAGGCGGGGGGGTGAAGGGGCTGGTGGGCTCTGCTCTTCCATGGGAGCTCCTGGATGTAGCAGTAACATCGCCACGATCACAACAGTCCTCACAGTGGAGCGTTGTTGTGAAAGAAGGTCGCAAAAAGCCGGGGTCCCTTAAAGCAACTGTGCCACGGAAATCCAACAACAAACAAGCTCACTTGAAACGTGAGCAGAGGAGTGTGGGAATAATTGGAACTGGTACTGAGAGCAACATTGGAGTGGTAAAAACAAAGCTGGTGAATGTGTTTGCCACTAGGTTTTCTCCCACTCTGGATGCAGACAAGCTACGTGAATATTTATCTGAGAAATTGGAGAATGGAACAGTGACGTGTTGAAAGATCAAGTCGGCTCGCAGTAGCTATGGCTAATTTCACATCACCGCTGAATGTAACAATGTTGCTGATATGTACGATCCAAAACTCTGGCCCGACGGGACTTATGTTCGTCGCTATTATGAGGCCCGTGGCCCCAAGACATTTGGTAGTGAGGTGGGGGGTGAACTGAATTGCCATGGTACACCTGCAGCTCCACATGAGCGCCAGCCTGCATAGTAGCTGCTATGATATGAATTAACCTATATGGACATCTGTGTCGTCTCTTATAATGTGCGTGGGCTGCGTGTTGGCCACAGTGAAACTGATAAATCACGGTGTATTGTTGTGGACAAACTGATGGACAGATGTGACATTTTGTGTGTCCAGGAGACGTTCCTGGCTAAACAAGACCTGGAAGGACTAACTTCTATACATAAGGACTTTCATGGGGCAGGTGTATCAACAACTGACCTAAGTGCTAAAGTTGTCCGGGGGAGAATCCCAGGGGGGGTAGCCACGATGTGGAATAAAAAGTATGACCAGTTGGTTAATGTTATAAGACTGGGAGTTGATTGGGCTATTGGGCTTGAGCTGTGTTGTAATGATAAGAAGATAATAATTTTGAATGTCTATACGCCATATGAGTACATACAAAATGAGGATGAGTACCTCAGTAGATTGGCATTTATCATGTCTTTTATTCAGGACAAATCTTCTACCTGCATTTATGTTGTTGGTGACATGAATGCTGATGTATCTGATGCCAACTCTTTATTTTGTAATCATTTCATGCAGTTTTGTTCAGACAGTGGATTGATTTGATCTAGTAAGGTTCTATTGCCGAATGATAACTATACTTATATCAGCGAGGCCTGGAACTCTACTTCCTGGCTGGACCACTGCCTTTGTACAGTGGATGCCCATGACTCCATCGATATGATGAAGATTGATTATGATCTGGCTACTACGGACCATATACCCTTTCTCATGGTGTTGAACACCGGCAACCTACCAGTGTTGTTGCCTGTGGATAACGGCATTGATGTAGGGAAAATAAATTGGTCCAAATTGTCTAAGAAAGATCTTAATGAATATTTCAATTGTCATTCTGATGCTTTGTTGGGTAATATTAAGGTCCAAAAAGATACCTTATTGTGTCGGGATATGCACTGTAAGAATGTACAACACTGTAAGGATTTATGTTCCCTGTATGAGGCTATTGTGGAGTCTCTCGTTATCTTGAGTAGGCCTCTATTTAAACATAGGACAAAAGCGTGCAATGCTAAGCCAGGTGAAAAAGATCACGTAGAAGATCTCCATGCAGAGGCCCAAAATGCTTTTAAAAAATGAGCAGAGTCAGGCAAAAGCAGGCATGGCCCCTTGTTTGAAAATAAGAAATGCACTAATGCTAGATTTAAATATGCACTTCGTTATATTAAAATAAATGAAAACACTATGAGGTCAGATTCACTGGTATGGAAGCTGCAAAGAAATAATGTTAATGACTTCTGGAAAGAAATAAAAACTGAATAATTGCAAAACAACTCTCCCATCTAATATAGATGGTGTGAGTGGTCCTGATGAAATTTCACAGTTATGGCAGAAAACAATATTATGAACTGTTAAACTGTGTAAAAAGTTTGTAGTGGATAAATGCAGAGATGGGAAGTAACGAAGTACAAATACTTTGTTACTGTACTCAAGTAGATTTTTCAGATATTTTTACTTACTTTACTATTTATTTTTGTGGCGACTTTTTACTTTTACTCCTTACATTATAACACGAATATCGGTACTTTCTACTCCTTACATTTTAGAAAATTGGCTCGTTACTTTAGTTTTGTACAAAAGGTCGTCTATCAGGAGTGATTGTGAGTGCATGTCGGAAAATAGCGCGGACACGCGCCTCACACCGCGAGCGGGCCCGCGTCCCACACGGAGAAACAAATGAGAGAAAAGAAAAAGACACTATATGCTGTCCGGAGGATAATCAGTTAGATCGTGTGTGTGCGTCCTTGAAAACTGTAAGTCGTATAATTTATGTTGTCAGTTAATGTAAGCCTGTTGTTGTATTGGTCTATAGCTAGTCCTTGCAAATGTAAAGTAAGTTAGTGATTTGTTTGTTTGTTCACCTGTTAGCTAGGTTGCACGTTGCTTGATCTTATTAAAGCATCAAAAGAGAGAAGTTGTCTCCGTCTGTGTTTTAACACACACACCTGGGGCGAAGTTGGAAACCAGAATGGTCAGCTTTAAATCCAGTCCAAATCTAGTCCTCATTAACAAGTTTCAAATCATTTCACTGGAGTTACCGTTATTATTTTTTGCCGAATACCGAATTCAATCTAATTGGATGGGAATATACTTGACGCATCACTACAAGACGACTCAACGGCATTCATTTGCGGCAAATCATTGCAGCATGATGGTGGTACCGTTAGCACTATGGATGGCGACATGAGAGATCCCAGAGATTCAGCAGACAAGCAGCAAGACATTCCCAGTCATCCTTGGCCTTATCTGAGAGAGATGTTTAGGCATCAAGAATATGACTCCTGGCCAATGTGCTGCGTAGCTCTTAAAGTATGGGGAACTTCTTCATTAATGTCTGTTTAGTAATTCATATTTAATCCTTTGTTTTCTTTCCAGAAGCCATATTTGAGCACACACAAATACATGTAGATTCCTTTAAATGTTAAGGGGAAGATTAAAAAAGAGAAACTGGATCTGTGAATTCTCACAGAATCACAATTGAATTCATATCTTGCTACTCAGTCAGAATCTTATTAACAATAATCATATATGTGATGTGTTAGGCCTATTGGCAGACATCCATTTAAAATTTAGGCAATGGCATATAAAGAGCCTTTTTTTTCCATGTCCACTGAAGTTTCTCAGCTTGCACTCTAGTAACATTTGTGTGCTCCAGGTAGCTTTGCATAAAAAATGGTTGTCATTCGCAAGGCTACTTTTACTTTTATATTTTAAGTAAATTTCCAAGCCTGTACTTTGTTACTTTTACTTGAGTAAAGAAGTTAAATCAGTACTTCTACTTTTACCAGAGTATTTTTTAACACAAGTATCTGTACTTCTACTTGAGTACGAGAAGTGAGTACTTTTTCCATCTCTGCCTAAATGTAGAGTTTAATGATGATGCTGTTGTCACTTCTGCTGAAGTCCATGAAGCAATATTGAAGTTAAGAGATAATAGGACCTGTGGTCTGGATAGTATAACAGCTGAACATCTTAAACTTGCCAGTAAGAAACTGTGCCCTCTGGTAGCTATGTGCTACACAGGTTTTTTTGTTCATGGAGTGTTACCTGATTCTATGCTCTCTGTTGTGCTAGTACCAGTTATTAAAGATAAAGTGGGGAAGCTGAACAGCTCAGATAATTACAGTCCAATAGCTCTGGCCAGTGTTATGTCCAACACTGGCCAGACAGTTCTATTGTGTAGACTTGAAAGGTACGTCCTGTCTACCGATAACCAATTTGGTTTTAAAAGAAAGCATGGCACTGATGTATGTATTTTTGCACTAAAGGAAATTTTAGAGAAATATAATAGGCAAAATGTTCATGTGCTTCATTGATGCTTCTAAAGCATTCAATCATGTTAATCATGAGAAATTATTTTTAAAATTGTCTAAAAGTGGGGTCCCTGGTTTTTTAATAAGAATCTTGGTTTATTTGTACTCTCATCAGACAATGAGAGTGAGATGGGGGAATGTTACATCTGTCCCCTTCCAAGTAACCAATGGTGTCCGCCAGGGCGGAATTCTGTCTCCTTTTCTTTTTAATGTGTATATGAATGATTTGTCTTTGATTTTAAATGCATGTGGTACAGGTTGTAGGGTTGGTGACTCACTAATTAATCATCTTATGTACGCAAATGATTTGGTCATTTTTAGCCCATATAGTGCTGGTCTCCAACAGCTTCTGAGAACAGGCACACAGTATGGTGCTGATATTGATATAAAATACAATGCCAAAAAGAGTAAGATCATGATTATCAGGAGTAGAGAAGACAGACAGTCAACCTTCCCTGACTTCTGTCTGTCTGGCACTGCACTTAGGGTGTGCAGTGAGATTACATATTTGGGCCATATTATTGCAAATGACCTCTCAGATGATAAGGATATCTATAGGCAGCATCGGAAGCTGTATGCTCAAGTGAACATGCTGTGTTGTAAGTTTAGCATGTGCTCTGTATCTGTGAAGATCTCACTGTTCAGAGCGTATAGTACACCTTTGTATACTGCCTACCTGTGGTGTCGTTATAAGCAAGGCAGCATTAGAAAACTCATAGTGGCTTATAATGACAGCATGAGGCTGCTGCTGAGAGCTCCAAGAAGCTCCAGTGCGAGCCATATGTTTGTCAGTGTCGGGGTACCTGCCTGCTCTGCTGTTTTACGTAACCTGATGTATAGATTTATGTGTAGGGTATCGGAGTCAGAAAATGACTTGATCACTGTTTTGGCTAACCCTGTACTCAGTTCTGTCAGATTTTCTTCCAGAATGTGGAACCATTGGCGAACATGTCTGTATGTCAGACACTGAACTTTGTGGAAGTTTTTGTATTTTTGTGTTTTATGTTATACTCTGTGTGTTTTTTTTATTGTGATATGGATCCCCCTGGATCTGAAATAAAGTTTATATACATAACGATGTAAATTTGTACAAGTATTAAACAGTCATGAACTCAGAGAAGCATGTTTAGGCCTGAAGGGGCTGGGACATTAATTAAAAGTCTGCTAAACTGAAGCAAGACAACCTCATGCATGTGTAATCTTTGCCGATAACTAATATCTTTATCAGCCAAAAAACAAATGACTATAAACTACTAATACTTATAAATCTAATCTCATTTAAAGCAACATTAATAGATATTATTTTGCCACTTGGGGGCAGAAGAGTAAACCAAACCACTGTCTTATTATCATTAATATGGAGTCCAATATTCTCTCTCTTTTAGCTCTGTTTTTGGTCCCTACCAACTCCTGGGCAAAATATCTGGCTCCTTAGCTGCTAAATATTCCACAATGTTCAACAGCTAGTCTCTTACTGTGTCTGTCTACTGCTGAGCAGGTAATGTATTTGCAATCATTCACCAGTTCACCAGTGTCATCATCAAATGAACGTATTGCTAATTATTAATATGTATTGCCTATATTCTTACAGTACCCTGTAAATTTGTTTAAAGAAAGTTCCATATAAGCTAAATAACTACGGTACCATTCATCATGATCTACTGTATATCATCACTGCAGTCAATTCAAAATTGCAATATCATATTTTACTATAACAGCTGCTAGATTATGACATAAATAAAAAAAAACTTAATTATTTCACTGGTTATGTGATCATAATTAAACAGGGATAGCAGACTGATAAACGGCATCTATGTTTCAAAGCTGATGTCTGTAGGTTTCTAAAAAACACTTGTCAAAATACATAGATGGTGTGAAATGTGTCACTTCCAGTGTGCTGGCTCTGTTTGAACAGACTTTATTTACTGGCTTTTTTCCACCAGAACAGGTGTGAACAACATGCTCAATAGCAATAGATTATTCAGGCAGCAAACACAGTAAATGTGCAGGATTTTTGTTTGGTTTTTATACTCCACCGTACAGTTGGAAAAATGAACTGCTTAAACCTGGAGAATAAATACCAGCTTTATAGGTCAGGTTGTAATAGATAAATAGTCTAGACTGCTCACTCTATGAGAACAAACAGCATGAAGACAGCAAGGAGGAGCGAGCAGCCTGCGATGTCCTGCCTCGGTGGGACTCATAAAAAAGCAGAAATACGTACGAGAGCTCGGCGAAGTCGGTCAGCTGGATTTTAGACATGCGAGCCAGGATCTGCATCAGGTGGATGCCTTCGTCTGTTTGGAGCCCACTGATGATGATGAAGAGGAGGGAGGAGGAGGAGAGTGGAGGACAGAAAGAAAAGAAGGAATGGGGTGAGGAGGTCAGGATGCGAAGGGAGGAAGGTACAGAAAAAGATTATAAATTAAATGAAACTCATCCCAAAGATTAATACCGAAGTCATAGTACTTACATATTAGTAAAATATAAGTGCTGCTAAAAGAATCTCTGGAAAATGAGTGGATAGAGTATTTCTGAGAACATGCTAACATGTAAGCACATGGTTTGCTATGCACTGTAGAACACAAGATAATAGATTCTTAATTTACACATACGGACAGAAAAAAACCCAAGGATTATTGTCTGTAATGAAACGACAGAGTTGCAACATACTGAAATGATTAGTCAAAATAGTTCAGATTTGAACCCTGGACCTCTGCGTCGAGGTACAAACCTCACAGTATATGTGAGTAAGTAAGTAAGTTGTATATAACAATGTATTCAGACATAAAATTTATTTTGAGTTAAACATAATATCACAGTACTATAGTATATATTTTCAAAATATGTAATTTCATTTATGGTAGTTGTAAATGTCTATGAAGGCTAAGCAACTAGTGAGTAACACCAAGAAGAGGAATGCAGATAGCCAATTCAGATCCTTATCTGTGTGGTTTAATGGTTCGTCAATCTGTTGGTAATGCCTAGGGGCTCCAGTAGGGGGATCGCGCTCCTCTTCCTCACTCAATACAGACGAGTGAAGGAAAGAGCTGCGTGTGTGTGTGTTTTTCTCATCCTTCTCCCGTTACTATTCCCCTTTTTAAGGTAATTACCGTTTGCAAAGCACTGTATACTTATGAACACATGCTGATAGTATTTTTCTTTATGTTACTGTGGTTTTAAATGTATGGAAAAGACGTTTTGTTGGACTTATTTGTTGTTGAATTTCTTGCTAACTCAGACATGTAAGCTAGTAGCCGGATACTTCGTGGCCACGCCGTAGAGTCTGAATCTTGACGTTGGTGTTTAAGCGCGTTACCGTTTCATTTATATATGTATACATTTGTGTCTACTTCACGTCATTATGACGAAAATTGATAAGTAAACAGGTTAAAAATACATTTAATTATTTGAAAATTCCATGATAATTTAGCTTGTTAAAAATATAATTTACATGTCATGTTTATTTGGTTAAAATAATAATTTAGATAATTTAGAACATGTTGAAAATACACTCATGATACCTGTGGTCCTAAAACTGAGTGTGCGCATATACATTTGTCTGTTGTTTGTATGTATTGTTTAAAATGTATTCAATACAGACGAGTGAAGGAAAGAGTTACGTGTGTGTATTTTTCTCATCCTTCTCTCGTTACTATTCCCCTTTTTAAGGGCACAACATATACTGTACGTGCGCCTGCTCTACCACTGACCCAACCCGGCCACGGCTTTTATAATCTTTCACTTCCTAATTTAGCATAATCAAATCCTGTACTTTGTTTCTCTTGAGCCCACTCCTTCCTTTATTTCTTATGACAGGTGTAAAACCATGAGAAGCTAAGAAACAAAAGAAGTAATTGAACAACATATTGAGTATGACATGCAGACACAGCAGATGGGCACAGGATTACCATCAATAGGAGAAATTTGAGCAGAAAAATCTCTGGATATGTGAACTGAACTGAGACAGAAGACAAGAAGAAAGTGACAAAGAATTAAATAAAAGACCAAAGAGAACCAGAAGCTCCCAGGAGAGGGAAGAGAGGTGAGAGATGGTGGGAAGTGCTGTTTGAATGCTGCAGAGGTGAGGAAAGTCCCAGACCGAGAGCTTGTTTTCATCTCTCCCTGCTCCCTCATTGTATGCTTTAAAGTGTGTTGACAGTGGCAAGGTCAGAGCCAAACCACCAACTCTGTACACGTACTAAAATGACTTTGGCAGTATTCCACAATGAGAAGGACATCTGTTGTGTTTGTGCATGTTGGCTTCCTCAAACTAAAAAACAAGAAACCTACTTCACCCTGATCTAGTGTAGACACCTGGTCCAGTATAAAGGCATACTTATGGCCAGATAAAGAAATGAATGGCCCACATTTCTCACTGGGTTTGAAATGATAATAGAACACTACTTGATGCTCTTTAATGTATCTGTACATGCACATAACAAAGAGAAAAAACACATTTAGGAGGGAGAAAGTACACAAGTACATTTACTACTAACTTAAGCCGCTTTCCAACCGGAGGGATTTTTGCAGTTTATAGAAAATAAAATTCCTAGAACTCTTTTTTTCTCGTGTTCTGACTGGACCAATTTGGGGATTTTTAAGTTCCTCTGGCTGCAGTTCCTGTAACTCTTTCAGCTCCTACTTCAGAGCAGGGTCTTTTCGCTGTTCCCTTTTCAGCATCGGGACCTAGATCAACGAGGGTCGAGTTTCCGGTACAGACAGACCAACAACGGGACAATTTTAACAGTTTTCGCCATCTTATTCATCACTAAATTCACTTCTGACAACGTTTTAGGCGAGAAATGAACTGTTAACGTTTCGAATATCGGCAGTCTTGCGAAAACTGATGCCGAATTGAGTTTTCTGAGGTGAGAAGCTCCATGAAGCGAGGCGACAGTCGGCAGGCACCTGCCCCGGCCGCAAGCTCGCCGCTCGGCCATGTCCTGCTCAGAAACCCCGCTGTGAGCTGGAGGTCTCTCAGACTGCTCTCGTTAATAACAGGCTTTTATTTGGCCGTTGACGGTTCGTTTGTTTAAATATCCCAACACATGTCCATCATAAGATCAACGGGAACCTGGGGTTAACTGTCTTTTTGGAGTTAAACTCCACAAGCGTGCCCTGCGGGCTTGACAACATCGCTGTCTGGCCGTCACACACACACACACACACACACACACACACACACACACACACACACACACACACACACACACACACACAAACACGTCCACAGTGCAGCCAACAGAGGCGGGAGAGAGAGAGATATTTCTCTTCAGGAGACTTGTTTAAATTATGACAAATATGCTATATAGCCTACATTAGATTGAGTATGTAGTTCATACTTTTTTGGTGTATTTGTTTTCTGATTTTAACGCTATAAAGACCGTTGCCGTGCTTGCATTAGGCTACTCCCTTACCCCTCCTATAGTCCCTATGGCCACCTGGCCAGTGTGAATGCAAATTGAAAAACGGTTTTAGGGGAGAGTAGTTAGTAGAACTGCTTAGAAGTGGACTTTTCCTAGAATATGTTCCTGGTCGGAAAGCGGCTGTCCATGCAACCCTGTCTCCTACAAATTTATGTACTACATATTCAAAAGAAGACGCAGAAAAGAAATGTAATCTTTTTTTCACCGATACGTTCATTATCAATATAGGTTCTTAGACATTTCCTAAATAAGTTGATAAAAACGAAAACTGGGCTGCATTATGTTTCTTTTTTTAAACATATTTGGTGATGCAAATTATAATTTCTAGAGGACAGGGTTACCACAATCTATCCCATGCACTTCATTACATCTGGGGAGAAAAACCTTGCCACCAAACATAATCCAGACAGTAAGTATTTTAATGTAGTAGTAAATAGAGGTAACGTCTAGGGTTGGTACTGGAGTACAGTTTTGTAGTTCTTTTATTTGAGTCTTTCCACTTTGGGAGACCGTCTGCTTCGCAGCATTTCAGGGGCTTTAACTTTTTACTTCACTGAATGTATCGGACAGCTTGAGTTGTTGGTTATTTAGTAGACTATTTTATATTTAACATGATAAACATTTGAGCTCTGAAAAGTGCCTTGTTTCATGTTCCTCTTCTTTTCCATTTCTCTGCCTCTTCTATCCCATCTTTCCTTCTTTTCTTCCTTTCTTAGATCTCCTTCATCTCTTCCTTTCTGTCCTCCACTCCTTTCATCTGAATCTCACTTTTTTTAACATCCTTTCTGTTTTTCTTATTCCCTTCTGACCTTCTCGCCTTCTTCTCAGTAGTCCCAAAACTATAATGCCCGGTGGTTGCCTGTCTTTGACATCAGGATCTTTCTCTTTGGATAGTTCAGTACATTGTACTGTCTATGCTCACTTACAGCTACATGTAGAAAGAGAAACTCAGTAACATTTCACCAAACTGAAGTAGTTATAAGTAGTTTTCTCCCTCAACACCAGATGTCAGGTTCGGATGACCGTGAAAGAATAGAGGACAGAGGAGAGAGATTTTCTGCAACTTGGGAAAATTACTCCCTTTGAAATATATTTAGTTGTTTACTTCCTTGTATCCCCAGACATTAAACTGACGCTGTTCTAATCTTTATCCTTTCATATTGGAAAACATTCAGCCCCGGTCGATGTGGCGACCCCAGTGTGTTTGGTTTACACTGAACAAGCAGTGATCACCAACTCTTTTAAATGACAGCCATAAATAGTATGGAAAAGAAGTTTGAAATAGTGAAAACCTTTGTTTTAAAATAATAAGAGAATATAGCTGACTCTTCGTAAACCACTGTTGAGAAAAAGTGAATTGTCTGTGTAGAGTATAAGGAGTTAGCCTGGAGAGGAGCAGCTGCTGCTTCACATCTGACACCAGGGATCACTCTGTCTGCTGATGGCTGCACCAGCGACCTCACGCAAGTGTTTCCATTAGCTCTGCAGCACACAGTACTTTGGGTTTGGATCCATCAACAGCCTGTAACAGCAGGATTGTTTCTCATCTGGAGCAGCTTTAATTCATTTTATTCAAAATGTCCTATTATTATGCTGTTACACATTTTTAGTATGGGCATCTTATCCTCTGGCAGCCCCAACAGGTCAAAGCTTTCATTTAGCCACTTAAACATCTACTGAATAGGCACGAAATATTGTAGACGTTCATGATTCCCAAACCATTTATCCTACTTCCTCCCCTGATGTTTCCTCTGGCACCACCATGAGGTTGACATTTATAATTTTTAGTGAACGTTTTATCAACTACAACAGAATACCAACAGTAAGATCTAACTAAAACAAAAGTATTTGTATGTCTGTTCTTGTGCTGTGTTGAGTGTGAATTTGTTTAGTTGAGCTGTCCGAGAAAGCTGCAAGCAGCAAAACCAAAGGTCAAGCTGCTGGCCCGTTCCGCACACGCACTGCAGGTAAACTAATTTAAAATCACCACCATCAAAATAGGAACCAGGAAACACGCAGGCACACATGTTGTAAAAAGCTTTTCTTGTACTTACATATAATTCTATGAATTACAATATTTGGAGCGTTGGATTCATATAGCAGTTATATAGCAGTTTAATATAGGAAGGTCAATAAAACTGTGAAAGTAATTAGATTTGTAAAATAAATAAAGTAAACATAATCTTGACATGAGACTGTCATAACTATGACTTGACATTAAATTTGTTTGGGATGTCTTTGTAATGACAACTTGACATAATGTCATCCTGTTTAATGTCAAGTTGTCTTAATAAGGGCACACCAAAGAAATGTAATGTCAAGTTATCGTGACAAAGACATTTTCTGGTAATGTCATCCTGGTTAACGTCAAGTTGTCATTACAAAGACAACCCAAACTAATTTAATGTCAACTTGTCATGACCAAGACAACTTCTGGTAATGTCACTTTGATTAATGTCAAGTTGTCATAATCAAGACAACCCAAACAATGTCAACTTGTCACGACAAAAACCGAATGACACGTAATGAGAGAAGTCATAAACGTTTATGACTTGTTTATAACGTTTATGACACTTTCATGACTGTCATGTCATAGTTATGACAGTGTCATGTCACGATTATGTCAATACCTTCAAGTAAAGTGTAACCAAATGTTTTTAAAAATGACATAATTATAGATTCTTTTCCTGTACAGTACTCTCTTTATTATCAAGCCTATTAGTGAATTAAAATCCATTAAAAACTGAATGTAGTTTGGCAGTTTGCATTATACAAATGTTGTTTATGAAAGCTTGTTGAGCAATATTTTACTGTTCGGTGGATTTGAAAGGAATATTATAGGTGTTTCACTTTTTTTTTTTAATAGGTTTTTAAAATGCAAATCTTAACAGTGATGGGTATCATGATTCAAGTCAGGTGTGTGTTTGTGTGTGGGATGGTAAGAAACAAGGGAAAGCATTTATAGGTTAAAGGGTGGCCACAAAAAATAAATAGATGGCCATATCTACAATATGTGTGTTTTCCTTCCTCCTTGTCCTGGCCACAGGAGGAGCACCAGGAGGTTTGCTATCAGCCCTCACCTCTGCCACAACAGAGTCCACAACTGTGCATCTTATCGGTCTTCTTACACCTGCAGTCCTGAACTGATACAGGGATTTTTGTATATATCATCACAGTGCTGTTTTTCAAAGGACGGATACTTCACTCCTCTATTGACAGTTTGAAGACAAACCAAAATCTTGTATCCTTCACGTCTTACTTAAAGCTATGATTTAGCAGATTTAAAGGGATACGCCACCGTTTGTTGAAATAGGGCTTATCACGGTCTCCTCTAGCTGTAGATAGGTGGGTCAACACATTTTTTGTGCATGCATTGTTTTAGTCCGGTGCAACACCGGAAGCGGCGCCGCTAGTTAGCTTAGCATAGTGAATGGAATCCTATGTTGCCGGTTAGCATGTTGTGAGTAAAAGTGAGCCAAAAAAAAGACAACCTAATTACTTGCACTGAGACAAAAAATGCGTTGGCCCACCTATCTACAGCCAGGGTAGACCGTGATAAGCCCTATTTCAACAAACGGTGGCGTATTCCTTTAAAGCAACACTAAAGAACTTTTCCCGCTTCGGTCCCCCTACAGGTTGGAAGCGGAATTGTCCATTACATTACATTATGCAAGTTTGCCAGATCGGGTAGCGGATCTGTAGTTTGAATGAACTGGACTATGTAATGTAATGAACAATTCTGCTTCCAACCCGTAGGGGACCGAAGCCGGGAAAAGTTCTCTAGTGTTGCTTTAAAGCTTAAACATCTGTAATCTGATGTTGAGTTACATATCTACAGCCAACCACATCCTTCTATTTTTTTGTATTGTTATTTATAGTCTGTACTTTACACATTGGAGATTATATATCCAAATATTTACGGTAAAATCAAGTACTACTGTATGAGGTAATCATCTTTTCAATAAAGAAATAGTCAGAAAATTGTATTTTTTGTGACCATGGCATATTTATTTTTTTTGACTTGTGGCTGTTAAAGAAATTGTTTGATATTTTGGGAAATACGCCGATACGCTGTTTTGGATGAGAGTTAGATGAGAAGATCAATACCAGTCTTATATTGGTAGGCTAAATATGAAGCTAGCCAGCAGCTTATTAGCTTAGCTTAGCATAGCATAGCACAGCAAAACGATTGGAACAGGGGAAATGGCTAGCCCGTCTCTGTGCAAGGTAAAAACAGATCTGCCAAATAAAAAGTTACATCTTCTGTAAAAACATGTTGTGGTAATATTGGGGAGTTATGTGCCAGATTTTTTGGTTGCAGTCTCAGTAAGCTTCTGAAAAAAAACATGCATTTTGTTTCCTCCACAGTCGGTGCAAAGCTTCCATTTTACATCATTGTTTTTAAAGAACTGGAAAAAAATGCTATATTCAGCGTCCTGCCCAGAGGGCTGGGAGTATCCTCATAGGCCCTGAAATCCACAGACGGAACCCCCAACTTCATGTTTGATTTGGCATTATGTTTTGTTCATTTATTTGCACCTTTTAAGCCATTGCTTTAACGTAAAGGAGGTTCAAGAAAAATAGCCTTTTTGACAGCACACTGGGCTGGTGAACAGCTTGCCATCATTCAACATAACTAGTGCAGTGCCCGTTGAAAATGTGCCTGTGTGGAACAGGCGATTGCTTGACCTGTGGTATTGCTGCTTGAAGAATTCTTCAAAACCAAATTGTACCCCAAAATTACTTACAGATGGACCCCAAACCACTTAATCGGAAATTTTTTGTGATTGTTGCAGGCAAATATCCTTGATTATGCGGCATGTTTTCTTAAAAAATGCAATGGAATATGCGGGATATTTATGCAATTTTATGCGTTGAAATTGCGGGAACTTGCAAAAATTGTGGGAACTTGCAAAAATTGCAGGAACTTGCAAAAACTGCGGTTTGATGAAAAAGCTATTAGGAAGTTACTGAGCCTTTCTTAAATTGGAAACAAACTTAAAGATTTGCGTTTTCAATCGTCACCAGTGAGCCACTACTGATGAAACCAGCCTTTTCCTTTTAATAATGAAAAATGTGTGCTCCAGATGAATACAAAGGCAAAACATGAAAACAAAAATGTACGTTATATCTATGTATTCCCTTCTTTGTTCCCTCGCTTTCACATTATAACATTATTCCTCTTATTGCATTCTTCTTCCTTGTAGTTTTGTCGGGAATACAGAGATTGATGTGGACATCAAGAAATACTATTGCAGAGCTGGAATTAAAAGTATACAGGTATGACTGCAGTGTGGAATGCACAATGTTAAGTGCTAATTGTAACTTTAATGCAATGTCACGATGCACTTCTGTTAGCTAGGGTCACATAGAGCAAAGAATACAAACGGTACCATATTGCACAGCGCTGTGAAGGAATAATCTCTGAGATTATGTTATATTCTACCAGCTCACAGCAACTTAATACAATTGCAGGAAAAGAGTCAAAGGCTTTAACGCCCCCGCCCGTCGCTGTTGTAAAGCGTTCTGCATGTGGCGTCTGCGTGTGATGTGCAGGTTACCTTCCCCCCAAACACAGACACACACAAATTAGTGCTGTCAGTTAAACGTGTTATTAACGGCGTTAACGCAAACCCATTTTAACGGCGTCAATTTTTCGCAAGATTAACGTTCTTTTTGGCCCAGCAAACTTTGTAGTTTTTTCACATGCTGTTGCAACAACTAGTAACGTTAGAAAAACTACAACACCACACCGGATCTAGCTAGACCAGAAACAAAACAACATGCACGCCACACACTGGTTTGCACTTGCTTGCGAGCCGGCCAAAGAGTAGTACATACTTGCAAACTAGTCGCTTTTCGAATGGGGTCCGAAACCCGGTGCTAATACGGCACCGGTGCCTTAACGACCGTTATCTACCGGACCAAATAGCAACGTGGATTTCGGTGCCTTATTTAGGTGCCACTTAGATGCCTGCGCTTCTTTCTGATGCTCCGAAAACGGACGTTAGAGGGAACTGAAACATTGCCACACAGGAGGCCAGTCAACACTACACTTAGCAGCAGGTAACGTTAGCCTAGCGTTAGCTAGCAGCTGGATTAAACACGGTTAAAATGTTGACAGCTAAACGGTGTAAAGTGTGTCTGTATTTCACTGGAGAAGACTCCGACACCGGACTGGAGCTGCCGTTGTCTGAAAAGCACAGTCATGTTGCTTGCCTTGCCAGCCTCGTGGTGCATTCACTGTAATTGAAAATACCCTTTTCCCATCCAGTGGTTGTTTTCACCATTTTGTGCTCCTTTTTTTTTAGATCAACTTTTTATTGGGTTATATTTTTGAACATACAGAACAGACAAATACAATTGAACAAGGTGCTCCTTTTTAAATATATATATCTTTCGGTTCAGGCACCGTTTTAAAAGTATTGTATCATGTTGATAAGAGCATTAAAATGGGAAAAAAATAATGGGACAAAAAGATATCAAGGGACATTTAAAATAGATAAAAATGTGTGATTAATTGCGAGTTAACTATGACATTAATTAAATATTTTAATCGTTTGACAGCACTAACACAAATACATACAGATATGTCTTGTTTTATTAGATAGATAGCCTGCCTATAAGTGGCTTCACGCTCTGTCTGCCACTTGTTGTCTGTAGCTGGTTGTGCTTTGCATGGGTGGGATTCTGAAACGTCCTTAAATTCAGGAATTTTGTTTGTTTATTCAAAGTCAAAGACAGTCCGAAGTAGTGCAACTTTGCACATTTTTGTGGGTCTGAGGTGTATTTCACATTTTAGCTGCCAAAGCTCCGCTGCTTTCTTCGACCCTCTTTGTGTCTGGTCCTGCGCTGAGCTCAGTCAGTGTGCAGTGTGAGAGAGGGAGTGGCCAGCAGCTAGACCGACAAAAGCCTTTTATCAATGTATATTTAACGATATCTTTTGCATTTCTAATCCGAACAACGTCAATCTTGGCACTGCACTTACCCGTGCCCGTAGAAGGACACCTGTCAAGTTTGAAATCCATCGGACTAACGGTTTGAGATATATGCGCATAACACACAGACAGACAGACAGACAGACGTTCCTGCAATTTATAGATAGATGAGGCCCTGAATGGGACCTTGACAACAACATCACAAAGACATTATTCTTCTATAACGCCAGAACAGAAAAATACTTGGCACATCTATGATGTGAGAGAGATGTCTCGGAGGGGGATGAGTTAAATTGCAAAGAAACTCCTGCAAAAATAAATTTAATAGCTGGCAACACTTTGGTACTAAACCATCATCATCAGGCAAAAAAATCACAAAATAATTTTGCCTGATTATGGTCTAGTACGAAACGACAGTGTGCGGGAGTTTCTTTGCAAACTCTTTTATAACGTAACAGTTATGGCTTGTATTGCTCTGAATGACAAGTAACAGGGTGGCAGAGAAAGAAAAGTAAATGCACAAGGCCTTGAGCCAGAATTACACCTGTTGCAGCTGAAAGACATAAAAACCACAGCCACCATTTCTAACGGTCTACAATCTCAAACTGAGAAGCAGAGAAATCATTTTGAAATGGCTCTGGCCTTGGTAAGAATAAGAACAAAGGAGAAAGATGGCTTGGCAGTTTCCTCTTGTTGCATCCTGGGTAATGACATTGACATCAGGATGAAGGCAGGTTCACCTGTTTTGTGATGTATGAGCAACTCTATTTTTCCTTGATAGCATCGACAAAGAAACATATTTGTATTTACGGGGAAAACACATTTCCTGCCTCCACTTCTATGAGAACAAAATATTGCCTGTTACTGTGGATGTCCCACCTAACACTTATATTTAGTTTTACATTTGGAGGCGACGGTAAGAAAACTACACTGTACCATACTTTTATTACAAAAGGAAGGTTTGTCTCTCACCCTGAAATCATACCAGACTCAAGATGTCAGCGTCCATCCATTGATGTATAGCCACAATGGCTCTAATCTGCTAGAAATGTCACTGAACAAAAATATTTCTTCAGTATGCACCATGAGTATTAGAATAGAATGACATTATTTTTACACATTTTTCTATATGTCTGTGGTGAGACTGTTAAACTTAGGGGAAGCCTTAACGGATGTCTTTAGTTAATGTGTTCACAGCATATAGCAAGTAGCACATATGTGTGATTTGAACAGCTGCCGAAACCAGAAACCATTTAGAACGAGACACCCCAACTCAAGTAATGTTCTGTATCTGTGTCATGGGTTTGTCCACGGCCACGCCTCTTTAAGAGGCTAGCGGCAGGTCCTGAGTGTATTGATTCCAATGGGAGAAGTAAATGTGAACAACGATTAAGACCAATTCTTTGCCCCATGGTCACCAAAGTAAATATTGAATTTTTAAATTCTGACACTAAAATTACATTTTTCAGACGGACAAATCATTTTTGTTCAATTTGTTCGAGACTTGTTTCTGTCTCAGGAAGAAACTCTCGCGAGATCTGGAGACACAGCTAAGCCAACGTCACGTTTGTGAATGCCCTAACAAAACTAATGTTCATAATGCTAAATATGGTTTTTAGCTGTGTAAATATCTAATGTAAGCAAATATTTTTATTTATCTTTTTATCCATCCGCACGACATTCACTACACTTTCAAACAAGGCCACGCCCATTTAGGAGACAGGAAGTGTACCGTTTTATACCATTGGCGCAGCGTGTAATGGGCTTTCTTTAGTCAGAGAGAACCTCTGATGTTAGGAAATTCCTACTCACTCTGTGTCGGTGATGACGTAGCCAAAGACATCATCGTCTGCCTTCGTCCTACCAGCTTTGACGTCCAGCTGAAGTTCGGGAACGTGCACCGTCTTCTCGTGCGGCTCCTCATACACGAGCAAAGCAGGAGGGGGCGCCACCTCTTTGATCCAGCCCTGCACTTCCGACACCTCCTCCACAGACTGGGTGGCGTCCTTCTTCTGCACCGTCACCCCGGCCCCGCTGGTCCGGCTCTGGACATTTTCCAGGCCCACCTGTTGGCCTATGGGTGTCTCCATAGCAACAACGTCACGATTTCTTGCTGGAGGAGAGGCGTTGAAGGAAGTTTTGTCCAGGTAGGCCAGAAGTTTGGTAAAGAGGTTTCCACCCTCAGGCTGAAAAGAAATATTCAGATTTAGATGGCTTGTGTGAGCCAATCAGAACTACAACTTTATAATTTTAAAAAGCAGGATTTTCTCACCATGAACAGCATTCCAACCTGATATTAGGGTTAGAATAAAAAACCCTATACTGAGATCCACTTTGAGCTTTTAAAGCCTCAACACACCTACCCCCACAGCTGTTTTAGAAGAAGAAGTCGAAGGCATGTCTTTATCGATAGCCCAAGGGGAAATTCACATTTTCACTCTGTTGGTACAGTTTTTACACACATTACACACAGGCTTGAAATACACACACATGCTCTAATGAAAAGACGTCAGAGTGAGGGGGCTGCCAATGGACAGGCCCCACGAGCAGTTTGGGAGTTCTTTGCCTTGCTCAAGGGCACCTTGGCAGTGCACCTACCAGACCGTACTTTGGTCCGGACAGTGACTTGAACCAGCGACCCTTCGGTTCCTAACCCAACTCCCTTCGGACTGTGCTGCTGCCACCCCCACTTCTCTTTCTTTTTTTCCCACACTTGTGCCTTTGATTTGATTGATTAGACCTATTTTAGGACTGTGTGAGCACCTTTAACTTTTGATTGTCATCTGACGTTAATAAAAGCTTTTTTATCCGGCTACGAGACAGTGAAATGACAAGTGTAAATAGGTCTTAGGTTTGTCCAAAATCCAATTTGGCACAGTGATAATTTGTCAAGTGAAAATATACTATGTGGTCAAAAGTATATGGACAGTGTTGAAATGTACAAAGTGGGATGAACACCAACATACGTCTTACGCAGTTCTGAATGATTTGATTTAGTCCTCTTTGTTCCAATACAGGGATACTACAATATTGTAGACAATAATGTGTTTCCAGTTTGTGTTTGTCTCTTTCTTGTTTCAACATGACGATGCTCCTGTGCATGAAGCCAGCTCCATAAAGAAATCATTTTCCAAGTTTAGTGTGAAGGAACTTAACTGGCCTGCACAGAGATCTGACCTCAACCCCACCCAACACCTGTGGGAAGCACTGGAGCACCGACTGTGAGCCAGACCTGATCCCCCAGCACCAGTGTTTGACCTCACTAATGCTCTTGTTGCTGAATGGGAACAAATCCCTGCAGCCAGGTTCAACATCTGCTGGAAAGACTGAAACCATATCAGTGCACTGCACTGTAACTGCAACATCATGTTTATTCCCTCTCTCTATTCTCTCTATTATTCTCTTGTCTGTTTCATTCTTGTTTCATTCTATATCTAGATCATTTATGTTCCACTTTATTTTACTCTTTTAAATCCTAAATTTGTCTTTTAATATTGCCTTGTGTTTCTTTCTTTATGCCTTTCATGTGTTATATATAGTGTCCTTGTTGTTGCTTCAGAATGTCTAGTGTTCATGATGTTTTAAATGTGATACATATTCTGGGATTCATGTATCTTAAACTAGCAGTAATATTAGTAGTAGTGGTATTAGTATAACCTTTCAAAAAGTATAAATTAAAAATAAGTAATATTTGTGGTAACCTGCAAAACAGAACTTCCATATTTTTTTTTGATTTATTTTGAAAACTGCAGGCTTCATTTTCTTCCTAATGCAGAATGTTACATAACTGCTTATAATGTTAGCCTCCCCTTTGACATTTAAGGGGGGTTTTCTTACCACAGACTGAATGCTTACCTTGTCCTTCACAATATGCTCCTCTGTATCCGTGTGGCGCTCTGTTGGGAGAAAGACAGTAAATGGAGAAGGAGAAGAATAGTAAAATAAAAAAAATAAAATGTGATGTTAACAAACCACACAGCGTTAGGCTTCATGAAAATGTGCACAAGAGCTAAAAGCCGGCTTTCCAAATTTCAAGGACTTTTTCAAATCGCAAATTCATTCTACTTTATATTTGACTGATATGAATTTGCTCCTGTGGTTATTTTGTTTTTCACAGGTTTATTTTCGTAACCAAACACTGAAAAAGCATCAGATAATCTGCATACATATATTTGCAGGTTTATAAACCTAGGTCATCTAATCATAATCATAATAGTTTTCAGTCATTTTAAAGCTATTTGCTGTGCACTTTTAACTGTAGTGGACACATTTTCACTCTGAGTGGTCTCAGTGGACACTGAACCATTAAAACTGGATGTGTTGGCTGCCTATTTAGTTTCACATTGATTTTAATGTTGCACTCTTGCTGCAAGCTGTTTAAGAGCTCCTTTGTGTCTTTAATCCTACCTACATAATTATGTACAATAGATTTGCTTTGCAGGTTTTGCTCAATACTTTGATAGAGTAAAAACAAAAAATGAATCATTACGAAATTACCTTGAAGTGCTGCCGAGACTATGGGAGTGCTCTCATGTGGTTTTAGTGTTGGAGTGTTCTCGAGCAACTTCTCCTCTTCCTCATCCATGGCAGCCACCTCCTCTTCTTCCTCCCTCAGGTCTCTCGGGCCAGGTCTGGCATGGATCAGGCCCCTGTTAAGTCCCTGGTCCTGGTCGACCACCTGTAGAGCATCAGCTATTAGGCTGGACAGTTGGCCCAAATCCTGCACTGTCAGGCCATCCACATCCACGTGGTGCCTGCCAACGCTCTTCAAAACGTTCTTGATGAAGCTCTCTGGAGGAGAAACAGAGGTAAGAGAACAGAAAATAACAGCAGTTGTTGTTTGTTAAAATGCAATGTTTACTTTAGATTGAAACTTTGTTCCAAAAAAATCAGTTACTGCAGCTTTAAATGCTCAGAAAATTTAAAATGTTAGCATCTATAGGCTCAAGAACAGCTCTTAGTTGGACCTTGTGGGAAAATGAGTGTCCTTATGCAGAAGAGATGTTGCTCCACTTTAAACATGGGCGGGTGGCTTACAAAGTATTTTGGCATATATTTTCCTTTCTGTTCTCCACAATGCTTGCATTTTTACAATCAAATAAAACATGACATACATCCCACAGACAGTTATCATCACATAAATTCATAAAACCTTTTGTTTCTTTTCATACCTTTGTATTGTATTGTTATTCACTGGACATACCTCTTATTTTCAAAAAGTATATACTTAAAGTCCGCTTTAAACTCAAACTATAAGTCACATAATGACATACTCTGGAGCTCATAACATATAATGATATCATAGTGACCGAGTCAAGGTCATAAACTATAGCTAAAAAAATACCACAGCTGATTCAAAAGCATTGATATGTTAAACAGCTAAGTGTTTGTATGTGCAAATGAAATACATGTCCTGCCTGAACTGCAGCAAAGCTCTACGTCTCAGTATAGGCATCATTATTTTCTGATGCTAAAATTCATCATAGTGCACTTTAAAACACGTACCATCCACAGATGTCAGAGGGTCTTTGACTGAAGCCGCCTGCGTTCTTCCCAACTTTAGAAGCCTGGATTTTGAGGTGTCTTTTTTGAGTCCAGAGTTTTCTATTACGTTGGCGTAGAAGGGCCTCTGGTGGGGTGAGGGGGCCTCCTGCTCCTCGGGGCTCACCCACGCCACCGTACAGGGACAGATGCCTAGAGAGATACTGCCTCAGGGCGCCCAGGAGAAGGTCACCCTCAGCCTGCTTGGTGAGCTGGTCGGCTGGGGGTTTCTGCTTCTGCAGAGGGAAGAGAGATGAAAGAGGGGAAAAGCTGGAGGGAGATGACTTCTGAGCCTTGGAGCGATAGGAGTCCGTAGGGAAACGGTCACCCTGCAAGAAACAAGAAAAGCATGTGTAATCACATAGAGTTCATTTAGAAAAACACGTATAGCCATTGGGAACCCAAACAGTAAACATAACTGTATGGTAATTGGGGGCCAAGCAGCAAAGCTGCAAGACCCCATAGTAATTCTACTTATTACACATCTTTCCTCTGGCGTGGGAGTCTATGGCAGCCCATAGAACCATACAGTAAAAAGTTGTGAAATTTGGCACATTGATTTGGGACAGTCCCATAATTCATTTCACCAAGTTTTAGGTCTGCACCACAGGGAGTCTAGTGCCACCAATGGGTCAAAGTTGGCGTTGCATCCATGCGATTAACTTTTGAACCGTATGCCCGATTTTGAACATCGAGATATAGTTGGAATCCTTGGATGACGCTGAACTCAACGTACCCCATGATGTCAATATCCGCCATGTTGGACCTTTCGCCATATTGGATTTGATCAACAACACTAAAAAGTTTTCACAGGTCACAAAATTGGTCCGATTTTCAGGAAACTTGGCACAGATGATCTTCAGACCATGCCTCACAGAAGTTATTCCATTGCGTATTGATATTCAAAAGTGTTTGCCCGTCACAGCCAATCGAAATTTCCGCCGAAGCCGCCAAACAGGAAGTGAACTCATATCTCGGCAAGTATTTCACGTATCAACCATTGACATATATATAATGGACCATTAGACCCCGTTGCTCTGGACGGAGACCAGTGAAGGCTATTAGAAGCACTTTTCCGGTGATCTCTTGCTTTACTGCGCAGCCTCCAACTGACAGAGACAACGTAAATGTGACGTGAGCAACCTGTCTGAAAGTTTGAAGTCTTCTGGTAGCTGTGACAAGAGAAATCTCAATCATTCCCAATCTTACAGAGACGGAGAGTGTAGGTATATGTAAGGAGATAACATAAGCACAGGCTAATTATGTCTTTAAATGCTTCAGATGTAAAGTTATTCACAGTCAAGTGACGTAAAAAAAAAATGGCGGTCAGTGGAATGCTAACAAGAGGTGATACCTTTGTAGCAACAAAATGGCGCCATCGGAGGTTCGCGTTTTGAAGCGAAGCTTACCCCCTTGGTATCAACACCAATCTTAGTACATAGGTACATGGCCCAATCAGGAAGAGGCTCAATACATTTGCTGACCTTAGACCTATAGGGGGTGTTGTAATTAGCAAAATGACGTTTTGGCCTATAAAACTATTTGGCTATATAACGTTTAATGTGTTTGGAATTCAAACTTACTAGCGGTGTCTGTTAATACTGTGGGAGGTCCTAAGGCCAATTTGTGACATCAACATTATGAATCCGTCCATATTGGATTTCATCAAAAACACAAAAGTTTTCACAGGTCACAAAATTTCTCCAATTTTCATGAAACTTGGTACAGATGATCTTCAGACCAAGCCGCACAAACATTATTCCATTGCGTATTGATATTCAAAAGCATTTTTGGCCATCACAGCCAATCAAATCCACGGCGAAGCCGCTAAACAGGAAGTCAACTCATCTCGGGGAGGCTTTCACGTATCAAGACCAATCTCAACACTTGGACTCATGACCCGATTAGGAGAAGGCTCAAGAAATCTGGTGACTTTTGACCACTACGGGGGCGCTATAATCACAGGAAGTAGGCTCATATCTCAGCAGCGCTTTCAAGTATCGAAACCAAACTTGATACGTGGACTTGGGACCCCATCCTGAGCACAATACATTTGTGATCTGATGCCTTGTTGGCATTAATGATGGCCAAGGGGCTTCCTCTCTCTCCCTAGATTTCATGTTCATGGATGTGTGTGTGTGTGTGTGTGTGTGTGTGTCAGAATTGTACTTTTGGGAAAAGGGAAATTTTGGGACTAAGACAAATGTCCATCTAACACTGAAACATTGTCTGGAAATAATGACCAGAGATATGGTTGTTCATTCATTTGGATGAAAAAAGCAGCTTTGGTTTACTCTGCACAACATCATGTTGTGTTTGTGCTTCATTACTACAGGACTGTCAACCTAATGCAGTCAGTCCTAACCATCATACACTATTTCATATATTAAAGTATGTGAGCATAGCTTATTCAGGTAGATTCTAAAGAATATAAGGCTTATTATCAATTGAATATATTAAAAAGATATGGCAATGTAAAAAATACCACATGGCAAGTTTAATTTGCATAGTGTAATTTATGAATTAAATTAAAATAAAAGAATCAAAGACAAATTCACTCAAGAGGCACTGTTATATCTGGAAGATGTCAAATCGCTTCACATAAATGAAATCATCCACTCAATTCAGTGAGCAGAGCAATGCAGGAGCCACATTTTGCTCTAATATTAAAGAATTGTATCCAACATCTGAACAATGTTTTGAAAATCAAGTTATAAATTCATTTATTCAATCATATTAACAGATCCATCAGCAATAACAAAAGCAAACTGTCACTACTGTCACATCAACACCCACCTGGCAGCACAGAAATGGCACAAACCTAACTAACGGCAAAATTATCATAACAATACTAACATTATCTGTAAAGTTCCACAGTTGTCATATTTCTTGTGATGCATGATTTGTATGTGCGAGTCTGGCCTGGTATTTGTCACTGTCGGTATCTTTATTCAACTATGTCACACAGTTGGTGCATTTTATTTCACTCATGGCCTCCGGGACCCCCTCAGTCTTCCTCCACCTTTTCCTTTCCACCAAACATGTGAACCTGGATAGAAAAAGGCCTCGAGCGACGCCTGTAGGCTCCACGCCATCGTGCTCTGTGGGTCTTTTGGTACAATCCCCCAGCAGGAGAAAGGCCTCCACCATTCAGCCGATTAGCACAGTGGAGGATCCAGTCATGTGGAGAGTTATTAATTAGAGCAGTGAACTCCTGAACTCTCTGCTGGTATTATTTCGGTCCTAACGCTCATGCTGCGAGAAGCAATCAGTAAGGATGGAGAAGCAAGAGCGGAGTGACAACAAAGGATGACACCGGACTCCCCGTTGAGAAGGTGTGTGTGAGTTTTATATCACTGGGTGAGTGTGTGTAAGTGTGTACTGCATTTGTATGTCTTCTTTTTAATGGAGGCAGGTGGCTGTGACCAGGGGGTGGGGCTCCATGCAGACGTAAAAAACAAATGTCCAATCTGCCCTTCCCCCTTTCAAATGTGAAACAGGGAGCAACGGGTGCTGGACTGTGAGGTCTTGCAGTACTAATTTATTACACAGAACCCTAACTGGCAGTTTAAGGTGCAGGATTGTCTTTGAACCATCGCTACAGCCGTTTCCCACACTGCAGTGCAAACCCTGTGCATTTAGCCAGCCTATCCATGTGATGTATGAAAAGGTGAAACCAAAATATATATCCAAAAGAATAAACAATATAGGCTATGATACAGACTTTATTGGCCACTTTTGTCTTGTAGTTCAATTCCATGTTTAGGACACAATTTTTGTGAGTGCTAGATTTTAGTCGTATTACTGTTTATATGTCTAGACTCAGAACTACAGCTGGATTATTAGGCCTGCAGAGAGACTATTTTTATAAGTTATTAAAAAAGGTCTTGTAATGTTATTGTAATTAAGTTCAATATTTTTGTGTGAAATATGTGTTTCTGTGTAAAGAATATGGAGCATCCAGGAATCCCTCACCTTGCCCAGGGCGCTCAGATTAGAGGAAGATGGCGTCTTGGGAAGGAGGCCGAGACGTTGTAGGTACGTCTGCAGATTTCTACTGAGCTCCACCTCCACCGGCTTCACCCTCTGGTCTACTGGGTCCATCGCTCCAGCTACCGGCCTTTGAGAGAAAACAAGTTTCATTACTTAATTACAGTATATACACTGCTTAAGACGGAATCACCGTGACGTCGCGCTAAAACAAAACAGGCCGTTTATTTGAAATGCAGCGATATGTGAAATCTGTAAAGATGTTTTTTTTCTGTTGTCATTTTCAGCCGTAACTGTAACATGTAAAGATATATAGGTAAACACGGACATTTGGCCTATCTGTGGTCTCTGCTGTGCTCATTGTCTGTTCTGTGTAGCTTTGCTAGTCTCTTTGATAAACCAGATCTAGCGTTTGGAACAGCAACATATCACTGCCGGTTGGACTGACTGCTAGTTTGGGTGCTGTCATTTTCTTTAGTCTGTGGTCCAACAGGTTCATTAGCTCTCCAAGCTAACGTTAGTCAAAGTTTTGACATGTGAAAGAATCGAACATGCATTTTAGATGGAGGAGATGAGAGTAGAGCCAGTTGTTTGCTCAGCACTGTTAAATTGTACGTACGGGACGCAAGAGTTTTCTACCCACAAGTTATTGTAAACATACACTGTTTCCACTACATCTTGTTTGTCTTTGATGCCACTGGTCAGCAGGTCACTGATTGTTACCATGGAAACTTGGCTCTTAAATCTGAGTTAGATTTGTGGTAGTGTGGTTAACTTTTGAAGTTTAAAATAAGTCAGTCTTTAGTTTGTCTAGTCTGAATTAGACTAATCTAAGAGCCAAATCAGACACCAGTCTAAAATATCTTTGTGAAACAGTTTTTGGACCATTGTGGAACAGCAGGACATGGCCACAGATCCCAATAGCACAGAGCTACTGATGGGTGAGCATCTGACCTGCTGTCGGTGTTGTAGACCGCTCCATTCTGTGGCCTGTAGGGAACCCTCCTCAGCTTGGATAACTCATTGGACAGAACCTGCTGAGTGGTGTCATCTTCCCAGGTCAAACCTACAGACAGAAACACAGAGAACCTGTAATATCACATCATAGAGGACCTGTGTGTCTCAGACGGAAAAGCGTTTTTTACGCATGACAAAATACAGCTGAAATGGGCAATGAAAAGAAATTGCTGAGCACGCTGTAATTTCCTCATTAGGTCAATCATTAGCGGAGGAGACGAGGCAACAGCAGTGTGTCCTCAGAGACTGGTGAGTGACTGGCTTTTTCAGTGACTAAGCAAAAAACATTTTTCAGTCCTCCTGCGACAATATGAGCGCTTACCTGAAACCATAGTGTAGCCCTGGTGTAAATAAAACCAGCTAGTTTCTACATAAAGTATGTGTAGGAAACAAAAATGTTAGTAATGCAATTTAACTGAAAAGTACTTTAGTTTAAAAGAGAAATAAAAAGAGGTTAAGTAAGAGCTTAAAACACTTTAGTTCTCAGTTAAATGTTACAGTATTGTAAAACGTTAAAAGTTAGAAGTTAATATACACATTGTAAATGGTTTTGAAGCTTAACAGTGGTGTAAACTGAATAATATTTACACGTATTGTGCCTTTATTTTGAAGTGTATTTTATTGATAAATCAGTTTTGTTGTCAGTTAATGTCGTGTGTGGTGAATGGTTGAAAGTGAGGAAGTGAATGAGTGAGGGAAGGTTTTTTTTTGGAAGAACACGAGAACGAAGCAGACACTAGGGGGAGAACAGAGAAAGAGAATGGCAAATTGAGAGTAGTAAAAGAAAAGATGGAGACATTGAGAGACACGAGAGTGGCGAGGGTGGTATATATATATATATATATATATATATATATATATATATATATATATATATATATACATACATATATATTTTTTTTGTTATTCAATTTATCTGCTGAATATTATTTGTCCAGTAACATATAATACAGTTTTTTTTTTGTTAAAGAGTTGTCTGGGGTCAGTTATTTTAAAACAGTACAATAGGCTGCATGGGTAACAGTAGTGTGGTGTATATACTAACCCGAAATAGGTAAACCTTCGTGGTAGCTACCTTAAGGAAAAAAACCAAAAACACCTCATCATTCCAGTCTAAAGTCAATTATTGCAGCTTCGGCATTATATGGGGGTTGGGGTGTAACAATAGTTTACATCACAATGAGCACTCTCTGGTATAAATTTACACCATCACTGGAATTCAGCAGCTACTGTCAGCTGATAGTTCATATTAAATGTTCCATTGGTTGCATGTGTGCATCAATTCAGTCCCTCCAGAAAAAAGCGATTATGCGATCACATAATTCAGTGCATAATCAGCCAAAGTCCGCATATTTATGCGGGGGACACATTTTTTCAAATACGCCGCACTTTCGGCATGAAAAAAAATAAAATAAAATTGCATAAATTTCCCGCATATTCCATCGCATTTTTTAAGAAAACGTGCCGCATAATCAAGGATTTTTGCCCGCAACAATCACAAATTTCATTTTCATTTCAATTTCATCATTTTTCTGGAATGACTGTCAATTGTCCTTATTTGATATAATTTATCATATTCTGTATCACTGACAAAAACTGATGAGCAGTTTGGGCATTTGTGTCTTTTCTCTTTCTATTATCTACTTGTCAAACTGTCTCAGCACCAATGATTAACTGGCAAATAAAGAGCATCAGCATCAGTGACGAAGCAAAAAAGAGAATTAAAGCTGCAAGCAGCGATGGACGGGCCCTCGCGCCTCTGCGTGCGTCGGGGTTACCGGCGGACGCCGCTCCTTGCGACCGATTTGCACGGCACTCAGACGCCGCAAACCGTCACTAACGAAAAGGGAACTCCCCGCCAAGTTCAACGATACCTCACACAAGACTCTACGTCATACGGTTCATTAGCTGTGAAAGGGGGCGTGGCTAAAGCATAGGGGGCGGGTCAAACCATCACCAATTAAAAATGAAGCCTCTGCTGAGATGAATGATACCTCACACAACACTCTACCTTAAATGGGTCAGCATGTATGAAAGGGGGCGTTGCTTAAACATAGGGGGCGGGCCAAACCATCACCAATGAAGAAGGAAGTCTCTGCAGAGTTCATTGATATCTCACACAAGGGTATACATTAAATGGTTCAAATTTTATGAAAGGGGGCGGGGCTTAAGCATAGGGGGCGGGCCAAACCATCACCAATTAAAAATGAAGTCTCTGCTGAGTTCAATGACACCTCACACAAGACTCTACCTTAAACGGTTCAAATGTTATGAAAGGGGGCGTGGCCTGAGTAAGTGGGCGTGGTCATATTATAGGGGCTGGCTCAGGATCACATGTAGACCACACATTATAAGTTTCATGTCAATCGGATGATGTTTGTCATATAAGGCAGATTTCCTATGGCCAGGGGGGGGCGCTATGACCAAAAGTCAATTTTGGCCTGTAGGTGTCCACAGGCCCGGACCCTTGTCCATCGTGAGAAATTTCGGGCAGATACGACAACGTACACTCAAGTTACAACAACTTCTTTGTTCATCGCTAAACACTCAAAATGGCCGCCACGCCACGCCCACACCGTCTGACGAAAATTTTTTCTTTTAATAAGTTTTCATCGTTAAGGTGTTGGGATGGTACAGACCAAGTTTGAAGTCCATCGGATGAAATCTCTAGGAGGAGTTCGTAAAAGTATAGCACCTTGACTTTTAGGCCTACTTCCTGTTGCCACTAGGGGGCGCTATGACTTTAAGTAAATATCGGCCTTTATTTGTCCTCAGGGTCGGACTCTTATAAATCCTGAAAAGTTTCGAGGTAATCGGACAACGTACACTCGAGTTACACCCACTTCCTGTTTCGGCGGCGAAACGCACAAAATGGCCGCCTCGCCACGGCCACGTCCTATGACGAAAAGTTTTTCTTTTAACAACTTTTCATCTTTAACATCTTAAGATGGCACAGACCGAGTTTGAAGTTGATCGGATGAAATCTCTAGGAGGAGTTCGTTAAAGTACGACATGTGGAAATGGCCAAAATCGCACTAATTTCGAACTTTCAGTTCAAAATGGCGGACTTCCTGTTGGGTTTAGGGTATGGCTCTAATGAGGTTTTTTGTACATCTTGACATGTTACATATGTGTACCAAGTTTCGTGAGTCTTCGTTAAACGCACTGCAGGGGCTCAATTTTCGTAACTTTGTAGGGGGCGCTAGCGAGCCATTTTTGTGCGCCTATTCCCAAAACCCTTAAAATACGTAAATTTTCACCAGACTTGATGCGACCGCCAAATTTGGTGAGTTTTTGAATATATTAAGCCCCTCAAAAAGCCAATTCATTTGACGGGAAAATAATAGAAAGAAGAATTCCTTCAGTTTCAATAGGGCCTTCGCCGCTGTCGGCGCTCGGGCCCTAATAATCTTTTCTGAATTTCAGCAAGTGTACAAAGGACAAGTTTGATGAGCTGCTTGGGCATTCACGTCTGTTTCGTATGCTTAACATGCATCCAAACACAGCTTTTTGGCATCTGAACAGAGGAGCAGGCGCCAGCACCAGATGGGGTAGCGGAACGAAATGTTACCGGAAATATGGCTGTGCCGCGCAAAGAACCTAATGAACCGAGGCATTTGGCAGATGAGCGATGACGTTCCTGAAAGATTTGAGTAATACAGACTGGAGCTCCAGATGTGTTGCCACAAGAAGTGGGTCCGGCACAGAGGACACAATCTTAAAATGAAAACCAGCACTGTCAGCTGGAAAGCCAGTATGTCAAGTTCTCAGGAGTAAGGACATTCCTCCATCATAAATAGTTGCTGTTGCACCAGTAGCTTTAAAATCAAGTTAAAAACGATGCTTAAAGCTACAAACTCTAACCACGGATTCTATCATCTAACAGAAATAAAGGGGCTAAAGTATAGGAGCGTGGCTAAAGTATAGGAGCGTGGCTAAAGTATAGGAGCGTGGCTAAAGTATAGGGGCGTGGCTAAATTGCATGGCCGTGGCTAAAGTACAGGGCGTGGTACAAGACATTTTGTTGCTCAAGTGTAGACCACACATTGTATATTTCATGTAAATTGGATTATGTTGTATTATTATGTTATATTATGGATTATGTTATGTTGTAATATAAGGCTGACTTCCTGTTGCCAGCAGGTTGCGCTATGACTAGCCCTCTGGGCTCCGACCCACACACAGACGTGCATGAGCACCGCCGTGTCGCTGCTTTAGAGCAAAGTGGAGAAAATATTAGCATTCCGCATGTTTAAATTAAACATGACTAGTGTTAGCAATGTGACAAAGGCATGCATTGAGGTCAAAGCCAACCAGTTGGGAGCCGGGGTTAAACAGACCTGTTGAAAACAGCAAAGCTAACGTTATGTTAGTCACTGATCCTTCAGAACGAGAGCCCAGTTCTGATCAGTTCTCATTCCTTTGAAATCACAAAGGTTTCTGCAGCATTGAAATGCCCACCAATGTTTACAAGGCTCTTCCTCCTTTCCGGGTCATGCAACTTATTTTTTAATTTGTATTAAGAAATAAAGAGATATTAAATTCAGCTGATAATTCTGCATAATAAAAAGCATAACATGCTCCAAGAACTAATAAAATAAGTTAAGAAATGGTTAATATCTTTTCCCATCCAACTCAAATCTCTTCAGCCTCCACTGCACAATGTCAGTGTCAGTCTCTATTAGTGTTGGGGTTTGATAGAATTCTCCTGAGTCCTCTTGAACAAGACACTACCACTGCCGACATTACTGTTGATGGTCCGCGAACAATAACACATTGTCTGACACAACTGCATCCACCCTTCTGAGCTAATTTAGTCAGCTCCACTCATTACAGAACATTTCAGATGAATTACGACCTCAACTGCCACAAAATCAGGCACAAGCCTCTCTAACAGCTTCACAGTGTGTTAGGCCAGCTTTCGCCACCCAACAGCCATAAAACTGAGTCTTTAATGGCAGCCGGTGGCTGAGAAAACGGGCGTTAGCGTCGGGTGAACAGACGGCATCTGACACAACAGGTTAGTAAATGTTGGAGCGTCTGCCAGGATATGACTCTACACTTCTAACAAACTAAACCAAACACAGAAATGCGGTCAGGAGGTTTGAAACCAGTTGAGGTAAAAGGGTAGAGTGAGATGCTTCCACTTCTGAATAGCTGACTAAATGCAGTGCAAAAGGGGCGAAGACGCAGGATGTTTGATTTGATTTGATTTATTTAATTTTAAGAGAGTGCCTTACACATGATAAAAGGACATCAATTACAATCGAAGATAAAAACACAATAAAGTCCAAGACTTATTTCCATTGTGGTCCTCAACACACATCAGGACAAGACAAGATACTCAATGACATAACATAAAAACATTTTTCTTAAATAAATAAAAATAGTAACTTGCCCTTTAATCTATTCCGCAACCCTCTCTAGTAACCAGACCTTGATGCTCTTTATAAAAGAGTTCAGGCTGGAAATGACTTTAATAAGACGATCTAACTTGCTCCACTGAACTGCCCCCATATAGGCAAAGGTTCCTTTCCCTAACACTGTCTTAAATTTATTTTATTAAAGGACACAGGTCAGATATGCTGCCATGAGTATTAATATTGTGTGTGTCCTTTACCTTAGTTGTAAGACACGACAAAAAAATTGGGACACTACCAAACAATATTTTTACACGTTTACAATATAGTAACACGAGACTCCACAGGGAGCCAGTTGAGCTCAACAAATTGTGACCTACCTATGTGAGACATATGGCCCAAATTCAGAATTACTCTTATTAATTTATTCTGTGCTGTTTGCAGCCTCCCTTTGAGTCTATTTGTTAGGCCTTCAAACCAGGAGGAACATGCAAATTCAAAGTGATTTTAAATTAAGGCATTAGCTAAGATGATCATTGTTGACCGTTCTAAAAATTTAGAATTTCTGGCTAAAAATTTTGTGAGCCCCGTGACTTTACTCAAAACCTTATTGGCCATATTCCTGCCATCCAAGTTGTTTTCTAGGATGCAACCCAGGTATTTTACTGACGTTTTTGCACTGACCACAACATTATTCAAAATGACCCTAAATTCCGAGCATCTGTTCAATCTGTATTTTGAACCGAACAAGATGGCCTCTGTCTTACGAAAATGTAGTGACAGCATATTGTCCATCAGCCAGTTGTTTACAGAAGATAGCTCTGAGCTCAGGGTACTCTCTAGTGTGGATTGTTGTTTATGAGACATTAAAAGTGCCGAGTCATCAGCGTACAAAAATAGTTCACATGAACAGGAATCTGCCATATCATTAATGTATGTTAAAAATACGGACGGCCCGAGGATAGTTCCTTGTAGAACGCCACATTCAACTGCACTAGGGTCAGACAGTACTCCCCCTAAAACCACGAATTGTTCCCTCCCTGATAGGTAAGACCTAAACCACCTACAGGTGGAGCTGTCTGTCCCCAAGGCCTCCAGTTTGGCAATCAGTCTGTCATGATTTACCGTATCAAATGCTTTTTGAAGCTCCAATAACACCATTCCGCAGAGATTTCCATTATCTACTTCCCTGCATATGGTGTCGGTTAAATACAATAGGCATTATTCAGTGGAATGTGACTTCCTAAATCTGGATTGGAATTTAAACATGAAGTTGTTATTATTCATGTATTCATTAAATTGCTCATTAACCAACTTTTCAAAAAATGTTGAGACTGTGCACAAAATAGATACTGGTCTGTAGTTACAAGGATCATGGCTGTTTCCCTTTTTAAAAAGGGGAACTACCTTGGCCCTCTTGAGATCATTTGGAAAAACACCCAATTCAACAGACAGGTTAAAAATATGGGAGATGCAAGGGGCTATTTGGGCAGCAGCATGTCGTAAAAACCGAGGGGATATTCCATCTAGCCCAGGGCCCTTAGAGCAGTCTAGCTGTAAGAGCTTTTTTTCCATCTCCCCTACCTCAACATTCCGTAAGGAAAATTAATTGGGCAGTGCTCCAAGTTTATTATAGAAAGATTTCACCCTATCTATGTTAAATAACCCATAGGAAGGATGAAGATTTGAAACCAGCTTTTCTGCTATAACAGTAAAATAAATATTAAAATGTTTAGCAACCTCTTTCTTATTAAAATTAAGGGAGCCCTTAATTTTTAGTCCTGTGTTTCCTGGATTCTTGGCATTTGTCTTATCGGCCCCCAATTCTTTTAAGGTCTTCCGCAACTTTTTTGGGTTATCCTTATTATTTAATATATCATTCTTATAGTGAGTTGATTTTGCATCTCTAATAAGATCCTGAGTATTATTTCTTGCTTGCTTATATAAAATAAAATCATCATGATTTTTTGTTCTGTGAAAAGTTTTAAGTGCTTTTTCCCTGGTTTTAATAGCATCATGTATAACTTTGTCAAACCATGCACTAGAACGCTGTTTAACTCTAATCTGTCTGAGAGGGGTCACCTTATTGATGATTTTTAAAAAATTGTCTTTAAACTGTGACCATGATATGTTAACACATGAACAATTTACCACAGGGGACCAATCCACATCATCAACCAGCATCTTGAAAGTTTCCTGGGAGTAATGTTTAAATGATCTGATAGTACAGTCTTGTGAGAGCAAAAGGTTTTTTTACAAGATTTTCTTGTGCAAAAAATTATATTATGATCACTTATGCCATAAGTAATAGTACCACTTTGAGATGTTGTCAGGGCTGAAGCTGGAACTTTTATCGAGAAGGACCAACAGCAAATGAGCTTCAGTTCCTAGATGGACAAAAATGCAAGCAGACACCAGTGAGGAAGTCCAAAGTCAAGCGTTCATGTCTTGACAAAAAAGTCAGAATTCTGAGAAAAGGTCAGAATTCTGACTTTATTGTCAGAGTTGACTTTAAACACCGAACTCAAATACATTTTTCACATGTGTGAGAGGATTTCACGACAGTGTGTGAGAGCATTCCACTTGTAGAGTATGTGTGTAAGGTAATTGTGAATAATGTCCCAGATGGCCCCCAATAACAGTCGGACTTCGTCGGCACTAGTTCTTGGCTGTCGGCTGGGTGTGTCAGGACCTTGAGAGACAGCTCATTGTGTACTTGCCCTGATGAAGGCCTTAATGTCCCAACCCCCAACTGCTCGGGTCGTCTTTAATGGGCAGCCCCCTCACTCTGACATCTCTCAATTTAGTGCATGTATAACAGGGTTCGACATAAGCAATGGCCCGATGGACCGGGCCAGTAAAACAGTAGGTCGGGCAAGTTGATTGTCCAGGCCAGTGATATTGTTAGTGTCCATCAAAGTCACGTGTCAGTTCTTTGTAATTTGATGCTAACGTTAAGTGCTACACCATCTAACGATGATTGGAAATGTTCGAAAGCAGTTCACTAACATCCAGTGTGGAATTTTCTTTATGTTGGACACTGTTTAAAGTCCTGTTGTGCATGTGTTCCTGTGTGTAATGTAATAACAGAGTGCCAAAATGTAAATTCCCCTTGACCATTATTAAAAGTATTTCTTCTTCTTCTTCTTTATCTCGGATAATACATGATGGTGTTTTGACGGACTCCTGTACTCCACAGTATTGACACTTGCCTTCCCTGTGTTTCCCCACCAGTTTCCCAAAGAGTACCAGACCACTTGTCAACCTGCAATGCCCCAGCCTTAATCTGGCAACTTAATCTGATCAATCTGAGGCAAACTCTTTGTAATTCCTGGTTTAATTGATGGGGGAATGTCATAAAGTGTCTTTCCTCTGGTGTCTTCATTCCACTCATGCTGCCACTACTGGATCAGTCTTTCATTGATGATGCTACACTCCAGTCTACAGAGGTACCTCTACCTCCACCCTGTCTCCTTCTAAACTTGCTTTAGCAGCTTTATCTGCAGCCTCATTCCCCTCAACCCCAACATGCACTGGAATCCACAAGAAACCCACACTATACCCCCGCCTCTCCAATCTAAAAACTAAATCTGACCTAGCCCCACCACATTCTCCCCCTACTACTACCATTAAGGCAGACAGTGAATCAAAACAAATAACTTTCTCCACCCCAACTTCTGCCACCCAGCACAGAGCCCATAGTATTGCTACCAACTCTGTCGAAAAAATTAGATAATCCATCAGGCAGTCTATGACACTGCCTAAATTAATTAAAAAAAATGAACATAGGGAATATAAGAAAACTAATCCTACTTGCCAACTCTCTGGGTCTCTTTAGCCATTAGTATAAATATGTATGTAACTGTTCCATTGATTACTAAGGTGCTCCTCCACGCAAAATGTCCTACTCTTCCATTCTGTATTTACTTTTTAATGGATCCACATCAGCCTCAGGCAACAGCCAGTGTGGGAAGCAGACCGAGACACTATTTCTTTCTCATTAAGTTAAAGCTCCAATGGATATGACTTAACACAATGTAAAATACTGCCTCTATTAAACCTGCTCTAACCCTTTCTAAACTCCCAACACTCTGCTAGCAGATGGACTAAAGGAAGAGCTGTTCCAAAGCTTTTATTTTTATAAAATAGTTCAAATGCCAATTTTGCATGTCACAGCCTTAGTGGAGCCTCCCCTGCCTCCACTAACGGAGCCGGGTCAGCGTCAATCAGAATGCCCCAGTACATAACCTCAAGGCCCTAGCCTGACCAACGTCTAACTTACTAAATGTGGACCTAGACACCCATAATCTAAAACTGATCTTTTATAAATCATCAGCATAAGACTCCTGTCTGAACAACCGGTCAAGCACCTCATATTAATAACATTTTCACTTTTATTTACCATCTTACATACCTGTTGTTTATATGTCAACTTTTCATTCACCCAGACAACAAGAACAAAACTTGAAGATCCTGACTCTCTCAAGAGGTTCCCCCATCTGAAGGCCCTGACGGCAAAAAATCATATGTTTCACCTAAAACAAAGCTCTTAAATACAGGAAGTGACCAATCAGAATGTACCAAATGTGAAGAGAAGAAGAAGAAATGATCTGATCGGCCATTATATAAGTTGCCCTTTGTCTTCAGTTTGTTGTGTCAGTTTAGTCTGTATAGTTTTAGTTTATTCAATTAAAGCTTAGCCTGAGTTAAGCTTCTGTTTAGTTTAGCCTGGTTCATGGGCCTAGAACTCTACATATTTGGTGTGTAACTGTTTTCTTTATTTTAGGGTAAATTAAACCCTCTTTTTCACTCCTCGTGCATGCCAGCTCGGTACCTCACACTACGTCACATGAAACATTATGATGGTGGTGTATGGGTACATGAGGTTGTTTTTAATTTGACTTAATTCTTGATTGTTGGTGTATTTGTCTGTGTATTGCCACAGACACAGGATGGATTTCCACAACAAGATAAACTAGGGCTAGAAATGTCATTCTTGACTTAATAGGAGTTTAACAGAGGTCCATTTTAAAAGGAGAATTCTTTACACCTTTTTTACACCTCAAAATGTGTTTACCAGTGTTGGGGAGTAGAACTGCATATGTGAAAGAAAAAGTTTCTAGAGCCACTCAAGTATGTTGAGGCTCCAGAGTAAGCTGTATGAAATCTGAGAAATAGCCTCAAGTCAGAGTCGGGTGGAGCCTAAAGTATCGAAGTTCGGTACCCAGTCTTAATCTCACATCACATTTTCACTCAATATGACCACTCCTACCATCATTACTAAACATTGTGCCAAAAAATGAACAATAAACATTGCTGTCAGGGGCTTATTTGCTAGCTAACCACTGCTAAAGAAAAATCCAACACATAGACGGCAACTTAGGATAACATTACATGAAACGCCACCACTCATTTTACATACAGTTCATCACCAAACAACGTGCTGAGGGAACATTACTACATTTTTTCATGTTGGTTTTGAGCACTATGCATCCCCACTAACCTGGAAAACGCTTCAAAATAAGTGGATACAGCGTGTCAGGGGGAAAAAGGCTGAAAAGCTGTAAAAGGCTTTTATTCCCAATTCCAGGAAATGTTGTTGTCTTAACTTCTAATCGATTAATCCAAAAAAGAATGCAAAGATTAATTTTTACTTTTTTTATTTTTTAATAGAAAAGGATAAGGAGAGAGTAAACTGTGTTATCATGCAGATGCTTCAGTCTGTAGAGTTGTGTCCTCCCTAATGGCTTCTGCAGACAGCTGGGGCCAAACATTTAATTTGCATAATTCATTTCACTTCCGAGCGGCTGACAAATGCCTCCAAACTCATCAACTCTCTGTGAAATCTGAATATTTCTCCAGCTCCCCTGCCGAGTGCCGATTCGGCGAATTAAACCTGAGGAGCAGTTTTGTTGTTTAGTTTTTTTCTTTTGTAGAGAGGGAGAGGGGACGACAACCAAATCAGGCTCAAAAGTAGATGTTGGAAACTCCTCCCAAAATAAGTGTTGTACAGTATGATTCCCTCTTCAGCAGGCACAGCCACGAAAAGCTCAAGAGAGTACCGGGCTGTTTCTTTCCTGTCCTGTCGTTCAAAGCAAAGCTGCATGATGAAAGTGCATGAAATGCTCACGGATGCCAAATGGGCTGTTCCACAGGTGTTTGCCTCCCTCTACTGGTGCGGTATAATAACAGCAGCTCTTACACCAGAAAAGGGGCAAACAACTGATCATTAATCATTTCCACACAAGTTATAAAATGCTAATTAAATTAATATTAAACCAATATTTCACATTTATTCAAGTCTTGATACTCACTCCATTCATTCTCTATTGCTTCTGTATTCCACTCTGTCCAGTTCTGTATTATATGACTAATACACTATCTCTTACAACCAAGGCTTTTCCAAGAGGGCAGTCAAGCTTGGAAGATTTACAACTACAACAACATCTAAAGCTGTTCTACATTACATGCCATCTTCAACATATCCTGACGATATGAACATAATTTGTAGAAGACAGTTTCACAACAAATACACTACAAAATTATAACTTTTATGAGTAAAATTTCCGTGTGCTTCTTATGTTGACATATGGTACATATGGAACCTGAAAGCAACTTCATATGTGTGTGTGTTTGTTTGTTTGTCTCTGTGTGTGTATGTGTGTGTGTGTGTGTGTGTGTGTGTGTGCGCATATACCTCTGTTAGAGAGCTTCTCCAGCAGCGTCCTGAAGCGTTGCACTACAGACGGGGAGACATCGTAGGTGTGAACCTCCTTCACTGGAACACGGTGACACCTCCCAAACATACCATCTGTCAACACACACACACACACACACACACACACACACACAACAGTTTGATTAGAGAATCTCACTCACTTTTATATCCACTTCCATTTTACAAAAGATAAATATTATCAATCTTTTATGATGCTTTTGTTTGTTTCCCAAATGACTCAATTGACTTTACTTTAATGTTCATACAACTATGTGTTACTAAACTAAAACATAATCGCTGCCTGGATTATGTTCAGAGGCAGAGTTTAGGTTTAGGCAACAAAAGCACCTAAGGTTTAGAGAACAATTGGGATTCTGGTTAAATGTAAATAGATACATTGTGTTCCATGCTTCAATTTATTTTGGACTAACTAACATTAGCTTGGAGAGCTAATTTACCTGTTGGGCCACAAACTAAAGAAAACGACAGCAGTCAGTCCGAGCGGCAGTGACATGTTGCTGTTCCTAACGCTAGATCTGGTTTATCAAAGAGACTAGCAAAGCTACACAGAACAGACACTAAGCACAGCAGAAATGTCAGAAAGGTCGTAGTTTCCGTTCCACAACATTAACTATGTGTTTAAAACTTTGTCTGTTATGTTAAATGGAACGGTCATTGGTAATGTGTGTGTGTATCCTTGTATGAATGAATATCTGGAGTTGCATGTACTCTAATGTGCCTAAGCTGCTGCTGAACTCTTTCAGTGTGTGTGCTGGGAGGGGGGAGAAAGAGAGAGTGAGTGGGCTGATGGCGCCCCTGTTTTTACTAAACAGTTTGTTCTTAATTACTATGCACATCATGTCATTTATATATAGTTTTGTGATATTTCTATTATTATTTTTTTTTATTTGTCATACCTGCCCAGGGACTACAGGTGAAAATTAGCAATTGTTGCTATAACCTGGCCCAAGACATATTCTCTTGTTTAACAAGTTTAAAGGAACACCCCGACTTATTGGGAATTTAGCTTATTCACCGTAACCCCCAGAGTAAGACAAGTCGATACATACCCTTCTCATCTCCGTGCGTGCTGTAACGGTGCCTGACGGTTCCAGCATTAGCTTAGCCTAGCACAGATCCTGCAGGTAACTGGTTCCAACTAGTCTGCTGCTCCAAATTGTGACAAAAGTGACAAAATAACGCCAACATGTTCCTATTTACATGTTGTGATTTGTAGAGTCACAGCGTGTACAAAAAACAACGTAACATGAGACACAGCCATCTTCTAACAGCAAACAAACCGGGAACTATATTCTCAGACAGGCTTGCTGCGAGCATATCACTCCGCCCAAGTACTATATTCTTCCACCTGAGAATATAGTTCCCGGTTTGTTTACTGTTAAAAGACGGCTGTGTCTCATGTTATGTTGTTTTTTGTACACGCTGTGACTCTATAAATCACAACATGTAAATAGGAACATGTTGGCGTTATTTTGTCACTTATTCGGAGCAGTAGGATTGCTGGAACCATTCACCTGCATGTTCTGTGCTGGCCTGATGCCGCTGGAGCCGTCAGACAGCATTACAGCACGCACGGAGATGAGAAGGGTATGTATTGACTTGTCTTACTCTGGGGGTTACGGTGAATAAGCTAAATTCCCAATAAGTCGGCGTGTTCCTTTAATGTTTGTCTGTGCATTGTCCCTGTTTCTAAATAAATCAATTTCCAGTGGACTTATTTTGTCATTTAGGTATGAAAACGAGTTGCTCTGCGTGTCTGCATGTATCAATGTGTGTGTGCATGGACATGGAAGAGTGTGCATGTTGCATAACAACACATGTAAATGCTAATTCAATACTCTTTTCTATAAATAGTCTCTGCATCACTGTGGCTGTCTCAATCAAATGGCAAACTGCATTTAATAGACAGTTAAGGATGACCAGGACTAGCCAGATCCTCCTCCGCAGCGCTGTGGAGGAAAGTCTGGCAAAGTGAGGCTAGACTGATACCTGATCCACTTAAAGGGTAACTACCGTTTTGTTCAACCAGTTTTTGTGTCTAAGTGACTGATGAGAACAACAATCTGACATTGGTCCAGTATTAAGTGAGATCGCTGCAGAAACAAGCTACAATGTAAGTTAATAGGGCAATTGTCCAGCTTGTATTTAACTTCACTAAAGTGCTGGTTATGCCGCTGACAGACTCAGATTAATATTCTAGGTCTCTGACAACATTATGGAAAGGATTTCTAAGGAGGCTGACCTTTCTGTTAGAGTAAGATCCTTTTTTTAAACATAAAAACATCTGTGAAATTGCATTCGCTAAAGCCACCAGACTCCATGTTAATAAACTGTCATTTTAGCATCGTAAAATACACTTCATTCAAAGTCGACAGAAACAAAATAAAACTATGAAAAACCGTTTTTTCTTTCCACTTTTCCATCCATCACAACTCTAGTTTTGGTTGAAATAAACACATAGTTTACTGATTTACATGTGAAATTATCTTGGCTCTATACAAGCTAAACAAGTTTTTCATTTCATTTCATGTTTATGTGAATAGGGAGAGATACTTAGACATAGATATCTGGGCAACAAATCTCATACAGCATCACAGCATTTATAGCTATTGCTAATTTACAGTGCAGGTCCAAGATATCTGGTGGGTTTAGCGCTAGCGACTTCAGAGCTGTTTCTGGTTAAACAGAAAGGTCTCAAAGAGGTTTTAAAGGTCTATCTCTGTAGGGATCCTTTCCATAATGTTGTCAGACACTTAGAATATTAATCTGAGCCTGTCAGCGGCAAAACGAGCACTTTTGTGAAGATAAATGCAAGCTGGACAATTGTCCTATTAACTTACATTGTAGCTTGTTTCACCGCTGCTGACTGCAGCTTAATACTGGACCAATGTCAAAGATTGTTGTTCCCATCAGTCACTTAGACACAAACACATAGGAACATAGGGTTAAAAAACGGTAGTTACCCTTTAATGAGGTCAGCAACGGATCAGTGCATCCCTACAGTATTCTCCACTTAGCAGAAGCGGCACACAATTTGCTAAAACATGGATTTTCTCTAGTAGGAGACAAAGGTTGGGCTTAAAAGCTTAATCATGTTTTCAAACCAAGTACAACTTTAATAACTCTAGCAGAGTTTCAGCAAAACAGCATTCTCTTCCTGTTTTATGTCATAAAGCAACCTAACCGATTTAATCTGATGCCTCAAAGTAAAGTAAAATGCAAATGATGACTTATTAAAGCTAAAATTACAATTTGTAAGGAGCCCAAATTGTAACTGTGACAAAGTGAAAAAAAGAAAAACAAGATCATTCAGCTCTGATCTAATTTAACAGCATTTCTGTCTCCCAGAAGGAACATCTTGAATTATCTCTCATAATTATACTCATGTATATCTTAAGACTCTGCAATGTATCCAAGTTCACTACCAGAGGGCCGTAACTCTGTTACTGTGATTTATGGTCCAGATTAGAGCACAGAGGATTTGAGGGGCCATTCTCAGTAGCACAGGGTGTATTAAGATGGAGGAGATGGACAACCACCGCTCAAAAATAGGCGTTATTTTATTCAAAAAACGAAAATACGTTTTTATGAACTTTTGTTTTGTTTTTTACTTGTTTACTTTCACTTCCAAAAAGCCCCTGCTAGTCTTGTGAGTGTGCAGGTGCACACAATGAGAGAGACTGTTTTTTATTAACAGTACTACTACTTTTGTATCTTTTACTTGAATCTCTGTTTGGAGTTGGGTTCCTCTCTTCCTCAGATTTTTTTTTTTTAATTAAGGTTTAAAATTATTAATTATTCATTTAAAATGTGGTTTCAGTTTCATTTCAACAACATTGTTAGAAAGATTTCAGGCATAAACTGATGGATTAGTTCATCTAAATGTTGCATCATTATGCTTATGGCAGATTCACAGTGCAAGAGTGAAAGATAATCCAATAAATTCCAATGGTAATTGAATGTTTGGTAATAAGTAAAGCTTAATATATTCATTATTGCCTCAAACTGGAAAATGTTTAGTTTAATTAATCATTAATCAATATAGTAAATGCTTAAGTGTTATATTACAAACATGATGAAAGGTAAAGAAAATTATTTTTGGACACAATGTTGTTTTGCATGTCTGGCATTGCTGGGACACACTGACTAAAAGCAGCAAACTGAGTCCTGCCTAATGAACTGGATTAAGACATCTTAATGGATCGGCGGCCTCTGGGGACCAGCACAAGTGCATCATCCCTCCCAGACTGCACTCCTACACGATCAGTGACATCTGGCATTGCTTGGCAGCGCCTTGGCTGCTTTGACTGGCTATACAGTACATAATAAAGGCTTTCCTTCATATTTGTCAAGAACTGGCTCTGGCTCTCCTGGTTTTAATTGTGCTAGCAATGCTCATGGATAATTAGCTGCACAGGCTGCTAAATGCAAAAAGTGCTGGATGTGTGTTGGAAGTGTGTGAGTGGTACTGGGACAGCGAGAGGGTGTGAGATGCATTTAGTTGTTTTTGCAGTATAGGATAGTTAATTGAGACTGACCTGGATTAAGATCAAATAAAGACTGGAACTATTAGTCAATAAATCACTTAGTCAATAAACAGAAACAGAGATTGGCAATATTTTGTTCCAAAACTGGCTCAGTAGACAGTGTTACTGATCAATAACCCATCAGCTCCGTGCACATACACTCAGGTAATATTAAGAGATGTGGCAGCTTCCCTTTTAGTCATGTGGAAGAACAATATTTAGGAAGACTGAATATGGGGTTGTGGGATTAACCATTCAGACATGGCTACTTATTCTGCTGATCTGATGCTGGGCTGCTGCCTTTTATTTGATGATATCATGAATTTTGGCTACTTGTTGTCTTTGTTTTTTATTCCAGTCTGAAGTATGACCAATTATATATTTCGTTCATTCTCGTTTACAAGAATGTGAGTTCAAAGTAGCTTTGTTATACTGCAACAGGAGTATAGTTACAGGAATTTTCCTGAAAGAAACGTCAAACCACACACTTTTGATCAATCAATCATTACTTAGCCATTAGTCTAATTAGAGAGGCATACAGAACATTTGCTGGAATATATCTGGTGTACTCAAATACATTAAGGCTTCAGTGTTACCTCTCCATCCTGACCACAGTTCCCATAAATGCTAATAACCATAGTCGAAAGTCATGGGGGAGGTCAGGGGGTCAGGACCTATTCCATCTGAAGGTTGTGTCTCCCCCCCCTAAAAAATCATTAAAAACCATGCTGTGTATTGTAAATAATACAATCACATATACTTCAAATAATTGTGTATGTAGTAACATGGTACAAAAGCAAACAGGGCAAGTTAAGAAACATTTTGAGCCCCCCTCCCTTGCTTCACAGTGGTTTGGTCCACTGCCTGTCCCAGTTTGAATCACTTCAGTAGTTGGTGAACTCTGCTCCGGTAAGTAGACTGGCTTCATTTCAAACATCGGATATAGTGATTCTTTTCTGTAATGCTGATGATGCTGAGTCAATAATAAGCCAGTCATGACAAAAAAAATGATGATAACCTATGTATTTTTTCATGAGTCCGCTATGTTAAAGATTATAACGTTGCCTAGCTGTTTGGTAGCTGTTTAATGGACCTTTTTCACAGCAGACATGTTGACTTATCATAGTAGGAAAAGCACAGCTGAAATTGATCGCCTTAACGATGGCTCAGTTCCATCAAGTGTCCCAGTAAGATATTTCAGTGAGTCAGCATGCACAATACCAGGGGTCTCATTTATAAAACTGTGCGTAGGATCCTTACTATAAGTGTACGTACCAAGGGGGTAAGCTTCGCTTCAGAACGCGAATCTCCGATGGTGCCATTTTGTTGCTACAAAGCGATCACCTCTTGTTAGCATTTCACTGACCGCCATTTTTTTTTTACGTCACTTGACTGCGAATAACTTTACATCTGAAGCGTTTAAAGACTCTATTTGTCAGTTGTTTATTTCTAAAGAAACACGACAATGTATAAAAGGCTCCATTACCTTGTACCTCACGTTATGGCTCCGTAGCAGACGCTTTTGTAAAAATAGGCTAACGATTGGGTCATAACCACGAGACTTACTGTCGCATAGTAGAGGAATTACCGTATAGTACAGGCAGAGATGGGAAGTAACAAAGTACAAATACTTCGTTACTGTACTTAAGTAGATTTTTCGGATATTTCTACTTTACTACTTTTTTTTGTGGCGACTTTTTACTTTTACTCCTTACATTTTAACACAAATATCGGTACTTTCTACTCCTTACATTTTAAAAATTGGCTCGTTACTTTAGTTTTGTACAACAGGTCGTAATGTCGGAGAATAGCGCGGACCAGTGGCGTCGCACCCGTGGGGATGTAGTTTTAACACCCACACTTTTCCCGGTGATCGCTGTCTGCCCCCTGTCATCTCATATACCAAATATGGTCATTTCCTTTTCATCAGCAACCAATCTTGAAAGTCAAAGGGGGATTATTTGATTCTAAAAGCGTAATCTCATTGGCTGATGCCAATTTCTGACAACGTGATTCGCTTAGAATGGTCACGTGAAGCGCTCTGACATTTCCGCGGTAGTTCAGAATGTCAAGGAAGTGCGTCGAAAACGGTCGAAAAATCACCTCAAAGAAGACGAAAACAGTTGTTATCAGCAAGAAGACACAGGGGATTACAAACTATGACAGCAGATGATGAAATGTCTTCACATAGTACGTTGATGTGTCAACTATCGTTCAGAAAACAGGAGTTTTCAGACAGCGGAGGTAATCAGTCAATCTCTCTCTCTCTCTCTCTCTCTCTCTCTCTCTCTCTCTCTCTCAGCAGTTTACAGAAATCCATAGCCTAGCTACATGTCATATATTAAATATGTGGGTGTCACATATACTATTCTACTATAATTACTATAAAATACTAAATCAATCTGTAATTTTGGGATCCTAAGTGGTTGTGAGTCCCTCAGGCTGTGGCAGAGCAGATCCATGTTTAGCTGTCAGTAGAGCTGCTGTCCCCTCTCCTAGGAGAACTACCAGCTTCTCTTCTGGTGTTAACTTTGGGAAGTTTTATGTTTTGGGCTATTTTTCCAAGGTGTAAATCTCTTAGTGAAGATACTTTTTCCCAGTGGAGGAGGAAGTGCATCTCTGTCTGACCCAGTTGGTGGTCACTGAGCCTGTCTCTCTCTGACCTGTCTGTCTGACCCGGTTGGTGGTCACCGAGCCTGTATTTAGTATGGATGGTAACTGCACCTTTTTAGGTTTACTAGCAACGTTAAATGAAAGCTAATATGTACGAGTAGTTTCCCATGTAAGAGGTATAACGTTCCGTAACATTAGCTATGTTATAGCATTCATAATAAACGGATAAATGGATCATAATATAATTACGTATGTGGTAATTTGCATAAATAGCACAACAGATCTAAACATTGGGTATAGCCAGGTGAAAATGTAAAAGTAAAAAGACTTAATGTAAAGGTCTGAATGGAACCCATTTAGGCTACCCATGAGAATTAATACATAGAGGCAGGAAGAAGTGCTTTAAACCAGTATTGATTATTGAGTGTATTAAACCAGTAGCCTATTATTATTACAGAGATGGGGTTTGGGGCTGAGTTAGTGGGACTGTTTCTGGGGGATGAGTCTGAGGGAAGAACAAGGTAAGGAGAATGCAGAAGACAAAAGGTAGGTCGAAGAAAAAAGTGAACCCCCAGAAACAGTCCCACGGACCCAGCCCCAAACCCCATCTCTGCAATAATAGGCTAATTAATAAATGCTGGTTTAAAGCACTTCTTCCTGCCTCTATGTATTAATGCGCATATGGTAGCCTAAATGGGTTCCATTCAGACCTTAATATTAAGTCTCTTTCTGTTATATGTCAACAATATATGCGTAGTTGGAAACCAGCATCAGCTTTAAATACGGTCCTAATCTAGTCCTCACTAACACGTTTCAAATAATTTCACTGGAGTTACCGTTATTATTTTTCGTGTCATCAATAGGCTACCGAATTCAATCTAATTGGATACTACGTTGTATGCATGTAACGCACCACTACAAGACGACTCGACAGATTCGGCCGCATTCTGCATTCATTTGCGGCAAATAATTGCAGCTTGATGGTGGTAACGTTAGCACATAGTAGTATGGACGGAGACATTATTGAAAATGAAGAAAACAGAGATCCCAGAGATTAGGTAGACAAGCAGCAATACATTCCCAATCATCATTGGCCTTATCTGAGAGAGATGTTTGAGATGGGCTAGGAGGCATCAAGTATGACTCCTGGCCAATGTGCTGCGTAACTCTAAAAGTATGGGGAACTTCTTAATTAATCTATGTTTAGTAATTCATATTGTATCCTTTATTTTCTTTTTATATTTGAGCACACACACACACATGTAGATTCCTTTACATGTTAAGGGACGAATAAAAAAAGAGAAACTGGATCTGTGAATTATCACAGAATCACAATTGAATTCATATCTTGCTACTCAGTCAGAATCTTATTAATTTGGAGTCCCAGTCTCTGTCACAATAATCATATATGGGATGTTTGGCAGACATCCATTTAAAATGTAGACGATGGCATATAAAGAGCCTGTTTTTTATGTCCACTGAAGTTTCTCATCTTGCACTCTAGTAACGTGTGTGGTCCAGGTAGCTTTGCATAAAAAGTGGTTGTCATTCACAAGGCTACTTTTACTTTTATACTTTAAGTACATTTCAAAGCCTGTACTTTGTTACTTTTACTTAAGTAAAGAAATTAAATCAGTACTTCTACTTTTACCAGAGTATTTTTTAACACAAGTATCTGTACTTCTACTTAAGTACGGGAAGTGAGTACTTTTGCCATCTCTGAGTACAGGAGAAGCTCACAGGCAGTTTCAACTTACATTAGCTGTTTAGGTTTAATTACTAATGTTAACTAGCATGTTAGTTAGCAATAATTAGCCTGTGCTTATGTTATCTCCTTACATATACCTACGCTCTCCGTCTCTGTAAGATTGGAAAGTATTGAGATTTCTCTTGTCACAGCTACCAGAAGACTTCCAACTTTCAGACACGTTGCTCACGTCACATTTACGTTGTCTCTGTCAGTTGGAGGCTGCGCAGTAAAGCAAGAGATCACCGGAAAAGTGCTTCTAATAGCCTTCACTGGTCTCTGTCCAGAGCAACGGGGTCTATTGGTCCATTTTATATATGTCAATGGTACGTTCGCCCAAAAGCCTAAAATGGCGTACGGCGAAAAAAAGTCAGATTTATAAAACCGTGTGTACGCACACCTGTAAGCAATGTTCCCTTTATAAATCACAGATTGACTACAAGTGTGCGTACGTGGATCAGCCTCTTATCCCGCCCTGTACACGCCCATTTTTAACCATAAATAGTCAATGCAAAGCACCTCGTCAATGCTGATCATTATGTTAATGATCCTGGCAGTTATTTCGTTACACCAAATCATGCCGAATCATGACGACTGGCGGAGAAAAAATAAATAAATAAATAAATAAACCTCTCAGATGCTCGGGAATTGCTGCCAATTGAATTATAATTTTGGCCTGTTGTCGCACAGTGTAGGGAAATCGCATCTATAGACTACCTTTATTAATAAAATCTTTCAAAACGGCAGACATTACGGCACTCGAGGACAGCTTCGATATACCAGACGTAGGCCTATATAATACGATTTAACAGAACTATATATTATATCCAAACAAGCCTTAGTGATGAAGTTGAAGATTATATATAATATTTATTTAAAAAAACACTTAGCTGTCTGACATTTCCCTCTGGAAACAGCTGGTTTCCCCCAGAGTGGCGAGGACCTGTATTTGGACCGGGATGGCACGGTTCCGGCGCGTTGCCTTCTCTACTGGACCCAATTCAGTACATAGATCCACGAGCTCAGCTTTAGAAAATCTAAATCGGTATATCAGCCAGTCATCGTCATGGTCCCTGAAGTCTCTTTCTCTCCTGATTCTTCCATTAGGGGTCAGTCCTCCTGCAGGGCCAGCAGGGCCATCATGCAGCATTACGCACGGGGTCACTGCAGTATTTATATGTTTACAACAATTTGTGATTGGTAACACCTTGACAACACAGCAATACAATCTGAAGACGAAAGAAAGTGTAATAGGCAAACACACTTTTCTTCATGAAAGTTTTGTTAACAGTTTTAAAGTTCGGACTGATAACGAGGACATTAAGGGTAAATATTGCATGAGAGCTTAACGACTGTATTTTCAGACTTTGACATTTGATGATATATGCATAGTTTTAAAGATATATATTTAGTTATTTACACTGTCTTCTGCCGTTATCTAATGGTAGGGTATTTGATGATATCCTGTATTCCATGCAGTCGGGCCATCTCCTCCTCCTGCGCTCCGTAGAGGACAATGTGACGGTGAGACAGCGCCGATTACATATTAAGCGGAGGACCGCACATTCTACCATCAAGTTTGTTTTTTATAAATCACAACCTTTGCGTGGGATGTGGCGTATGCACGTTTTCAGCCCCGTTTTGTGCGTACGCCACGTTTATAAATGAGACCCCAGGGCCTCTCCTAAGTGGAATGCAGCCATCATTAATGGTTTAATACCAGGGTCTCTCCTAAGTGGAATGCAGCCATCATTAATGGTTTAATACCAGGGTCTCTCCTAAGTGGAATGCAGCCATCATTAATGGTTTAATACCAGGGTCTCTGCTAAGTGGAATGCAGCCATCATTAATGGTTTAATACCAGGGTCTCTCCTAAGTGGAATGCAGCCATCATTAATGGTTTAATACCAGGGCCTCTCCTAAGAGGAATGCAGCCATCATTAATGGTTTAATACCAGGGCCTCTCCTAAGTGGAATGCAGCCATCATTAATGGTTTAATACCAGGACCTCTCCTAAGTGGAATGCAGCCATCATTAATGGTTTAATACCAGGGCCTCTCCTAAGTGGAATGCAGCCATCATTAATGGTTTAATACCAGGACCTCTCCTAAGTGGAATGCACCCATCAGTAATGGTTTAATACCAGGGCCTCTCCTAAGTTGAATGCAGCCATCATTAATGGTTTAATACCAGGGCCTCTCCTAAGTGGAATGCAGCCATCATTAATGGTTTAATACCAGGACCTCTCCTAAGTGGAATGCAGCCATCAGTAATGGTTTAATACCAGGGCCTCTCCTAAGTGGAATACAGCCATCAGTAATGGTTTAATACCAGGGTCTCTCCTAAGTGGAATGCAGCCATCATTAATGGTTTAATACCAGGACTTCTCCTAAGTGGAATGCAGCCATCAGTAATGGTTTAATACCAGGACCTCTCCTAACTGAAATGCAGCCATCAGTAATGGTTTTGAATACACCTGTGCTTTTCTTACTATGACATGTCAACATGTCTGCTGTGAAAAAGGTCTATAGCTTGTTGGATTGTTGGTTAGCTAGCTTGCTAATTCCACCCAACATTAAGGTGACCAGATTACTGAGACAAAATCCGGGGACATTTTCAGTTCAGAAGCCAAAACAGGTCATGATTTTTATCTTTGTAAACTTAAAACAGTGACACTGCCCCAGGGGCGTCAATAGACCTATTGGGGGGGGATTCTATATGTGGAGTAGTTTTGGAGATATGCCTCTTTGTAATTATGACATATTCTTTTTTTTATTTTTATGGCAAAAAAATATTCCCCAAAATAATGCATATGCCTATTTTTGAAAAGTAAGTGATGTAGTACAACCAGCAGAACACTAATTATGTGTGAGGTAAATTTAGAGACATGTCTATATAATTATTAAAATATTAAATGTTTTAGGCAAGAAATATTCCCCAAAATTAGGCATATGCCTATTTTTGAAAAGAAAGTGTTGTAATATAACCAGCAGAAGACTAATTATATGTGACGTAAGTTTAGAGACAACTCTAATTATTAAAATATTAAATACTGATGGTGATGGTGCAGTGGATATGACCCATGCCTTTGGGGTGGGAGATCTGGGTTTGATTCCCACTGCGATACATCAACCAATGTGTCCCTGAGCAAGACACTTCACCCCTAGTTGCTCCAGAGGCGTACGACCTCTGACATTCAGTATATAGCAATTGTAAGTCGCTTTGGATGAAAGGGTCGGCTAAATGACATGCAATGTAATGTTTTTGGCAAATAATCCCCAGAATTATGAATATAATGTGTGTGTTCAGGGGACAGGCAGCTAGCAGATAGTGAGGAGGTGTTTGCTGTATGTGGCAAAAAAATGTGTAGCCTAAAAAATGCATCACATCACTTAGAGCACCTTTCACTTTCAGAACTACAAGTTTCAACCTGAGACTGATCTGTATACAGTATAGTGAATATTAGTTATACTCAACCTATTGTGGCAATACGAGTGGCCTATGACACTCGAGAAGCTAAAAATGTCCGACAACGCCACTTGGGATAGGCCCAAGACCTTTAAAGCAGACAGATTTGTTCTCAAAATCAGGGGTCAGAGACAAGTAATTATAAAAATATACAATTGTATTTAGTTAGATAGGTTTTAAAATAGCAATATCTTTTCTGTTAAAAATGAATAGGTAAGTAATGATATTAGAAAAAGATTTCTTAAGATCAGATCGTGGTCACCACTACATATTTTCTTGTCTTTGTTTTTGGTAGTAGTTGTGTTTGGTGTAGTTTCATCGTCCATACGACTGATTTATTTTTGTGGGGTCCTCTTCGTGGAACGGATGATTAAGTTAGACTCAATGTTTTCTGTTGAGATGCTGAAGCACTGACTTTGTGCTTTTATTGTGGTAAGCTAGTTAGATTTTGCAGTAGACACACTGTACAGAGTTTTAGTTTTAATTACGTTTGAACTGATTCCAAACTTTGGACACTTTCTGTCTCTTCTCTTGGCGCCTTACGCTCTTTCTTCATTTTGTAATCAGTCTTCATGTGTCGCCAGCAGCGTCAGCCCGGTGTGCGACAGTAATAATCCTCCGTGCGGAAACACCGTGAGCAATACAACATTTGTAACATTCATTAAACAAAGCTGTGAGGCAAATCATTTTGCATCGAGGATTTTTAGTAATCAAATTATTCAAGTTACTCGAGTAATCGTTTCAGCCCTAGCTCGTTGTTGACCTTACTACGGTAGGAAAGATGCGTCGTTTGTGATTTAATAACATTTCTCTATGGTGTAATTGATCCCGGTGTGCCAGTTTAGCTGGTGATCATGTTAACTGGTGATATTTGCATAAAATCTGTGAATATTCAAAAAGGCCCTGCCTACTTTTAAGAGCGTTCTGCTCTGGCTCCGCCCCTGAGTGTCAGAGGTTCACATTTTCACCAAGTGTTTGCAAGTCAGACAAAATAATGGATATTGCTGAAAACATCACCAGTTTGTGTAATTCATGTCTGTTTAAGCATTGTCCACACAAATACAACACATAATGTATAAACGGAAAAAAAATAAGATGAAACAACGCACTAGAGATCTAGCTGGGATTCAAACCTTGGATGTCACGGACAAAAGAAGTTAATGGACTAACGTCTACATTGTCTATACCACCACAATACACACCAAAGCCTGCAAAGATTTAGTGGTTTCTATCTATATATTGGACTTTTATTGGATTTTTAGTCTAAGTTAACACAGGTTAACATATGAGAGAAATATACGCCCAGGTTAACTGGTGATATCACAATTGGTCCACAACAGTCTCTTTCAACCTTTTGCCACAAGTCAACTGATTATAGTTGTATAGTTGTTTTTTTTTAAACACAACTATAATCAGTTGACTTGTGGCACAGGTTGAAAGAGACTGTTTGTGCTGAGATAGGCCTAAATAAATGATAATAATGAATAAGTGATAAATGATCACATTTGCGCATGACTGACGTGTTTCATTTTTACCCCCAAAACAGAATAAAGTGTTAAGTGGGGTCATGCCAGTTTGTTGTACATCAGTTAGGTTTTGGTATGTGAGGCAAAGATGAACCTGCTTTACTGTTTCCAGGCTTGCATTTGCCCATGTTAAATTGTGATATCACCAGTTAACCTGGGCGTATATTTCTCTCATATGTTAACCTGTGTTAACTTGAGAACCTTGAGGAGACCATTTAAAAAAGCTTTCAACAGCTGTAAAAAGGTTGAACAGTAACAGTACAACAGTTACAGTAGTAACAGTGGAGCAATACCACAGATTCATAATTTCAATCTAAAATGTGCAGATTGATCATCAAATTTAGACTTTGAAAATATATTTTCAGCCCAGGTTGCCTTTGCCATGGGATGCTGTGACATGTTGAATGTTGCAATGTTCAGGAGAGACAGGCATGCAACCGGGCCCAGATGGCAACGGGCCAGTTAAGCCCTGCTCCTCTCGCGCCTGTTGCCATGGAGATTCCCATCAAGTGCTTTTTGTTCCTCACAGCTGATCAAGAGGAAGTGTGTGGGTGTGTGTGTCTGTGTGTATGCTTGTCTGTCTGTGTGTGTGTGTGCGTCTCTGTCTGTCTGTCTGTCTGTCTGTCTGTGACTTCAATGTAAACACATGGGGCACTTGCTGACATGACTGCCATTGTCTTCTTGGGAGGACAGTCTCATATCTTGTCTCGCCCCTTAAAGCAGTCTGGCAGTCCAACAAAAGTAGTCAATTGGTTTATGGCAGACCACCTAACTGTCATATTCACACATTTGCAGATTTGCAGCATCCATGTTACTCAAGATATTAAATTAAAATGTTCAATGTTCTCTAATCCTTTCTGTGAAGGGTCCCCCCTGGTCTTTTGATTCAAAGTACAAATCAGTAGGGGTGACTAAGAATTTACATAGTCAAATTAGAATTGTCAAGTCTTGCCTCTTGTTAATAATCACAAATGTGTTTTTATATGCATTTCATTACATACAGTCAGGTCCATAAATATTGGGACATCGACACAATTCTAATCTTTTTGGCTCTATACACCACCACAATGGATTTGAAATGAAATGAAGACTTTCAGCTTTAATTTGAGGGTATTTACATCCAAATCAGGTGAACGGTGTAGGAATTACAACAGTTTGTATATGTGCCTCCCACTTTTTAAGGGGCCAAAAGTAATGGGACAGATTAACATTCATGAATCAAACTTTCACTTTTTAATACTTGGTTGCAAATCCTTTTTAGTCAATTACAGCCTGAAGTCTGGAACGCATAGACATCACCAGACGCTGGGTTTCATCCCTGGTGATGCTCTGCCAGGCCTCTACTGCAACTACGTCTTCAGTTCCTGCTTGTTCTTGGGGCATTTTCCCTTCAGTTTTGTCTTCAGCAAGTGAAATGCATGCTCAATCGGATTCAGGTCAGGTGATTGACTTGGCCATTGCATAACATTCCACTTCTTTCCCTTAAAACCTCTTTGGTTGCCTTCGCAGTATGCTTCGGGTCATTGTCCATCGGCACTGGGAAGCACCGTCCAATGAGTTCTGAAGCATTTGGCTGAATATGAGCAGATAATATTGCCCGAAACACTTCAGAATTCAACCTGCTGCTTTTGTCAGCAGTCACATCATCAATAAATACCAGAGAACCAGTTCCATTGGCAGCCATACATGACCACGCCATGACACTACCACCGCCATGCTTCACTGATGAGGTGGTATGCTTTGGATCATGAGCAGTTCCTTTCCTTCTCCATCCTCTTCTCTTCCCATCACTCTGGTACAAGTTGATCTTGGTCTCATCTGTCCATAGGATGTTGTTCCTGTAAATGGGATAATGAGGGAATAACACACACCTGGCCATGGAACAGCTGAGCAGCCAATTGTCCCATTAATTTTGGTCCCTTAAAAAGTGGGAAGCAAACTGTTGTAATTCCTACACCGTTCACATGATTTGGATGTAAATACCCTCAAATTAAAGCTGAAAGTCTGCAGTTAAAGCACATCTTGTTCGTTTCATTTCAAATCCATTGTGGTGGTGTATAGAGCCAAAAAGATTAGAATTGTGTCGATGTCCCAATATTTATGGACCTGACTGTACATTCAGGGCTTGACATGAACGTATTTGCTCACTGACCAGCCACTCTGGCTACAGTGATGAAATATTCAGCTGTGATAAGGTTGTGTGTAAAGCTCCTTTTTATGAAAACATGCAACCGATTGAGACACAGACATTAAAAGAGTAGCTTCGTATAGCGTAAGTGGTGCAGAGTTCAGGGTCACCCCTACAAATCAAGAGGGTCATAATGTTTTATACACCCCATATATAGCACAGGAATAATGACACTACACAATTCAATTGCTAAATTAACTGGAGGCCATATTATCTGCTGGAAATTAGATTTTCCATGCTGAGCAATCTTCTTCAAGATGAGCTCCACTAGAGCTCTGACAGTAAAGCCAGGGGACCCAATCAACACCTGGTGGGCAACAGTGGCTCCATGGTAACACAGGAGATGAAAGACATGTCTCAACTGGACTATTAGCTGTTCAGAAAGAAATCCTCAAAATATATAATGTTCGTATTTTAAAAACAAAAATGTTACAAAACAAACGATGGTAACACTTTCTATGAAGCCTCTCTATAATGGATTATAACGCATTTATAATGTGTTATACTCTGCTTATAGCTCTGTATAAGTATAGTTATAAGCACTCATAAATATTCAAAATTCTTTCTAACAATAATCACAACAAATTACAAAGCATTTTTATAATGACTTATAGGGTTAAATATCATAATATTCTATAATTGCTGGTCACTCACTGTCTTTTTTTTTCAAGCATATGTCTATAATGCACTCACAGTGAATGCCTTAATATATTTTTTAATCAGTTTCACAATATATTAGAGAATGATCTGGTTTTATAATGGTGGCACAGAACGACAAGGAAGTAGGGACTCATTTCCTATTTGCTCACATGCTGTATCTAATGTGTTTGGCTGGATATTCATAATTCCGTTCGTGCTGACATGCATAAGAAATAACTGTAAATATGAACTGTTAAGTGACCAATGTACTACACAGCCAAGTGTCATGGAAATATTACTTGGTTCTGATTAAGATTGTCATCATTGCTTTTATATTAAAGTTTCTATGCAGACATAAGACTAACATTTAAAAGTGTCATCATTTTTATGCAAAAAGGTGCATGGGCTTTAAACGAGTATATGTGCATTGGTTCAACCAGTACAATAATAACGTGAACTTTACTATTTTGCTACAAGAATACATTTAAACAGAAATAAATTTATGTATTTAGGTTATTAATTCAACTGTGAAAGATGGCTTCAATGCACTGCAATAAAAACAAATGCTGTTAAAGCTTTAGTGCTGAACTTTCTGACATTAATGAACGTCCATTACATTTAAGCCATTACCTAATGAGTTGCTACAAAGCTATTTAAGACTATCAGCTCCACACAACTCTCTCTGGATTTCTCAGTAGGACTATGTTCAGAAGATTGGGGCTTCCGGTGACTTCTTCTGAAGTGTCCATCAGGTTTTTTTAATCCTCCGTGTCCTCCTTTGTGTGGCAGTCGGAGTGATTGCCGCCGCCTTGTAGGGGTAACACAGTACTTAGTCTGGGGAGGACTGAGCGAGACGGGATCTAGGTCCCCCACACCCAATTCCTATGGCCTCAGTGTCCAAATAAATGAGCAGGTTATCCACCGTTTTCACCGCTGAGTGAGCCCAACACTGCCCTGCTTTACGTAAACCTAGCTAAACAGGCGAGGCGCCCCTACCCCCAGGTAAGTAATATATATATATATATATATATATATTGTTTACTGTATAGGTTCACGGTTAACAATCATTAATGAACACAACCCTTTTTATGTAAAGATAACATACATTATACGAAACAAGCATGCTATTGCGTTCAGTGACTATGTTCAGACTACTTAAGACCACAAAGTTAACCTTTTACACAGGCCAAAACTCTCCTCAAAAATATGATTACCTCAGGACAGGCATTTTACATGAAACCATTGTCATTGTTAAATTCAACAGTGGTTAAACACACAAAAAACGTTCCTTTCCAGTTTGGGTGTTGTCAGTATGAATGAGTTTCTGTCTTCTTTCTTAATCTTCAGCAATATGAGGGCGTGTGTATAGGTTGTGTATATGCACCAGTGTTAGTACCAGCGCCGCTGTACAGTCCAGTTCAGTTCAGTTCACTAGGTGCTGGTGTGGTGTATGTGTGAGTGCACAAGCGCAGCGTCAGTTACCGGCAATTTCCACTGGATGCGGAACGGCTGCGGAACGTCTTTGGAACGTCGACGGAGTCATTAGGTTTCCATTAAAGTCAATCTGTGTATTTCCACTGACTGCAGAACGTCTGCGTCCCTACTCCGTCCCAGTTCCGTCAGTCCGCAGCCCTCCGCAGCAGATACGCAGAGCTTCTATTTTTGACGGACGACGGAGAGCTCCGCAGCAATTCAGCACACGGCAGATAGTGCGGGACAGGAAGTCGAGCACAGAAACAAAATAAATATCCGGTTAATTTTCAAAATGAAATACACCTTGCTCACGGCGAATCATATTTCCCTGCACTAAGAGCTTAGATCGGGCCCAAAAAAAATCAAGCCTGACCCAGCCCGAGCCCGTGCACGTTGTGTCCGAGCCCGGCCCGGCCCGACACATTAACTGGAATTATGAGCCCGAGCCCGATTTCAACCCAACACTTTTTTAATCCGTGGGCCGTCATAACTGACGTTCTCAACTACAATTCAGAGTTGTTTGAACTGCAGAAATCTGTTTAAAATGATCTTAATGAATAATGCAACAAGAGCGAAGCATGTAAACTGCGCTGTTTGTTTATTCAGAATGGAACGGATCGCAAATGGATCTGAATGAAGAAACGTAAAAAACTCAACGTATTTCTCTGTGAGGGCTTGCCCGCTTGCCTAGCCCTCAGGGGTAGCTTATGCTTGGAGAACTAACAAAAGATGACGTTGAAGGCTGACTACCATCTTTTCTGCCTTGGCGAGCCTGCTTCATGTGTCTCTTCATCATCCACGTCCCCGTTTTATTTGATGTCATAGGCGAACAGCGGCTGCACTTAATGCACTCAACAAAGCCGACACATATGTTGTCACTTCCCACGACTTGTTTAAAATGGCTCCATAACTCAGACTTTCCTCCAAATTTGCTCAAAGGTAATTGTCCCGTTTTTCTTTTTTTCTTTACATCCTCAAGCTCCATGTTGCACTTAAGCTCCACAATACAGGCCCGCAGTCACGGTGTGATGCGTGCGAGAGGAGGAGACTCCGCGCATGACACATGTTGCATTTTGTAACTGTAGTCCAACTTGTGTAACTTTTTGGACACATTTGTTACTTTGGCCTAAATAGATAATAGTTCTGATTATGGCACCGCTTTCTCCCCAACCAATTAGGCTAAAGTAATGATTAAAAAAAACACAAATGCTTGATCAAGGGTCCGGCCCGGCCCGGCCCGAGGATAGTGGCGGAAAATAACGGGCTCGGGTCGGGCTCGGGCAGAGAATCTAAACTCTACCTGCACTACACCTTGAAAACACAGCAGAGTCGTTTCCCCTCTACTCCTCTGGATGGAAACAAACTGTTGTTGGTTTTGTGGTTCTATTCTACGTGAATTCGCGAGAACTTGTGGGTCCTCGTGACTACAGCTGTCAGTCACGGCCGCAGCCGTTCCGCAACAAATCCGGACCTGGTGGGTATTGACGGACGGCGGAGCACGCAGCAGACACGCAGCGGAGCCGCATCCAGTGGAAAGCCCCGGTTAGTCCAGTTCACAGTTTGGCTCCGACTGCGCACATTATCTTGTGTTGTCAGTGTTTATAGTATTTATATAAGTGTGGTGCAGATATTACCCACGAACAGCAGAGATCGCACCTGAAGGTTGTCTGATGGCTGGCAGGGTAAACTTCCTAAGGAACTAGTCGCACCAGCGGAGGAAAAGCCGCCGTTTCCCTCTGCATGCAGGATGGCCCATAGCTACAAACTTGAAATTGCATCTTCCCACGCAGTTCACACACGGAGCGGGGAAGGGGTGGTGGTAACGTTCCAGCACGGCACTCCTCGATTTCCACAAAGTTCAAACTAGCTCTTACTAAACAAAACTCTTGTAAGGCTAACTTTAGCACTTCTAGCCACCTACGATATGAACGCCAGCACTAGACTCACACTTGAATGCTCTTCCAGCCGTCTTCCTCCGTGTAGCTAGTCTGTGTCTGCACATCGCTCTGCAGCTCCGTTAGAAGCTAAAGCTAACACTCACTTTTGTTCACTGAAGCTTGGTTTCGTCGCTCACACGGTCGAAATAAACGGGAAACCAAAACGTAGCCGCTTTACGGACTTTAGGACACGTTATATATGTGACTTTTTAAGTACGACTTTTTTTAAGTACAACTTTTTTTAAGTACGACTTTTTTTAAGTATGACTTTAGGCGCCGCAGTGTAGCTCCACACCGCTACTCTTCTGTCCTAGCCGCTCGTCCGTCACTCACACATTGACTCTGCTCGAGCAACCCCCTCCTGCGCATTCACCTCAGCTCAACTCTTAAAGGACCAGCAACTATTTGTACCTGCTACATTCCCCCCTGCGAAACCCTGCCATGCCATCCAACAACCAGACGATAGTGCGATCTCTGAAACAGGACAAAGGAAAGTACAACATGTTAGTCCATATAACAGTACCCACAGGTAAGGTCTTAACACATACAGGAAGATGCCACAGAAAAGTGGACAATAATAGAAACTCTGAATTATAACACATCACTGCTTAATACTCTAATACATCAACATGCATCAAGGTAAGCATGAAACATTCGCAGTTCCACACCTTACTTCAAAACATAATCCCTCCTGAATCTACAGGGAAGTGTACCCCTTGTCTGTCGTTAAGACCATCTAGGTTCAAACACACTTTCACTTTCACTCTCTGCATCTGACCCACCTGTAGTTCCCTGCTCTTCATGCATGAGCCTAAAAGTTTCCCCTATGGACCCCCCATCAACCCGACCCTCCTCACTTAAGTGTCCTCCACTATTCTCTATTCCCCATGTTTGTGTTGGGCGTGTGTGTAGTGGCAGGGATGCAAATGATGTTGGGACAGTCAGTGTCAGTGTCCGGGTCAGTGTCTTTCCTGGGCTGGTGCCTGCCTAAGGGACGTGGTGGTGACTGGAAGGTACAGAGCCTGAGTTGGTTTCTGTGAACAACTTTTGAGGGGCCTCCTTTCTCAGGGTGGATAGTGTAAACAGGGATGTCCTCGTGGTTCTGTTTGACCACAATGTAGGGAAATGGCTCCCACTTGTCTCCAATCTTATTTCTGCCCCGATGGAGGTGATTGCGTAAGAGAACACAATCTCCAGCTCTCATTAGGGCCCCAGCAGCTCTGCGGTCGTAGGCCCTTTTTCTTCTTCTGGACATGTCCTGCACCGCAGCTTTAGCAATCTCCACTGCTGTTTTGAACTTCTCGTGGTGAGTCTTTCAAGTCATCAAGATTATCCACTTCTTCTTCCTCCAGGTCCTTTCCCCCTAAGATGTCCATCGGCAGCCTGGGATCCCTGGCGAACATCAGGTAGAAAGGGGAGTAACCCGTAGAAGAGTGGATGCGGCTGTTGTAAGCCAATGGCGAGCTCTTTCTTTTCAGCAGGCAAAGTCCTCAGCATTTCATGCATGGTTCTATTGAACCTTTCGCACTGGGCGTTGCCCTCAGGATGGTAGGGGGTGGTGCGGCTCTTTCCCATTCTGTAGATCTTGCACAGCTCTTTTATCACATTAGCCTCAAAGCAGCGCCCTTGGTCGGAATGCAGACGTGCTGGGCATTCATAATGGACAAACCAGTGTTTTATGAGGGTCTTGGCTGTGGTGTACGCAGTTTGATTCTTGGTCGGCACAGCAACTGTAAACCGAGCAGGGGTGTAGTCCATTGCCACAACTTCAAGGGGCGCCATAATTTTGGTACAGGTCATAGGGGCCTTGATCTTGGGAAATACGTCTTTCGCCAGAGTACAGCATTTGCATTCTCTAATCCAAGCCTGTACATCTTTGGTCATAGTCGGCCAGTAATAACTCCGCCTCATGAGTTAAAGGGTACTCTGTTCTGCGAAATGACCACTGTGTTCATGCTGACTTTCAAATACTCGACGCTGCAGACTCTCTGGGACAATTAACTGCCAGATTTCTTCCCCGTCTCTTGGATTACTGACCGACCGAAAAAGGACTCCCTTCTGAATGCTCAGTCGCTCAAACTGTTTGGCGAGTCGGCTCATTTTTGGGCCCATGTTCCTCATTTCTGACAGAGTGGGCTTTCTGTGGTTCCACACAGCTGAGTGGACAGGCTGGATGTCGGGATCCCGCTTCTGCTCCCGTTCTATCTCTGGCCAGTTGTAGCCACTCACAGTTCCCTTTATGACGTTCTGTGTAGCCTTTTCCATCTTGAGTACACCGGTCTTCTCTTCGGGCCCCGGCCAGAGACAGGCACGCACCTCATCCAATCCCATGTCTTTCCCTGAATCTTCCTCATCTGGCTCTGTAGTCGCCGGGATTCTTGACAAGATATCAGCATTCATATTTTGATGCCCAGGCCTGTAACAGACTTCAAAGTTGTACTCTGCAAGCTGGGCTACCCAGCGTTGCTCTACTGCTCCTAGGTTGGCAGAACCCAGGTACCGCAGCGGGTTGTGATTGGATACGACTGTGAACTTGGAATACATTAAATATTCCTTAAATTTTTCAGTCATTGCCCATTTAAGAGCAAGCAGCTCTAACTTGAACGCACCGTAGTTCTTGTCGTTCTTTTCAGCCCCATGCAGACCCCGACTGGCGAAGGCAATGACGTACTCAACTCCTCCCTGCTTTTGGCTTAAGACAGCTCCCAGGCCCTGGAGACTTCCATCAGTGGTAAGGATGAAGGGTAAGCTAAAGTCAGGATAAGCAAGAACCGGTGGGTTCATCAGGCTACGCTTCAGCTCTTCAAAAGCATGTTGACAATCATCACTCCATCTGAACGGCTCTGCACGACCAGCGTTACCTCCCTTGCCGACCAGAGCATGGAGGGGGCGAGCTAGGTGGGCAAACCTGGGGACAAACCTTCTGTAGTAACTCATGAACCCCAGAACCTGCCTCACTTCTCTCACTGACTTAGGGGGTGTCCACGTCTCCAAAGCTCGCATCTTCTCCTGATCCACCTGGATGCCTTGAGCAGATATTATGTGGCCGAGAAACTTCACTACCTCCCTCAGGAGGTGGCACTTGCTGGGCTTCAGTTTTAGGCCGTGCTGCCTCAGCCTCTGGAACACGAGTTCAAGTCTCTCACAATGGGTAGCGAAGTCACTGGAAAAGACTATGACATCGTCCAAGTAGATGAATAGCACTTCAAATGTGAGATCGCCGAGCACCACGCCCATTAGTCGTTGGAACGTGGCCGGAGCGTTGCATAGCCCAAATGGCATCCTCGACCACTCGAACAAACCAAATGGAGTGGTGACTGCTGTTTTAGCCCGGTCTGCATCGTCCATGGCCACTTGGAAATAGCCAGAGGTTAAGTCCAGGATTGAAAACAGCTGTGCCTTCCATAATGCGTCGAGCGATTCGTCAACACGGAGCAGTGGGTAGGCGTCTTTGCATGTCACCTGGTTTAGCCTCCGATAGTCACAACAAAATCTCACACTGCCATCTTTCTTCAGCACAATCACGGCAGGTGAGGCCCAGGGGCTACAACTCTCTTCAAGAACTCCTTGAGAGACCAGATCTTGGATGTGTTTCTTAAACTGCTGGAAGACCTGAGGTGGAACCCGGCGGTGCCTCTGCTTAATGGGCGGGGCATCTCCTGTTGGTATACTGTGGGTAACAGAAGTGGTGTACCCAAAATCTGAATCACTTTTTGAGAACACATCCTGATACTTAGCCAATACATCTCTCACCTTATGGCACTGGATGGGAGAGAGCCCTTCAAGGCTAACTTGAACCGGGACAGGTAGCTGCTCTGTTTCACCCCCTTCAGCCTGGGTAAGGGCCGTTTCAATAGCCTTCACATGCAGCTCTGCCTCTTTCTCTTCAAACTCTATGAGTTCCTTCGGCAGCACCTGCTGTGGCTTATACGCTACCGCAACCCGTGACCTTGGTTTCAGTCTCACTGGCTTCTCACTGGAATTCAGCACCCGAATGGGCACCCGACCATCAGTGGTGTTAGCAAGCATGTTAGCAACTAGGAGGCTCTTTGGCAAGCTAACCCCGGAAGTGGCCTCCACTAACACTTGACAGCTTGCTTTCGAGGGCACTCCGCAACGACCTTCGAGGATACGTTCACTGAATGGGGGAATGGTGACTATCTCGCTTCCAGCCACTTTCACATAGCCTATTTGGTCACTCTGTCCGGGAATCCTAGCCTCCTTTCTGATGTTCGCCAGCACTCTCTGAACTTTGGCCTCAGTTCCCCGATACTTATTCATCTTCTTCACTCCGTCTGTGGCCACAAAAAGATCTTTCAGTTCACCCAGCAAATTCATCCCCAGGATACCAGGGAGGCCTTTCATCTCTTTCACGTCTGGGTTGTCATCTTCGAGGACCAACGGTCTTCCCCATGCACTCCACTTCTTCCTCCAGGCATCCAAGGAGGGGAATTTCGAGACCGTTTGCGGCGGTGACCTGGACCCAGTTGGCTGAGGACAAGGTGACGTCTCCAAAATGTTCTCGAAAGTAAGATTCCCGGATTGTGGTCACCTCCGACCCAGTGTCCAAAAGGCAGTCCGTCTTAACGCCTGCTATCTTCACTTCAACAGCCAAGCAGTTTCCAAAGGCACTTTCATTCAGGGCTCCGGGAGTGTTATTGAACTGCATCGCCAGGTGACTCCTAACTACAGGGGCATCTGGACTTGGGTGCTCCGCCCGTACTGGGTTGTTTCCCGCAGGCTCAGATGGCCCATCACCTCTGAACGGGGGGGCAGGTCATGCCTATAGCACCCCTGTTCAGAGGACAGCGTCTGCTCGTGTGCCCAGGCTCATTACACGTGTAGCAGATTTAACTGCCCCTCTTGGTTCTTCAACGGCGGGCTTCTTGCCTTCCCGTCCTGCCCTTGTATCCTGCTAATGCCTCTGCAACCCATCATCTGGAACAGTTCATCTTGGCGGATGGCTATCTTTTGTATTGCTTCATGCAGCGCCTCCATTGTCACCTGTGAATTAGCTTCATCGGTCGTCCTGGTAGCATTAAAAGCGCCTTTGGTGCGGGTACTGCTCTTCGCCACATCAGAAGCCTGGACCTCTTCCTCCTCAGACCATGAAATGGCATCTTGCATTAGCTCAGCGAAGGTAAGGCTCTCCTTTTGCTTTAATCTTCTCTTGATTTCTCTCCTCAAAATGTCATCTGCACCTGGGACGCGCTTAGCATCTCTGCGCTGACTCCTCTTTGAAGAAAAAGATAAGAAAACGTTTGGGACAAGGGCAGGTTTATTTTGTCACAGGATACAGCTCTCTAGCAAATCCAATAAAAATTATAATACACTCAAATTGGAATCTTATCAAATGACTATTCTTAGGGAAGTTTTTCCTGCTTCTCCAAAGATCAGTTTCAACAGGGCCCCTTCATTATGGTATAGATTAGTGCCAAGCCATCTACCTGCTAATAATAGGAACACTTGGCTTCATCAACCAGGTACTTACAGATGTGGCCTTTGCAACCATTGTGCTAATATAAAGGAGTGCAAGCAATTCAGTGACTTTAAAAATCATAAGGTGTATGACATCAAAACATTTATTACCTGTAACACTACGTTTGTTGTGTACCGTTTATCTTGTACATGTGGTTTCTTTTATATAGGCCGGACAAAGAGACACCTGAAAGACAGAGTCTCTGAACATTAGTATGCCATTAGTAAAGCTAATGTGGATTATCCATGGGCTTTTTTAAAGTACATTTCACCAACCCAGACAGATTAAAACTATCATTGCAGAGAGAAACCTTCTATATACTGTATATACAGTAATATGCATACTACAATTTATCCAGGACTCATTGAAAAGATTCATTACCTTTTTATAGTTGTTCTCACTGTTATGCTTAGATGCTTTTACAAATAATTCTGTAAATGTATGTAGTCATATTTATTTTTGTTTGGTCTTTGCTCTGTTTTGCACAGCAATGTTTTTTCTTTTCTTTTTGTTTCGTTTTTTCTTCTATATATTTTGTAGAGCCATCCGGTGGTTATATGTTGCATTTGTCATCTTTGAGATCCCTGGCTGTGTGCTCAGGTGTTTACAATGAGCAGGTGTCTACTAAAGGGGAAACTGTGTCTTGAGGGATACACCGTGAAGAAGGCCGTATGTGCTGATACACGTGGGTTGCTGCCCAGGATTTGCGATATGAAATAGCCATTTAAATAAAGGCTTTTTAAATTTTTTGCAAGAAGAGTGTCTTGGACCTTTTTTCTCTTTTTTAAATTAACAGTGTTTAATTCTCCAAAATCTCCAGGCAAGGCATCTTTTCTAAATACTGTTGTCACAAGTGTAGTTTTCATCCAAGAGAAGCTATGTGAAAAGCGTTTGAATGTCTTCCAATGCCAAGGTAAAAGCAATCCTCTGGGTATTGAGATATTTAGTTGTCTAGTTGGAACACTCCCTTTGTTGTTGGAAAAAAGGTAAACAGAGAGAGAAAGAGAATGTCGTCAGCTGAACAATACCAACATTACTCTTGGTTTTTTTTTTTTTTTTCTGCCAACAGATTATAGCCAGCTCAGGCAATCGGAGCTGCTGTGTGTCCTGATAGAGTCTGAGCTGCCAATCACCAACACAACAGACTGGCATTGTGTGCGACGGGCAGTTGGACAGCAGCTATAGAAGCAGGTCGGACACACAGTGGGTGAGAACAATGGCTGGAGGTGCAGCCACGGTAGCTTTTCCACTGTGAGATCCAGCTGTCAGCGCAACCTCACCTCACTCACTCAAGGGGAGCTTTCCATGTTCTTTGAAACTTGGGCTGGGAGCACAGCTGAACTGCCAGGGACTGACACAATCATTTTACCACTAGTTCATAATGATTAGCATTTTAGGACACATTTGGGTGACACCTACCACGCCTGATTGCGGGGATTTTGAATTTAATTATTGCAATGTCCCTCCCCCGCTAAACTGTTTCCTGTAGCAATTCTCTTTGTAAGATTTTCAGAATCACAAAAAGAAATAATACTTATATGCAGTTGGATAACAAGGCAGAAGATATACGTGTGACCAGCAGAGCAAAAATAAAATTTAGCAGCCATTTAATACAATAGACAAACTAAAGAAGCAGCTGAGACCTTTTTTTTCCATCAAAGCAAAACAAGGTCACCTGAGGCAGTCACAACAAAGACCGTCTGAGCTCAGGCTGAAAATAAAATCTCACAGAACTAGACATGAGTTTTGTTTTTTCATCCCCACCTCCTCTGTCAGAATTAGATTACGGGGCACATTTTAAAAGGGCACCATGCACACAGGAAACGACCGAGCTAATGAATTCAGAACAATCCCACCCTGCCTGAAGGAAACACACGTCAGGAAGCAGGTCAGAAACCAGACAGCACGGCCACCTGCACCACCTACCAGACCATATACATGCTTAATGAGATACAACAGATTCTAGTATCTCTGTTGTCTCTCTGACTGTGCTTTAAATCCTGCTAAGATGTTGATAAGTGAAGCCCTTAAACCAACAAAAAAAGGTTATCCCAGAACAGATAGATTATGAGCTCTGGGGAGTAACCCGGTTATCATTCGCCTGATCCAATGGGATCATAGATAAGTGTTTCCAGGATTCCAAAATATATGCAGATTATTTTCTGTCATCGACTTTTATGTGTTGAGCTTTTTTTGCTTCTAGGTTGATTATCAGCAGGGGTTTCATTTCTCTTTATGCCAGAGAGGCCGCAAGGGAAGAGTAAGGCAGAGAGAGTGGGGGTTCATATTTATATATGGTAATGAGGGCGTAATTACTAAACCCAGCATTTGTTTTTAAAGAAGCCAGTATGAATGTAAGACAACAGCAATTCAGATTTCATGCGCATTCATATTTCTACACCTCTCTGCAGTGGAGAGAGGTGTGCGGATAGAGCAGGAGAGCAGTGCCAGATGAGTTCATTGTCTCATCTGATCGTTGTACTAATTAAACTCTCCCTTTGTATGTAGTAGCCTGCTGGACCTTCAGATGTCTGCCACACACCACAGAGACAGGACTGGACTGTGAGAGATCGATTTGTTGGTTCCTTGTAAAAGTATATATAAAGTTGAGTTGAAAAGGTTGAACATTTTGGTAGACCTTTCATCGCACCATTGTGACGAAAAGAGAGCTGAGCCAGAAGACAAAGCTCTCGATCTACCGGTCAGTTTTCGGAGTAGACCGCTGCTCCTTCACGTCGAAAGGAGCCAGTTGAGGTGGTTTGGGCATCTGGTAAGGATTCCCCCTGGGCGCCTCCCTAGGGAGGTGTTCCAGGCATGTCCAGCTGGGAGGAGGCCTCGGGGAAGACCCAGGACTAGGTGGAGGGATTATATCTCCAACCTGGCCTGGGAACGCCTCGAGATCCCCCAGTCAGAGCTGGTTAATATGGCTCGGGAAAGGGAAGTTTGGGGTCCCCTGCTGGAGCTGCTGCCCCCGCGACCCGACACCGGATAAGCGGATGAAGATGGATGGTTTTGATAGACTATACGTGTTACTATGGAGATATACGGCAATTTGGTTTAAAGTTAATGATTGGTCGCTGTTTTCAAGCCTAGAGCAGGTGGGTTCAGGTTTCGACTGGTGCGTAATTAGGTAAGAGCACAATCCTCTGTTATGCAAAGCGGTGGTACTCTTTTTAAAGATTTGACCGGAGAAAACCCAAGAATATACCGCAAAGTCAGACCAAGAACTGAAGGAAAATGAAAATTGAATGGAAGTACATAGGAGGGCAAAGCCAGGCTAGGTCTAGACCCCACTCTATAATTTACAAAGACCCACAACCGAACAAGCATTGTCAGGCTGTCTGGCAGGGCCTGCTGTGGTTCTTTGTCCCTTTTGGTGTTTTTCTCTGTGCCGCCTTGCAGGTCCATGGGCGGTGCCAAATCAGTGCAACTGGGAGCAACTGGCCAGTCTCCCAGGAGTCCTTGAAGGAGAACTCTGGGCAATTTTTACGTTAATCTGGATCGCTATAAATATGTGAGTACTGTCGATAGCCAAAAAAACGAACAGAATTGGCCTTAGCAAACTGGAGTTGCTGCAGCCAATGCCCAGAGCTCCCATGCATGCTCAGATTTAAACGGTTTACTGCATAACGTGTCTTACTGAAATTTTTGAAATCCATAAAATAATGAACGTTTCTCTTTACATACAATAACAGAAGATGGTAATCATTTCAAGAACGTTTTAGCTATCTAGGATTGTTTGATTGCTAATGTTAGCTCAAAATGCCATTCAAGTGACAGCCTTTGTTGTGTTTGATTGCTAACTTGTAGCTAGCAGTCATTTCAAAAACGTTTTAGCTATCTACGATTGTTAGATTGCTAAGGTTAGCTCAAAACGCCATTGAAGTGACAGCCTTTGTTGTGTTTGATTGCTAAATTGTAGCCAGCAGCAGCAGTCATTTCAAAAACGTTTTAGCTATGATTGTTTGATTGCCAACGTTAGCTCATAGACTGTGCGTAAAAAGCCATTAGCATCTTGGAGGCTACTTGTCGCAAAGTGACGCATTCAACTCACATCTGCACTCATCGCAAAGTGACGCATGCGCAAATCTGCGCTCGACTCACATCGGGCAGTGACACCTACTGCCGGTTGCTAGCTCGCCGTGCTAGCTGGTAGCTGCCGTCTGGGAGGGAGTGTGTTCAGCCAGGCTTCTGTGATAATCCACACGCAGCAGTTCCGTGTGTATTTATAGCATATATATCCATTTTGTGTGTGATCCATCTGGCGTTGGTGAGTAGGAGTATTGGCAGTGGCGATCTGTGTGTTAGTTTCCTTAGCCAGGCTAGCAGGCCAGATCGGCATCCCTGCTTCTGCTTCCTCCCTGCCCTCTTCGCTTGCCGCGGCAGACAACAATCCAACGAGTGCCCGCTGGTCTGGTGGATGTCCTCCAGAAAGCCGTTCGTGCCTTTCGCGGCGGAAAATTGTAGTTTATTTCCTTCCTTCCGTTGTGAACACCTCCGCTCTTCACTTTTCACACATGTTCCGATATGCACACTGTTTACCTTTTCCTGCTACAAGTGAATTCCCACAGCGCAAGGCTACAGCTAGCCTTCAGTAACGCTATTACTGTACAAGGTTTTCATGTAGTTACATAGTCACTGATACTGTCATAACCACTAGAGTGCTCAATTACCTATTTTTGAGGGGGAAATTAACTACAATTTTCCGCCGCTGCCAATACTCCTACTCACTACCGTTTTAGCTAACTGGGAGCGCAGGGCATTAGCTGCAGCAACTCCAGTTTGCTAAGACCGATTCTGTTCATTTTTTTTTGCTATTGACCGTACTCACATATTTATAACGATCAAGATTAATGTAAAAATTGCCCGAAGTTCTCCTTTAATATCTGGCTGTCAACCCACTTAGTGGCTCTCTCCAAACATCCAGAACCATATTTCTGTTTAGTTGGCTGTTGGTTGCAAACTGTGTATCTCTTGTGTTTTATCATGGCTCGTGAGCCAGGTCATGACAGACCCAGAAGAGAAGCAATGGTCTGTGTTTTTCACCTGAACATGAATGAAGCTTTTTCTGATCTGGAACTGATCTGGTTAAATATATTTGAATACTTATACAAATAAAGCTTTAAAATGTGTGTGTGTGTGTGTGTGTGTGTGTGTGTGTGTGTGTGTGTGTGTGTGTGTGTGTGTGTGTGTGTGTGTGTGTGTGTGTGTGTGTGTGTGTTGGACATCTTACCGTTGACGCAGATCTCATATGGTGAACACAGCCCGTTCTCAAACAGGCAACCTGTTTATAGAGAAGCACAAAAACCACAAACTGGTTAGCAGTTTGACAGAATATCTAGTTTACACAGACCTTTCCAACAGTGTGTTCTTTGGATCATTAAAGTTACTGGAACACTGTTTCTACAAAGACACATTGCTGTTCCTCGAGAGTCACGTGACGTAATGCAAGGAGAAGGCTGCTGAAAAGAGAGCTCTGCATTGCATTGCTACAATTCTCCTTTTGAAGATACGTAGGACATTTGTGCTCACCTTGAAGGAGAAACTTCGCGGAAATCAATAATGTCGAAAGACAAGAAGTCAACGGCCTTATTAAGAAGCATCTGTGCTCAGGCGGACCTGAAGCTATGCAAGGCAAACACCTGCAATTTAAATGTATTAAACAAAATAAAGGTGTAGTAAGGCTGCATTCATTGTGTCTCCCACGCCATTGGGACATGTTAGTTGCGTGCTGCTGTGTGGTTAATAAGCTTTCTTTTCACGGTTTAAAAGTTCAGATCTCCGAAATGACCACCGGAACTCTGAGTTGACTAAAAGACTGATTATTTTCCCCGCCAGGAGCTTCTTCTTCATGTGCTTTTTCTGTCCCTTTTTCTCTAACTAACACACACTCATACACCCTAATCTAAACATTATTTATGTATGTGTTTTAGTAAAAGCTGGTTGTGCAGGTCAGTGCTCGGATTCCCTCCTTCACTTTATAAATATGAGATTAATTAATTAAATAATTTGATATCTGTATTTTAAGAAAACACCAGAGTCCAGAGTGGTGCCCCATTTCTTATTAGTCAATTTAATAAAGTTATTAATGTACATATTTAAAACTTTATTAAATGTACAATATGTAAGATTTCTGCATTACAATGTCTACAAAAGAATTTACCTAGGTTATATATTTTTTTTGAGTTGTCTACTATTATATCTGAAATGTTTCCAACAATGTTCAAACCCAGAATTATCTGTAATTTTATTTCTGACACGGGACGTTTGGTTTAGTCGCCTGTCAGTGGCGTCGTTATAACCTTTGACCCTCTAGTTACTCTAACTTCTGTCAAAACACGGGAACCCAGATATGTTCCAGAGTAATTCAGTTCAGTGGGAAAACAACAGATAGAAGTCTGAGTTTAACTGAGCTACATATTATCTTAATCTCCTGCTGTTGCCACTACATCTCTACAAACCTAGCTCACGACTCTTACTACATCTACTAACCGACTACTACTACTACTACTACTACACATATTAAGCTACTTTATACCATGGTCTGGGTGAATACTCGATTCTGATTGGCTGCAGGGTGTCCATAAAAGTGTTTTAAGGGACCTACTAAAGTTCCAGTGAAACTGATTGTTTACAGTCCTAAATCCTAAAAAAGAACATGTGAATCTGTGATTTACAGTGTTGTAATGTAACAAAGTTCAAATACTTTGTTTCTGTATTTAAGTAGAATTTTCATGTATCTGTACTTTACTTCATTATTTTTATTTCCGGAAACTTTTACTTTTACGCAACTACATTTCCTAAATCAAACGTATACTTTTACTCCACTACATTTCCCCTCGTCTTCGTTACTCGTTACTACAAAATAAAATCAGAAGAAATTTGTTACACTGAAAAAAAGCAGGTTTGGCGAATCATTACTCCTACATTGCTGTTAATGCACGCTCCTTCCAGTTGGTGACCTGATGCCTGGCGGCAAAAAAAAAACATAGGCCAAAACCAGACAGTATATAAGAATGGACCAACAGAGCCTGTGTCTCTGGACGGAGACCAGTAAAGGATATCAGAATTCTCTTTCCCGGTGCTGGCTGAGCGTTACTGAGCAGCCTCCAACTGAGTTTGAAGACGTAGATGTGACGTGAGCAACCTGTCTGAAAGTGTGAAGTCTTCTGTTAGCTGTGCCAAGAGAAATCTCAATCATTCCCAATCTTACAGAGACGGAGAGCGTAGGTATAAGGAGATAACATAGGCACAGGCTAATTATTGCTAACTAAAATGCTAGTTAACATTAGTAATTAAACTTAAACAGCTAATGGAAGTCCAAACTGCCTGTGAGCTTCTCCTGTACTATACAGTAATTCCTCTACTGTGCGACAGTAAGTCACTTGGTTATGACCCAATCGTTAGCCTATTTTTAAAATCGTCTGCTACGGAGCCATCACGTGAGGTACAAGGTAATGGAGCCTTTTATACATTGTTGTGTTTCTTTAGAAATAAACAACGGACAAATAGAGTCTTTAAACGCTTCAGATGTAAAGTTATTCTCTGTTAAAGTGGCGCCAAAATGAATGGCAGTCAGTGGGATGCTAACGGGAGGTGATCGCTTTGTAGCATCAAAATGGCGCCATAGGAGGTTTGAGTTCTGAAGCGAAGCTTACCCGCCTTGGGTGCAGGCCCTGCCGCCATGGTAACAGATGGAGCTAACACACACGCTGTAAGAAGTTACACTCTCAACACCACAGGATGGAGCTAGCACACACGCTGTAAGAAGTTACACTCTCAACACCCCAGGATGGACCTAACACACACGCTGTAAGAAGTAAGTTACACTCTCAACACCACAGGATGGAGCTAACGCACACGCTGTAAGAAGTTACACTCTGAACACCACAAGATGGATCTAACACACACGCTGTAATAAGTTACACTCTAAACACCACAGGATGGAGCTAACGCACACGCTGTAAGAAGTTACACTCTCAACACCACAGGATGGAACTAACACACACGCTGTAAGAAGTTACACTCTGAACACCACAAGATGGATCTAACACACACGCTGTGTTGGGGACCAAAAAGCTGGTTAAATCCGATTTTAACCAAAGGCATCAGATTAAACTGACCTCTGGATACATGACACACATGTGCTCAGAGACAAAGGAACATTTGGCCAAGACAAAGGAATCTTGGCCTGCATGTAAACCCCAAAGCCGGGGTAATTCACACCTCTATGCGAAAGTGCCAGCCAGAAGGGAAACGCCTCACAACGGGCAGGAAGTCAAAGAACTAGAAGATTGTAGTTAGAGATGTTCCGATACCGATACCAGTATCGGTATCGGCTCCGATACTGCCTAAAACGCTGGTATCGGTATCGGGAAGTACTGGAGTTTATGCACCGATCCGATACCACATAATAAAGCCCTAAAGAAAATCTACGTTAAAGTAGTTCATTTATGTTCTTTTTCCGTTATAACCGACTGTCAAACTGGAGATTAAAAGAAAGTTCCACGACATTCATTGTTTGTGTTTGTTCATGTTTTACAAAGAGTTTAACCTGAACCAGACAGACATCAAAGATAGAAATAATATCACATCCATATGGGGATAGTAGTATACAGCTGTTATATCATATCACATCCATACAGAGATAGTAGTATACATTTGTTAAAACATAATAAAATATATGACCCACTGGTATCGGATCGGTACTCGGTATCGGCCGATACGCAAGTTCAGGTATCGGAATCGGTATCGGGAAGCAAAAAATTGTATCGGACCATCTCTAATTGTAGTCTTCACCCTTTCAAGAGTTTTGAGTCTTCCTATTGGTTCAGCGGGACCATAAACACAGCAGGGGGTCTTAACCTATAAATAACCTGATCCTAGGAAATTCCCTCGTCTTCACTTGCAACTCCGTTGCTGAAAGGAGGCGCGCAAGCGCTTGTGCTGAACTTCCATTTTCTGGAGAAAGCGGATTTTATTTCGGTGGATTCTTGAAAACGCACCAGTGTTTTCATATCTGCAGTGAGAAGGAAACACCGTTTTTCTTCTCAAAGTCGACTAAACTTGCCCCTTGCTGCTTTTTTGGAGGGAAGTTTCTCCGTGGCTGCTGACGAGCGCCAGGGACCCGCTCTGTTTCATTTCTGTGGAAATCTATGGACAGAAACAAACGGACTGAACACACCGTAAGAAGGCTTACGTCTGGGCAGAGATAAGTAGTGTGTTTATTAATGAGCAAAGGGTTCGCTGCCATTGTTGCCATTAATGTGATGTGATTTAATCATGTACTGGTCCATATGTGATTATTAATCTGTTCTGTGAATGTATCAATAGATCATGGTACCGTTGATGTTGTGTTAAGTAGCTGGTTAAAACCATAAGCGCTACCTGCTAAATCACTCCTTTCACGGAGGTTTAGTTACTCTCTGCAATAGAATCGCGAAATCAGCTGTTAGCCACTAGAGTGGTTATAATGACCAAAGTTTCCCTCAGTAAGTCAAAAGTCTCAGTCTGTCCTAACTACACGTGTGGTCCAGACCTGAGTAGCTGAGGGGGACTGGGTTATTATCGATAACTAAGATCAGAGTGTTTTCCCTTCTTTACCCTGTCTCCTTTTACTAATTATACACACACACACACCTACACGGACACAAGATAGCTTGTAGCTCCCGAGCTAACGGTGCTAGCTTCACACGTGGAGTCGGCATCACCTTGTACAGAGCTAACACATGACCTAGCATACTAGGCTAAGTGTGTGCGTTGCCTAGCAACCCCCTCGGCTTCTTCAGCCCCTCCCCGTGCACGCAGCACCACTACCGCCCTCTTGAGGCTAAATAGTTTTGTGCAGCTCACAGGAGTAGCCAGTTTGGTTTTTGTGTTAGGACTACATTTTGACACCGCCCCTCCTCTTCCGCTCACACACACACACACACACACACACACACAAACACACACACACCCACACCCACAGACGTGTCCATGCTGCTTTGTTTTTTGCTTTGTTTTGGTTTTGATATGGTAAAAGATATATAAGTTTATTATTGAAGGATTATTGATTAGCTACTGATAATTGTGACGTAAATATATCTTATACTTAATTAGCAGTTGCTTGCTGGTCGAACAGGTCCGTGCTTGGATTCACCCCTTCCTTTATTTCCTTTTTAAAGGATTACCACAGAAATGAGACTGTTCCACAGTCTGACTTGCAGGGTGGTGCCCCGTTTTGATTGTTTGTCGATTTTATACAGTTATTAATAACCATATTCATAACTTTATTAATATTGATAAAACATCTTTGATAATTTGCCAATGATCAAATCTGTACCCTACGAGAATCCTACAGCTGTAAGAAGTTACACTCTGAAGACCACAAGATGGATCTAACACACACGCTGTAAGAAGTTACACTCTGAACACCACAGGATGGAGCTAACGCACACGCTGTAAGAAGTTACACTCTGAACACCACAGGATGGAGCTAACGCACACACTGTAAGAAGTTACACTCTCAACACCACAGGATGGAGCTAGCACACACACACACTGTAAGAAGTAAGTTACACTCTGAACACCACAGGATGGCGCTAACACACACGCTGTAAGAAGTTAGACTCTGAACACCACAAGATGGATCTAACACACACGCTGTAAGAAGTTACACTCTCAACACAGCAGGATGGAGCTAACGCACACGCTGTAAGAAGTTACACTCTGAACACCACAAGATGGATCTAACACACACGCTGTAAGAAGTTACACTCTGAACACCACAGGATGGAGCTAACACACACGCTGTAAGAAGTTACACTCTGAACACCACAGGATGGAGCTAACACACACGCTGTAAGATGTTAGTTATATTGCCCCTCTGAACTAAACTTTGTTTCACAGTGAATAACGTTATCTCACATCCCGTTCACTGTTCAGGTCGCTACTTCAGGCTGCGGTCGACAGTAACGTTACACATCGTGGAACATATTGTTCGTAAAAGTCGTTATATTGTTTTGGGGACAATAACATGGCTGATAGCTAGCTTGTCTTGTTGTTCAACATACTGTCAAATTATTTTTACTGATTGCCAACTGTACAAAATGTGATTGACTTTGGATCTTGCCAGCATAACGTTAGCTTTCTGGCGAGTAGCTGAGCGGACTATAAATACCTCCCGTTGCTAAGGGAGGCAAGTCGGTCCTTCCTATTTCCTGAAGCCGTGACTAAGAACCTTATGGGATGGGAATGATAGTTCCAGGTATTAGTCAAACCCTCAGGAGTAACCAGGGAAACAGAGGTGTTGTAAAATGCATTAAAATAAAAAATGGTTTAAAAAAAAAACATTTGGTAATGGTATAAGGGTTAAAGGTCCCATTACATGGTGCTCTTTGGATGCTTTTATATAGCCCTTAGTGTTCCTCTAATACTCACTGCATGACAAATGGGATTTCCATCCCATAAATCCCCCAAATTTTCGGCAGTTATCGACAATTTACAGGCTGCGAACGTCACGTTCGTCTGTGCCACATATTGTCGGAAACGAACCATGACGTATGTGGAGAGCAGAGGTGGGTAGTAACGAGTTACATTTACTCCGTTACATTTACTTGAGTAAGTTTTTGAAAAAATTATACCTCTAGGAGTAGTTTTAAATCACTATATTTGTGAAGAAGAAACTGTACTCTTACTCCGCTACATTAGGCTACAATGAGCTCGTTACTTTTCTTTTTACCTCTTTGGTATTCTATGCGTCATTGTTTTTATCCCCCCGCGAATGCCCATTGACATATATATAAGCGTACGCCTCATTTTAATGTTTTATATTGACAGAGAGAGAGAGACTTCCGCTAAAGGCTCTACCACGTGACCGTGTTTTACCAATCAAACGGAGTTGTGCAGTCTCGTCTCGTCACCATACTCAAACTCAGCGGCGGGACAGGTTACCTTACAGTCGCAAAACAAAAATGGCAATGTCAGAATAAGCCGTCGGCAATGCAGACCCAGACGAGGAGGAACACCCCAGAGGCCAGATCAACATGTCCTGGATCTCTTTCAGTTACCCGGCTTCACCTAACCTAACCACCGCGGTCCCGCAAGCTGTGTCATGACTGTGGTTAACAACTAGTTCAATCAACCCAGGCTTTCCCAATCCAGCGGCGCGTGTTCACATAAAAGAGGTGATGTTTGCACAACATGACCAGTAGCCACATATTTTACATAAGAAGAGCAAACTATAATTCTACATAAATATGAAGAACACAGACACGGTTTTACAGGCAAAACGCAATACAGTCGCTGCTTCCTAAAACAGGACAGCTAGCAAAAAAAACAGGCGACGCTGTAGATGCGCACAACTCTTGAGGCTATCAATATCACTTCCCCACCAGTCAGGCACAAGATCTGACCATAATTACACCGGTACTTTCCATAAACTGTTGTTGCTTTAGCCTTTTATTTCAGTTGCAACTCTGGCAGTGGAATCGATCGTGAGAGCAAATAAAAAATATAAAAAATATAAAAAACATAATTCAAACCGCTGTGCGCATCACACACGGCAAATATACCCATCAGGGAATGTTAACGGGGCTGTCGGTCACTACATGTTTTTTGTATGAGCACACCCCTCTCTTTTTCTCTCTCCCCCTCTCTCTCTCCGCGCACCGAGCTCCACCTGATCTTCTAAGAACGGTGAAGCCGTTATCAGTGGAGGAGTATTGACTGGTCAGGCGTGCTTTTGCACCAGTTGATCTCTGATCTCCAACTTAACCTGCTCCCGACCAGGTTATGCGTCCAGCATAAGTTACCACGGCGATTGAACCCATAACAAGTGATCCACCTTTGTGATTGAAAGCATGTTTACCTTAGTAAAAGTGCCAAACAGCAGCTCCATTACCTTGTTCTAGTTCTGCCTGCAGAGCCTGGTTAAAAAAAGTTTAAAGGTTTGGAAATTTGTGTTACTTGTGCTTATTTATTTTTTATATATTATTATTATTTTATTGATTTTATTTTTAAGTACTTGAATTTACCTGGATTATTTTAATTTAAGCTATTTTGTAATTAATTAATTAATTAATTTAAATTTATTTAATTGATTGGATGAACTATAATTTGCCTAAATATAATTATTTTGCCTGATTGAATGCTTGTGTTAAAAAATAAATCAGACGTTACTCAACATTTACTCAGTACTTGAGTAGTTTTTTCAGCAAGTACTTTTTTACTCTTACTCAAGTAATTATTTTGATGACTACTTTTTACTTTTACTTGAGTCATATTATTCTGAAGTAACAGTACTTTTACTTGAGTACAATTTTTGGCTACTCTACCCACCTCTGGTGGAGAGCCCCCGCGGAGGTGTTAATGGATCTAATTAGAATATGAATAGGCACCTGGCCAGAGAAGGTCTGGCCTGGCTGGAATTTCCTCACTCGCTATTGGCTGAAACCACTACTTTTAAACAAGAACAATCTCTCGTGATTGGTTGACACGTCTGTCACTTGTTAGGCTGTTGGTCAACCTGGGCCATTATTATTATTATAATAATAAAATTATATATATTTATATTTATTTATGTATTATATATATTTATTTCATTTATGCTATGTTGTATATTCATGTCATGATTATCATAGTTAAAATGATTTGCCAGGAACGTGCTGTTTATTCAAAGATAGAGCTTTATTGACACAAAACACAAACACATTCAGAAAAAAAAACTGTGTAAAAAGCATCGGAGACATACAGCACACACAACAAATATCCCACGCTCACGAGAAGCAGCACCGTCCACACCTAATCCACGGCTGCCTCGGAGCTGGAGGTAACCGGCAGCATTCGGTCTGAATTCGGTCCATTTTGCAGACGTCTGTGGTGTGTTGTCCTGTATGTCTATGTGGCGCACTTCCAAATGCCCACCTCACCCGCAGCCAGCACACTCTGTCTCACTTCCAGCAGCTGTAAAATCAATCAATAAAAACAATCAGTACTGCATGATATGTATTTATGGCCACAACACACCTATGAATGCACCTGAAAAATATTCATATTAACCAAACGGATCTAATCTTACCCTCTTTTCTTCTCGACCGACTCCGAGCTGAACTCTTCACAGCTTCTGCCCGCGATGCCACATCTGGTTGTTTCTAGCTGAAGCTCCTGCGTGCTGTCTCGTAATATGTCTTACAGACAGCTGGAAAACAATTAAATGTGAGTGGTATGAATAAAAAAACATAAGTCACAGTAAAATTAAACAAGGAAAGATGAAAAAGTAAAAATTACTTACACACAATGGCGTCATTATCAGCGTCATGTAAATTTGGACTTGCAGACAGCTCCGAGCAAATACAGGTCACAGCCTCGTTATGAGGCGACGTTAGTCTGTAAAAAATAAAATAAAAAACTATGGTTAAGATCGGTATCTATTAACGTATCTATGTCCTTATACAGAAGAGTTAATGAAGTTCATTCAATGAAAGCATATTCTTTAAATCTTACCCTTGCTCCGGTTCGTAGCGCCTGCTACAGTTTGGGCTGGGTGATGTTGTTTGCGACTGCAAACAACATCACCCGCTCAGCTCTGCCTCAATAATGAATGGCGCTGAAAGCAGCCACAGCTCTGTGCTGCTCGCGTTTAAACTTGGTGGGGTTTAAAACATTACTGCCAAGTCTAAGTAGCCTGTTTAACATCCAAAGACAGTCACTGTACTTCTCAACAGTTAATAAACAATACAGACTAGCTCGGCGTTTCATTAATAATCATATACTTACGTTGTCTTCTTCTTTTCTGTAGGCGCATCTTTGGAGCCCCGGAGGTGATACGGAGGAGAGAAAAAAACCGCTCCAAACATCTTGAACAACTCCTGTGTGTTTCCAAGTGAAGTTTGACAGAGTGTACAGACAACTCTTTTACCAGTTGGAATGAAATATTCCCATATTTCGGAAGTTTTTGCTCTAACTCTCTGACTCATCTCCCGAGTCCCGCTGCTATTTTTCAAATGGAAGCAGTGAGGGCGGGGGTAGGGGGGGGCAGAGTGATAGAGAGAGACAAAGAGGAACAGCTTAACCAGCAGGGCGCACACAGCGCACACACTGGTGTGGAAGTAAATTACAGTGAGTTATAATGGATTACTGGGAAAGCTTAATAACAATAGGACAATTGAAGTCTAGATTATGAGGCCATTTCAGCAGAAACAACAGCTTCATATGCCATGGACATGTGAATATGGTGCTGAATTTGCCAGTATTTTAAGAAGACAAATGGTTGGGACCTTGGCATGCAATGACAAAGCTGATATGCTTTATGTGAAGCACAGTGTTTTGGTGTCAGCAGAAAGATAGTTCTTAAAAAAACTGTCCAGTGGTGCCTCTGTCTCCATTCCACCAGACAATGTTGGATGAGCAAGACCAAAGACTGTAGTCATGTCACTATGCTCAGTGGTTGAGCTCTAGGAGACTGTGAATGAATCATGGAATGTACATTTTACCTTTGTGGCAAAGCCTGATTAAAACTAATTGTTGAAATGAATTAGTTTGTGTATCTTTTTTACATAACATTAGTCATTACTAATGACATACACAGTAATTAATCTAGCATACTTTCATTAAATAAATCAATTCAAGCTAAAATTGAAGAGTCTACAATTAGGCTATACTGAGTCTGATCTATTTTAAGAGATTTTCTTAAAGTGATGGTTCGGAGTAATTTACCCTAGGGTCCTTTGCACCATGACTTCGAGCCAAACACCCCCCCAGAAGCTTTTTTCACCTGGGTCGAACATTGGGAGAGTTAGCGTTATCAGCTGGTTAGCTTAGTGCAGGCGCTAATGGATCCGAAGTGTCTCTTAACATTACCCCACTAATAATGCCCGAAATGATACCAAACGTCTACAGTAGTACAAATAGGTTATGCACTTGTAGGATTCTCGTAGGGTACAGATTTGATCATTGGCAAATTATCAAAGATGTTTTATCAATATTAATAAAGTTATGAATATGGTTATTAATAACTTTATCAAATCGACAAACAATCAAAACGGGGCACCACCCCTGCAAGTCAGGGGCAACAAAAATATTTATTAATTTAACTTATTTTTTAAAGTGCTGAAGAATAACTAGCAGGAGTCAAGTTATAATTGAGGTAAGTTTGGAGACATTACCTTATTTAATCATTAAATTAATAAATATTTTTGTTGCATCTCTTTTCAGTGTTGTAATTTGTAGACGGCCCTAAGCACTCTTACTGCCCGGTAGTAACAGCAGCAGCAGCAGCAGCAGCAGAGAGCAGAAGCCAGCAGGCAAGTGTTATTTACATCAACTTCTGGTGTACTTACAAACTTTCCAATCCATCGTTTTATGAGTGCATAACCTATTTGTACTAGTGTAGAAGTTTGGTATCATTTCAGGCATTATTAGTGGGGTAATGTTAAGAGACACTTCGGATCCATTAGCCCCTGCGCTAAGCTATTCAGCTGATAACGCTACTCTACGCTAACTCTCCCAATGTTCGACCCAGGTGAAAAAAGCTTCTGGGGGGGTGTTTGGCTCGAAGTCATGGTGCAAGGACCCTAGGGTGAAATTACTCCGAACCATCACTTTAAAATTAAGTTAATACCTTTTAGAAAAATGGCACCTGGGGTAAAACTCCCCCTTCTGCTACCCTGATTTGCATTTGTATAGCTCACAGCATTTTCATTTACATGTTAAAGCCTCCCCTAGAATTAGAGGGAGGGGGGGTAATGGGGGGACAACTGCCAAGCAAGGCCCACGTCAATTTCCGACAATTCACGGCAGTTTTCGGTGTTGCCTGTAAATTGCCGTGTACAGCCGTAAACCTGAAGTTCCACGACAATCTACAGTGCCGCATACTGACAAAAATCCCACTTTTCATGCAGGCCTTCATGCAGGATACAGTTCTGTATCTGAAGTCTCTTTTATATAGGTCTTAGTGGTCCTCTAATACTGTATCTGAAGTCTCTTTTATATAGACCTTAGTGGTCCCCTAATACTGTATCTGAAGTCTCTTTTATATAGACCTTAGTGGTCCTCTAATACTGTATCTGAAGTCTCTTTTATATAGACCTTAGTGGTCCCCTAATACTGTATCTGAAGTCCCTTTCCTGAAATTCAGCCTTGGTGCAGAATTACAGCCACTAGAGCCAGTCCCACAATGAGCTTTCCTTAGTATGTGCCATTTCTGTGTCTGTAGCTATTGAGGAGGAGAGAGGGGGGGTCAAGGTGGAGGGTGGGGGTGTGGCCTTGACCAACTGCCACTTTGCTGTTTGAAAGCCATGATGTCTCTCTTTCATGGGTGGGCCAAATTCTCTGGGCGGGCAAAGCAGAGAAAGGGGAGGTAACCTTGCTCCTTATGACATCATAAGGAGAAGATTCCAGATCAGCCCATCTGAGCTTTCATTTTCTCAAAGGCAGAGCAGGATACCCAGGGCTCGGTTTACACCTATCACCATTTCTAGCCACTGAGGGACCATAGGCAGGCTGCGGGAACTCACATTAATGTTAAAAAACCTCATAAAGTGAAATTTCCATGCCATGGGACCTTTAATGTCCAACCAAGTGTCCATTGTCAGGTATTAATGGAAGTACTCTTCACTACTCTGTAGTCAGGTATTAATGGAAGTAATCTTAACTCTTCTGTAGTCCGATATTAATGGAAGTACTCTTAACTACTCTGTCCTTTCGTCTCTTCCCCAGAAACTAAACAAATGCTCCCCTTTGACAATGAATGCCAACAAGGGTTGTTCAGACAGGCCTTGTGTGTCTCCAACGAACATAACGACTAGACAGAACAAAACGGTATCAATCATCTAGACAATGACCCCACAAAGGTTTTGCCTCTCATTTACTCCTTCACACACATACATATATCAATGGTGGCAGAGACGCATGCAAGGCGCTGGCCTGCCCATTGGGGGCAACTTGGGGTTCAGATGATCCAGCTAAACATGTACTACTACTAATAATAATAATAATAACAATCAATTAATCATTTGGATTTATAATGTATGCACTCGGGTGGGTGTACACACACACACACACACACACACACACGCACACACACACGCACACACACACACGCACACACACACACGCACACACACACACGACAGGGATTGTAACATTGCAAGGAGCAAAAGAACCAGCTGAAACGAATGCTGTAACCATGGCAACACATGTTTGTCGCTGAGTGCCTCTGCCTACCAGAGATCAAAGAGTGGCAGTGATTTACCTCCCCTCATCTCTCTCCTCTCACCCTCCATATCTACACTCTGGGAGCTGCTCTTTGTGGTATAAGGGTTGTTTTCTCAGGGAAGGGTTGACTAAACATGAAGAAAAACATTCACACCTCAGAGCTAACCACAGAAACTGCTTCCAGACACCGAGCAGCTCAACTCAAACTGCAATTCAAGCAGCTTAGTATCATTATCATCTGCTGCCCACATCACTAACATGATGCTCACTTCCACAGTTCTGCTTTCTTTTCTTTGGTGTGAACAAGATGGTCTTATAGTGCATTTTATTTTTAACTGACAACCGCACAAACAGACCTTGGTCACTAGCTGTCTGACTGGGTTAGATATTGTAGAGACATAAGAGTGTACTGTTGATGTGATTGAGTTACCACCAGAGTATGTTGAGTCTTAAATATGACTGGAGTATTAAAAACTTGATTTTTTTTCCTTTTAAAGAACATTAAAACAGATAAATGTGTGTGATTAAATTACAATTAATCGCAAGTTAACTATGGACAATCATGAAATAATAAATATATAATTTAATTATTAACATAACCGTGTTTGCAAGCCTAATTCTTAGTTGGAAAAGCTAAGTTAACAGCAGATATCTGGAGTTGTCATAGCAGGGGAAGTGTAGCTGTTCCTAATAACATGAACTATGGTTCCTAGAACTAGAGGTGGAATCAGTCTTACTTATGTTTCACAAATCACTTGATTCTTTCAGATAATTACACAAATTCACTTTTTTACATTTTCTATTATTTTGTGCCCCCAAATCTTTTTGCCAAAAAAATGAAAATAAAAGAGAGATTCTGAAATGTTTGCATAAACAATCCAAAACATGCTTGTTGAAACAGCAGCACAGAGATCTGAATTAGCTTTCAAGCCTCATTTTTTCTAACGAAGACCTACTGTATCAGAGTCAAGTCATTCGCTATAAGCGTGAGTCATAATTGTATTGGTGTTATTAAAAGGGAGAATCACTCAAGGCTGTATGTGTTTACATCTCTGTAGAAAAGACGCAGTAATCACAGTAGTTTCCAGCAGACGCAGTCTTGATGAAAGCAGAAACGTGAGACAGAAATGCTGTTTCCAAAGACTCCAAGCTCCAGTACAGCAGCTTTGGGCCAATTTCTCCAAAACAGCATAATAAAAGCAAAAATATACAAGCAACAGACACAAAACACAGAAGCTTACTTACAACTGTAAACAAAATGCTTCACACACATTTTGGTAGGGCTGAACGATTTTTGAAAATAATCTAATTGCGATGTTTTTTCAAAAATATTGCGATTGCGATTTAATATGCGACTATTTTTTAAGCTCTTTGTCTTCTGTATTATTCAACAAAGACAAGCAATAAATCATTGAATAGTATGAACAACACACGATTAGATAGATTAAACAAACTGTTCTTTCCTGGAGGCCAGGCCTGGATGTGATGACCCCCGTCAGACACCGCCTACCAAGAGTCTGGGTCTGCCGAGGTTTCTTTCTAAAAGGGAGTTTTTCCTCGCCACTGTCGCAATAGCTACTGCTAATGCTTGCTCTTGAGGGAATTACTGTAATTGTTGGGGTTTTGGAATTTATAGAGTGTGGTCTAGACCTACTCTATCTGTAAAGTGTCTCGAGATAACTCTGTTATGATTTGATACTATAAATAAAATTGAATTTAATTGAATTGATGATGACATTAGGTGATGCATGAATTTATATGAATGACATCTTTTATTTTAACTACTTCAATCACAGTAGTATATTGAGCACTGACCAAGCTTGGTGTAAGCATTCATATGAAAGTCAGAAACAAATCACACAAACTAAAGTGCAGATTGCAGAAATATAAAAGCAAATATGTGGCTTTACCACACTTAGCAGTATTTAGATTATTTAATTATAATTTACTGTAATAAACAAATGTAAACATGTGGATTGCACTTTTTAAACATTGTCTTTGAACTTTACTAGACCGTTAAATAAGTAAAAATATATACATTGGTGTATTTTCTTTAACAGCGCATAGAGAGGATCTGCCTCCAGCCCCCCCCCCGTGAAGTTGCGTGCCGTGTGCATGACAGAGTCAACAACGTTGCACTTGCTCAGAGAGGCTATCGTTACGTTAGGTGCTGCAGGTGTGTTATTAGGTTGATATTATTAGTTATTAATTGTACTTCTATAATTGATTTTTCCACATTTGTTTCACAAAGCCTAAAAATTAAATGACTAACAAATAAAACAACAATTAAAATAAAATTTTTTTTTAAATATTAAAAACCAAAGTTACATTTTTGTTTTGTTTTTATTTGTTACTGTTTGATTATGTATGTTACAAAACTGTTTTAACAATGGTATAAGGATCTACATGGATACAGTCGTGGGGCGCTGTGCTTTTAAACAACATAGTTATTAATAATAATAATAATAATAATAATATTAGATTATGAACTATACATTCTAATAAAGTAATACATGCCAAAAGTGAGCCAAAGTTTCTTAAAAAACTTGACTGTGATCTTAAAAAAAACGGATCTAAGTAAAAGTAGATATAAAGAGGAGCTGTCTCTCATTTTCCTTCCAGATAGAGCTTTCTCCAGCCAGTTAGAAGTGAAGACAGAGACGGTTTAGAACCAAGACGCCGCGACTCAGAGTAGTTTCCTGTCTCTGTGTCCCGTGGTCTCTGTCACCACCACGCCTCTTTAGGAGACTAGCAGCGGGTCCTGAGTGGTTTTGATTCCAACGGGAGAAGTGAACATGAACACAGATTATGAGCGATTATTTCGCCCTGTAGTCACCAAAGTATATATTGGACCCATTTCTCACAAGCCACATATCTCCAGATCATTCTGACACTAAATGGCATTTTTCAGACGGACACATCAGGAGAAAATTAGTTGAGACCTGTTTCTGTCTCAGGACCAAACTCTTGCGAGATCTGGCAACACAGAGAAGCTAACGTCAGCTAACGTTGGTGAACACCCTAACAAAGCTAATCTCTGTGATGCTAAATATGACTTTTAGCTGTGTAAATATCTAACGTTAGCAAAAGAACATATTAATAAATTATTCAGATATAGCTTTTCATCCATCCACACAATGTTCACTACACGTTCAAATGAGGCCACGCCCCTTTAGGAGACAGGAAGTGGTACGGTTTTCATACCACTGGCGCCGCTTGAAATGCGCCTATCTTTAGTATAGAGGATCTTTGGTGAAGGATATGGAAGATGGATCCGCATGCAACTTTTGGACTGTTGCTGCCAGCCTGAGTTTGTTGCTCTCTGCTTTGATCCCTTCACAGCAGCAGAGTGTGAAATAGGTTTCGGTATTGCACTGAGAGCCGACATCAAGCCACCAATGCGGGAGGAAGGAAATTTCAATCAACTTCACCGTGTGAGCAAAGAGCAGCGTCCAGGCTGTGGCCTTTAATGCCTCCTAGCAGTGCCATTACAATCTGTGCTCGCTGAAAAAAAGGCACTACATTTCCCAGGATGCCATCTGTTTGCATCAGACACCTGCTGCTCCTGAGGGAGAGGGCCAATGAGTTTACTCAGAGTGGTCACCTTGAAAAGTAAAGCCAATCATTTCATTGACCATATAAACATGTGGAGATTGCTATGAAAATGACAATTGACCCATACTGTAATCATATTTGTCAAAACTCAAAATACAAAAAAGACATGCACCCTCAAAATACATGTGTAAAATGCATTTCAATCTTCCACAGTTTCTCATTTCAGTGACAAAACAACATATCTATTAGATCACTCCACGAACAAAGCCAGAGCTTCTGTTTTTATCTGTAGTACTTCTACACAACTGAACAACTGGTTTATAAGATTTCACCTCAGAGAAATATACAAGGAACATTTCCACTTCATCTCGGCTGATAGAAATCCCCTTCACATGGAACCTGTAGGGGCTAAAGTCAATTCAAACTGGTCAAAGCAATACTGCAGATTTTATCAACTGTGTCTAGCTGACTAATTATCTTTAGTTGTGCGAGTTGGTTGACAATAATTATTAACTTGTTTAATTTTTTTATGTTAGTATTTTTAGACACTAAATGTCAATTAGAATATTAGATTCATTAGTTTTTAATCATAAAAGCTTAGCAAAAATATTGACAGAATCCTTAAATTTTATACTTTCCAATGTATCCACTGCCAAATAATGCGTTTTAGATAAAATATAAAACTTTTCTTATTACTTAGTCACAGCAGGTAACATTCCACATAGAGAGCGCAAACCCAGCCCCCCGTATTTATATCTCTATTCACATGCCAAATATTTTTGGTATTGTGGGAGGATCAAAGTCACACTAGACTGACTTCCGGTTATGGCGGTGTGGTGAGCAGTCATAGTTCCTCATGCTCTGTTGTTATACCTAAAACCAATACTACTTAAAGGGGTGATAGAATGATTATATAGGGTATTTCACACTGTTCCGTAAGGTCTCCTAATAGGGTATGTAACATTGGTTGGGTTGAAAATGGCCCGGGTGCTATTTTATGGGCCCTTAACTACCCTGTGAATATGGCTCTATTTGGAACAAGAGCTTTTCTTCCAAATATGGTATGCTCATGAATATTTAGATGAGCTGCATGGTGACTGTTTGAGCGAACGACATACACATACATTGGAGAAGAGATTATACATTTGTCTTCTATTTCGTTATTAAATTCACTTCTGAGACTTTTTTATGCGAGAAATCGTCTCAAATATGGGCCGTTTTACAAAAATTGATAGCTAATTGCAAATTTGGTAAGACGTGTCGGACGGAGAAATCCTGGTCTACATAACCAGGGCTAAGTCACTGTTTAACTAACTAGAGTATATTTACAGTTTGAATTTCGTCACGCCACTTATATTACAGCTACCCCAAGGTCTTACAAAGCTTACAATGGTGTCCTATTTCAATTTAATGCATTTTTGTGAATATGAGGGGTTTTGTTAGCCGCTAGTGTCCCTTCAATCCTATGGGTAAAGATCGCGGCTAGATTGCTAGACCTTCGGCATAACTAGAGTATATTTACACTTTGAATTCCGTCACGGCACTTACATAACAGCTACACTAAGGCCTTACAAAGCTTAGCTAACACTTTTGTCAGATTTTAATTGAATACATTTTTGTGAATTTCAGAGGTCTAGGAGGAGGTTAGCTAGCTCTCATTGATGGACTCCAGCTCACCGCGGCTCTATCAATGAGACTCGCGGACAAGAGGTGTTTATTTCCCCGATCGTTTGTTTAAATAACTCAACACACATATCCATTATAAGATTAACTGGAACCTCAGTAAGAGACTGCGGGCGTAACAAGCTCGCTGACCGTGCTCTCAGTCACACACTGGCCATTTAGCAGGAAGAGGGGAGGGAGAACAGCGAGCTGCAGGCCCTGGAGCTCTGTCAGGGCAGCAGCGTTTGGTGGTCCAGTCACCCAGAAAGGCTGAATTTGCGCAGGTATTAAGCACCGCGGGCTGCCGGCCGTGATGGAGCTCAATCGAGCTCACAGCAGGCCGGGGTCTGGACAGGTAGGGCGGCGACGTAGCAACCCAGGCAGCACCGGCCACTGAACTCCGACACTCAGTCGGACATAAATTGCAATTAGCCATCCATTTTTGTAAAACGGCCCATATTTGAGCTTTACATAGTTGACTGCTTGCATAAAAAAGTTTCAGAAGTGAATTTTGTAATGGAATAGCAGAGATCTGCGTGGCCTAGATTCAGAAGACTACCTGATCTCAGGTCAGTTGTGTAGCCTATGTAAATGTTGGGGCGTGACAAAGAGAGAGACTAGAGCCAAATGAGGAGGAGCCACCGAGTTGACATCAACTAGGCGGCTCGTTGAGATTTGCCCGATTTCAGAGGCAGTTTCAAATTGTGAGATTTGCAGAGGAGGTTCTATGTATGTCCTATTTACCCACCAATCTGTCATTTTTTTATTTATAAAATATCTGGTCATGCCAGACATAATTATACCACTAATTTTTTAATAATTGCAATTACGTGTTTCAGCCACCATGGGGCAGTGCTCCCCCTGCCCCACAGCAAACTCATGGGTCAGACCCATCTGGTAGCGGGGCCGAGACTGAGAGCTACATGGAAAAGTATGCACCAAACAAGCCACTTTGAAATTTTGCTGTTTCATGAATACAAAAAGTTGTGTGCCCCCCCCTCCAATACTATAACATTTTGGGTTACCCTCCCCTCAACAAAGAATTAAAAGACATGACCCTCCCCTATTTTCCTCCAGTGGTCCATTCCATAAATACTGAACGGTCCCTAAATTATACGTTTTACAGTAAAGTTCTTTTCTGTTAACCAGTGAGCATCCCTGTCAAATAAAATTAGAACTATTGCTACAAACCCAATTTTAATTTCTTAAAATTCCACCAGGCTTGACTTGGGTCAATGCAGACCTTATAGTCCGTGTATGTCAGGAATAATGTTTTGGCTATTTACCACTGTGTGTGACCGCCATTTTCTGGATATCTTCAACTTACAAAAGCACAGTGGTAGAGAAAATCAACATTGGTCTGTACTGCAGTGACACAAAGCTGATTAAAAATGTTATAAAATCTACATCCAATATGGCATATGGCCGCTTTTAAGAGGATGCATGTCGGAGATTGTGTAACTTTAGTTGACTTTAGCTTGTTATAAAAACAAAATTACAGTGGAAATTCAGGTTTTGGGCTCAAGCCAAAAATTGCCGTTGAGGTTCTGGTTCAAGTCGGGCTTGGAGAGAAACTTTGTGAGTTCATGTAGGGTCGGTTCATATGACAATGAAGTGACCTGTTGTGTTTACAACAAATTACCCTCATACTTTTCCTTCAGCATTCAGCTCCAACCTTCTCACCAAACAATCTTATCTCTGTTTAGCGTGTTTACATCTCTGGAAGGTTGATAACCAGTCGGGGTCACAGACTGAAGGAAATAGACCGGGCCTTTTAAAAGCTTTCCCTGTCTTTGTAGTTTGATTTTTAGCTCACGTAATGGCTAACCTACTTTCAGGTTTTTCCCTTGGCTGATCAGAAACGGGATTTCCAAATTGGCTGTCTATGTAGAGCTGGGCAATATATCAATATTATAACGATATCGTAATATCAGGCTAGATAGCTTACATTTTGGATATCGTAATATGGCACAGGTGTTCTCTTTTCCAGGTTGTAAAGGCTGTATTACACTAAAGTAAGTAAAGTGTAAGCTAACCCGCCTCTCTTAGCTATGCTATTATAATTCTAGACTGCCGGGGAAGTTCCTTTCTTCCTATGACACACTGAGCTGCTCTCTCATCTCTGTTTTCACTTGTTTCCTTTTGTATGCATCCTGTCCCAGAACTGCTTGTTACTAACCTAGCTCTGGGGAGTTTACTCCCCGGAGTCCTTATGTTTCTTCTTCGCAGAGCTTTGCTCTGTGATTCCCTTCAACACCCGGCCGCGTCCTGCTGCGTCTGCTGCACCCACCCATGCTCTGCAGCGCCACGTTTCATCCCGCAACGCCCTGCTGTGATGTTCATACGCACAGAGTAGTCAGGATCCGGTATAAGAGACTGCACTACTCAGTGACACAATGTGCCCTGCTATGACATGAACTTCCACGACTACCTTCAAAGTCACTGTTCAATTATCTCTAATGTGACTATTATATGCCACTGTTTATCACACCCCCAACCGGCCCCGTCAGACACCGCCTACCAAGAGTCTGGGTCTGCCGAGGTTTCTTCCTAAAAGGGAGTTTCTCCTCGCCACTGTCGCAATAGCCACTGCTAATGCTTGCTCTTGAGGGAATTACTGTAATTGTTGGGGTTTTGTAATTTATAGAGTATGGTCTAGACCTACTCTATCTGTAAAGTGTCTCGAGATAACTCTTGTTATGATTTGATACTATAAATAAAATTGAATTGAATTAAAGTGATGTAATTTTCTGAACTTACCAGACTGTTCTCATTCTATAACTTGCCTTTACCCACATTATATCCACATCACTGATTATTTATCAAAAATCTCATTGCCTAAATATTTTGTGAAAGTTCCAATATTAAACCCTACAATATTGTTGCAATATCAATATTGAGGTATTAGTTCAAAAATATTTAATATTTGATTCATGTCTATGTGTTTCTATCTACAGTATATGTGATGTGTGACTTCTGCTGCCTGCCATGTATAGACATATTTCTGTTTTCAAAATGACAGCAATCTGATTAGTTTGGGCCAGAAAAGGATCTGTCTCGACAACATGCCACCTGTCAATTTAGACAAACACAATAGGAAAGATTTTGAAGCAAAAGCAGCATTTGATCATTTTTAATACATTTCATTAATTTTTCAATTATGAGGTGTGTTCCAACAACCCATGTTAAATTGGCAGGAATCTCTCTTTGTCTACCCCTTCTCTTTCTCCTGCATCGACAAAACCGCCTTCATCACCTCTTCCCTCATACTTCCATCCTTTTCCGCTTATCCTCCTCTCTTCCTCTTTTCCATTTGTCGATGTTGTCGAATAAAGCAGCAGCGCCTTGTATTCACAGCTCTCTCTCATACTGTAGCTCCTAGATGCTGGCAGCCTTCATTATGATCTGACTGTACAAACTGTCAACCCAGGTTACATTCCTATGGAGCTAAATGTCTTATAGGTCTGTGTTGTGGTTTTCTACAAAAGTTGTGGGTGTAAATCGTGATGTCATTTGCATGTAATATAACTTGTGTTAAAGATTTTCTTTCTGCTTTAAAAACACAATACTCTGACATTTTTGCTTGAAAAACATAACTTCTGGAACTCCTTTATTTGGAGGTGAAACAGAAATCAAGTTCACATGAGACGTTGGCAATATGGCAAAAAGGGCATAGTTCTGATTTAAAAGACTCCTTCAATCAGCTCGTTGGCTGTAAAAAATTACAAATAATGTAGGGTTAGGTGTAGGCCTAATTTAATGGAAAGACTCGGAGACATAACACTTGTACTACACTGTCTCCTACAATGTACGCTCATATGCAACTAAATTGCACTTGCTAATATGTTTTTAGTAAATGTAACTGGTTTAAATTGTATCCAATAATAACACAATATTTGCAAAATGGCACACAATCATGGAGGTCTACTTGAAGGCTATGTGAAAATACATTTAGTTCAATTTTTCTTGAATATTACTATTTTGGGTTACTTTATACTCCACTACATTTCTTTTTTTAACTTTAGTTATTAAGCAGATTCAGATGAATAATACAACATATAATCAACAAATAAATTGCAATGTAAATTATAGATTAAGTAATTGGTACTTTAATTTGATGCCAATACATCAATAATTTTTACCTGTAACAGAGTATTTCTACACTGTTATATTGCTACTTTTACTTTAAGATCTGTACAAGAGATGAACACGATCAGAGTACTTCTGCTCTCCTCTAGATCCACACAGCACTGAGAAACTGAGCAGAAAGCACAATAAAGCCTGCAGGGCCAGACAGACCCATTTCACTGAGATAAAAGCTCACAACAGATGTGGTTCCACAGAACAGGAGGCGATATCAATTAGCAGAGCCGGACACAGCAGGTAGAAACAAAGGCAGGCTTTTCATCACACTTTTAGTTTCTGTACTAAATAAACATTGATCCAGATTGATCACTTTATTTATTAGTGTCAAGTTAACACAGCCAAATGATCAATGAAGCAAACACCAACAAATGTAACACAAGTCAAAGTTTTAGCAGTTTCTTTCTGAATAATCTTCTTCTTTTCACACAGATCCTCTCACAGCAGAAGATCCCCTTTGCTCTTTGCGTTATTTCCATCATCACAGCTCAATCCATGCAGGGGTTTCTTCGTCAAATGAGGGCTTGCAACAAGTCGGATTTCCCGTTTTGGTTTTCCGGTGTACGAGGCTAAACCGTTTTGATTTTATACGAACCAGTTGAACCAGCTTTTGTCATATGGCCCTTCTGGCAAATTAAAAAGTAGCCTATTAGCAACCCAAATCCAACTTGTACAGCAAGCTGTTGGGCAGTCACTGACGCCACTGCTAAACATGTGTATGTTGATTACATGAATGTATAAAAGATGACCTATGATGTAGGAAACTACTTTTGCCATGTTGCTGTAGCTTAGTTTGCTACATTTATTTAGTGGCTAACGTTAGCTTTAGTGAAGTGAGGCTTTATATAGCCTATGAAAAATAACTGGTCGCTTAGTTCACTAAACTTTTCAAGTAGCAGCCTAACACTGGTAATAAGCAATATGACGTGATAAAAAAATTTTTTGTTTGTAAATAAACCAACAAAGTAACCGAGCCGATGACAGCCGAGCGGCGTTAAGAAGGAGATCACATTTCAGTAGCATTGGGAGGTTGGACCGGCGCAGACAATATATGGCAGGAAGTCTCAAAGAAAACTAAAACTGCACCGCCGATATGTTCACATTTAGGATTTCAAGCCCACCAACTTCAGACAATCCTTCACTTCGAGTTAAAGATGCTTGTTACCACATGCACTGCTTTACTTTGTCTGGTTTTGTGTAAGATGCTTTCTTGGCAGGAGTTTTTTACATTTCATATGTTGCTTAAGTAGTTTGTTGTTTACAAAATCAAAAGAAAACTGACCACTCACTTAGTTTGCACTAGTTTATTTTGCAGACACTAAAAAGGAAAAGGTCATTGGAAGATGACTGTAGGAGGAAAGGAGGGCAAAGTCTTCCTTTTATTTTATGCTCTGTTGACCAGAGGGGAACCATATAATGTAACAGTGTGCTCAATATTGTAAAGGCATGTTTTTTTATTTTATATGTAAATAGACTATAATCTATAGTGTTATTAAACCTCCAGGATCTTGAGGCTTAAGTCAGTATGCACTTTGAACGGGCAGTATCAGCAAAAAAATTATATTGTGATAAATATCGATAACGATCAAAATGGGAAAATATATCGTGATCACATTTTTTTTGCCATATGGCCCAGCCTTAGAATGAACCATTTCATATTCTAATAGAAACACAGTACAACTTTATTCGACTGAATTTGGGAATCAATTATTGCTTCAGCATTAACATCCTATAGTCAAACTGATTTTAGCATATATTTCTATTTTTTTAAACTAAGTTGCTTACTGTCTTTTGTCTTTGTCAACATCAAACAACAATTTGACAGCACTGAAATATCTCCTAAAAAGAAGTGGAACTGTTCCACAGTGTGCTTTATCTATATGGGGAGATTAAAGATTAGAGATTATAAACTTTCTAACAAACAAACAAACTGACCCTAAGTTAGTTAAGAGCCTTTTACATTCTCCGCCTGTACATGCAATCAGTACAGCTGATTACTGGTAACAAGTACATGCAGTCTTTAGTTTTGTTAGGATTTACTCTATTTTCGTGGCAGCCCAGAACCAGTCAAACATGAAGAGAAGCAGTTAAAAGCAGCAGCGTCTCGTCATTTAAATAACTGCAAAGGAGCCTGTCACACCAACATGCCTCATTTACACCCAACCAACCAGTATTGTGTAACATTATGGGATGTACAACTGCTCTCATACACCTCCTGTGTCCACATGTATCACAGCACAGTTACAGCTCTGCAGCCATGCCCTGACCCCACCAACCAATCAGCACCAATTCAATGTGAATTGGCGTTGTCATGGCTACGGTCACACAAGGAAAGCCAGCGGTGACCTTCTCCAGGTCCCGGTTAATGATTAGGAGACCTGAGCTAAACGCAGAGGCTTCAGAAACATAAACCACTGTATGGACAAACAGCTTCATATACATAAAAGAAACATATATTAGCAGTATAATCATAAAAGAATCAACAGTGAATATACTCAAAGTGAAGAATGGCCTTTTCAATGTTAAATTATGAATGCATTAAAATGAAACTGGTACATAAACACATCAATGATTCAAATTTTGCACAATGTGCAATGAACAAATGAGCCCCTACTTCATCACTATGATCAAGATCTGAAAAGAACTTTACTTAGCAAAGACTTCTAAGACACCATCAGTTTTATTTAAACGCATTTCAACTTGTAAAAATGAATTTCTTTGTACATTTCTATCAATTTTGTATCACTGCTTTGTCTTGAAACTGTATTATGCTATCTTTGTTTTGATCTGCTTATCCTTTATCTTTTTTAAGTATGACTATAGATATTTATTGGGGGGTTTCATAAGCCATTTTTTGGGTTGTAACCTCTCTTTTTTTTATTATTTCTTTATATATATATATATGTGTATATGTGCAAATAGACTACACTAAACTACAAGGTTTACTCTTCCCATCAGATGAGAAACCGAATGATAACATTGTTTACGTCATTCCTTCACTTCCAGCTTCACTATTTCTTACATGCTGAAGCAATCATTCAAAGTTCATACTTTACTATGAAAGAGTCGTCAACCACAGCTTCATATTGAATATTTGTTCCAAGAGTTTTGCATTTGTTAAAAATCATTCACAATCAAACATGTCGACACAGTTTGACATTATTTTGTGTAATGAGCAGGAATAATGTGAAGACCAAACTACCAGACATGGGAGGATTATGTCAGCTAGCACGGGCAAAGATGAATCAATTGATTGATTGATTAGTTGTCAACTATTAAATCTATTTTGAAAACCGATTAATGGGTTTAAGTCATTTTAAAAAAAAAAAAAGGTCAAACTTGTGTGATGTCAGCTTGTTAAATGTGAATATGTTCTAGTGTCTTCTCTCCTCTGGGACAGGAAACTGAAGATCTTTGAGTTGTGGATAAAACAAGACATTTGAGGACGTCATCTTGGACTTTGGATATTTTCACCATTTTCTGACATTTTAGAGACCAAAAATAATCCACAGATCAACAGTGAAAATAATTGTCAGCTGCAGCTCTACAGTCAGCATGAACTAGACACAAACTTGATATTATCATGTCTGTCATATGTAAAGATGTGTCAAAGATGAAGGTTAATCAGCTTGTTCGCGTTATGTTGAGGTTTTGACATGCTGCATTAAGGACAATTTATGCTTCTGCATTAAATGGACGTAGGTGCGTGGAGACACGGACCCATAGCCTGACGTCCACCTCTCAAAAAAATTGAATGTTGCAGCGACGCAAACCACAACTGTGATTGGTCCATTTGGCCGTGGCTTGGTAGCATTGCATTCCCCCCCCCGACTCGTGTCCTGGTTCTCCTTCTCCATAAACAACATGAGATCAAGGAGAGGGTTAACTTCTCCTGCTCCACATCTCCCACCGTGGTCAGAAAAAACAGGGGAGACTAGAGGTGGGCGATATATCGTTTATTATATGTAGCGATTTTAATACTGTAGGGGTTTGTTTGACTTTATTTTTTTGTACAAAATCACGATCGTCCCGCACGAGAGTAAGCTGCTACTAGTTCTTACCTTGTGCGTTATGACGTTCACTCATGTCAACAAAGATGGCGGTGCGCGATTGTGCAGTGGCTCTCCTGTCGGTGTATATTTATACAAGTACGTACAGCCACACTGAACTAATCAATACAGGACTACGAATGGAGTACCAACTGCAGGATCGTTGCCCAGTACAGCTCACCTGACCTGGAGCCCTGTCGGTAATATACTGACCATTTTATTTACTACGAAAACAGCACACTGCCGTCTACATAGCCCCCGATGCTAACGTTAGCAAAAGTTTGGTTCACTGCTAACCATAGTGAACAAACCGCAGCGCGATCACCTGGATACGGGATACAGGGGACTTTTACAAGGCGTCCTTAAAGTCTGTTCCCCTCCAGCTTTTTCTCAGCATGTAGATTGTGTTACTAGAGGGAAGAACACACTAGACCATGTATACTCTAACATCAAAAAAGATACAGAACTGCACTTCTCCCTCACCTGGGCCAGTCAGATCACATCCAACTCCTGATCCCAGCATAAGTCCCGGTCAGAAGGACTATACAGCCAAGTAGAAGGACTATCAGAACCTAGTCTGACCCGGCCCTGTCCCAGCTCCAGGACTGCTTCCAATAAGGACATGGTTGTGTGCAATATGTTACAGAACAGAGCCCTTTGTTTATTGTTAGGATTTCATCTTGCTTGTACATTTTCCCAAGAGAACCACCGAAATAGCCTCCGAACAGGGCTTCTTTTAACTTCTAGAAGGATTTCAAAAATATCGTCTGAATATCGATATCGAGATGTTGAAAAAAAATATCGAGATATTCATTTTTGTCAATATCTCCCACCCCTAGGGGAGACACTTTGGTTCTCTCACTAGGACTCTAGAGTCACTACTCGCTCTGAAGATAATCACCATCACTCTCTCACTCACTCTACCACACACTCCCCAGCATACACCACAGCTTTGCTTGGAGCCTCCGCAGAAGCAGAAATCTCGCTTTAGTCTGAGCTCCGGCTTCCTGTTTGACATTGAGCCATACAGGTCCAGTCCAACAGATGGCGACAATGCTACAAATAATTACTTAAAAAAAAAAATTCACAATGAACTAATGCAAAAATGTACTGCTGTAACTAGCACAGAAGCATTATGTCAATAATGACAAAGACAATATTTTCATTATGTTTACACAAGACTAAAAACAGTTGATGAAAAAGAGAAGGAAGTCAAATCTGTACAATAAACTAAATAAACTAACAACATAATAAACTAAATGGGAATATTGCAGGATTAGAATAAAAATTATTAAACTTAACATTAAACTGTACTGTAACAGTACGGTAGATCCACATATACAGTATAGAATAATATATATATATATATATATATATATATATATATATATATATATATATATATATATATATATATATAAAAATACATTAATGTATAAATGGAGGCTGAGTGCTGCAGCTGGGTGCTCTATGTTGTTTCGCTGCATGCTCGTCTCCTCAGCTGAGTCTGTTCTGTGGCTGCCATACTCTCTGTGTGCTGCTGATATTATATAATCTCTAAAGGAGAGAGGAGGAGGAGGGGTCTGGACACACACACACACACACACACACACACACACACACACACACACACACACACACACACACACACACACACACACACACACACACACCTCCCTGTTAACACCAGCTTCTTCCTGCTCTTCCTCCTCCTCTTCTCACCATCTTCTACAACACATCTCTGTATCAGTCACCCTGCAGGCTGCAAATCCCAAATCACTAGGGTGATATTATTTATGAAAAACACACACACACACACACACACACACACACACACACACACACACACACACACACACACACACACACACACACACACACACACACACACACACACACACACACACACACCCCTTTACATTTCCAATCAATAGCTACCTCTGAGTGTAGGTATAAGTTTATTTTTAATTGCTTTGCATTGATGTTATCACTGGTGGGTGTTACCTGTTCTTTACACATATTTTTTTATATTTGGTAGTGTAGTTTCTATTCTGTTAGTATGTTATTTTGATATTTTATTTTGTATTTCATTCGTATGTTCATGTATATATTTTATTTTCTCTGTATTTTATGAATATAATTCCTGAATTATTTTACATAATTAATGTCTATTATTTTTTAATTTCACTTTAATTATATTATTTTAGTTTACGTTTTTAAGTATATATTTTAATTACCTAATAAATATTGTTTGTTATTTAATTATTTATTTGATTTAAATATTTTTTCTGGTGTCATTTTCATATTTTATTCCTAATAATTGTTTTTTTATTCCAGAATGAATCAGATTTATTTTTAAACTAATTTTATTTTATTTTAAGTATTCATGTAGTTTTTTTTATTATTTTGTATTATTTTGTATTTATAATTGAAATTACAAAAATGTTTATTAAATGTTTGTATTTGTAGTACTTTTAAAATGTGTTTTATTCCTATATTCCTAACTAACAGATGTAAGCCTTGTTAATAAAAGAATGGCTAATTCCCGTGGATTAGCTCGAGTTGTCCCTATCATTTCTAGATCCCCTGTGGACTGGCAGGACTACTGGCAGGCCTGTATTTACAGCTGAAAGCGATTCCAGAATCATCGGGTTTGGTTTTCCTCGGCTCAGGTGAAGCTGCACTGAACCAGCCTGCTGATACACAACCCGGTCACATAGATGAGAAACAGAAATAGTCTCCTCCGCTCTGACTGCTAAATGGCTCTGAGGAGGTCTCTTCAGGACCGGAGACGGTATGGATGCAGCTCATGAAGAAAATAAGCATCCGTTAATTCACTCACCGAGTCTCATGTCAGCAGCAGCGGGGAAGCAGTTCAGGGAAGCGAGCAGGAGGAGGAGGTGGTGTTGGAAGGAAAAAGGATCCATGTCTTTTCCGGGTTCTTTTCTCTAGTGTTAAAAGGCCATTTCTTCCAGCGAGGTCTGGTTCGTCTTCCTTCAGGCTCAGAGTGGCTCCTCCGCGGCTGGAGGAGCAGAGGAGAGCCGGGACACACGGATAGTGGATGGATGATGGAGGAGTGAGGGAGAGAGTATGTAGGGCGTTTCTGCTTCTGGAGCCTCCAGCTCCCACAGCGTAAATACATGTGCAATTAGACACGCTATTTCCGGTGGCAATTTCCAAAATAAAACTCTGAAAAACACAGTAAGCTGCATATTTTAAGGAGAAACGAGATGTGAAGACCGAAGTGTAAAAACACTACGGAAGCTTAATCATCACATAGGTTACATTACAATGTAGTGGAATTCTATTACTGCATTTCAACTCAATTTCGACCGGAGGTAGGCTTAGGCCGGTCGCGTCGCGCGAGCGTGTCAGCCGCGTGGCGTGTCCGTTTATATTCCGGCTCCCATGTTAACAGGTTAGAGCTTAGGCCTACACACTGCCGGCGTGAGACGCGCGTCTCAGGCGCGGCTCGAGACGCGACTGAGACGCGTGCCTGCTAGAAATAGAACCGACGCCTATTTTTCACGCGAGACGTGAGCGTGTTGGAAGCGTTTCCAGGCAAAATAGAATAGGAAAATATGTCATTTAGACACGAATGCATATTAATAAATGACATCTTGATGTTTGAAAGTCTAGGTTTTGACTAGCCTGGATGCCAGCCGAACTTAGCCCCGCCCACAAAATTTTAGGTCGGGAAGTTCGGTCTGGAGTCGTTCCGTTGAGAAGTAATTATTGCCCGAACAGGATCTGTTCGGACCAATCAGATTGTCGGACAGATGATCAACAGTAACAGAATCAATCACGTCACCAAAGAACGCTTGGGTTGAATTTGTTGAGTTGTGTAGATTCCACCATTGCGTCTGTTACAGAAGATATCGACAGCGCATTCATTTTAAAATCCTCAGCGGAGGAGCCTCAACTACTGCCAGAAAGCAAGAAAGAGACTGAAGAGAGAGAGCGTTATATGGTGGAGAGAGACTGAAGAGAGAGAGCGTTATATGGTGGAGAGACATAGAGAGTGAGTGAAGAGAGGGACCGCCGGCGCTAGAACAAAGCCGTGAATCAGAGAAATAAAACGTGTTTTCGCCGATCCATCTGTAGAAATGCAACTGTAGTGAGCATGTCACTATCACTAACGTTATCCACATTTATATTTACAAGAAACAAATGATATATCCAGCTTCAAAAAAAGTCTAAAAGTCGGAAGTTAGAACGAATGCACGCAAATGCATTGTGCAAAGAGTGGTTGCTATGGAGACGATACACAGTGTTGAGTTCTGTTGACAGTTGAGTTGAGTTCCGTTGCTCTGATTGGTTGGAGGTCTATCCAATGAATGCAGAGGCATTTTTTTTCCTGGTTCGGTTCAACCGCACCATAATCACAGCCCAATGGAGCGGTTTCAGACTCACATTCTGACCAGAATCTGAGTAGGACCACGTCAGGCTAGGTTTTGACATCAATGTAGATATAAATGTAATACAAAATTTCAGAGAAAATATTTTCAAATGTTGGACTGGTCATACAGAACAAAATATTCCGTAACATATTTTGCAGTCAATAGGCTACTGCCGATGTTGTCTTGCTTTAATCAAACGGAGTGTCTATTTGCACCCCCGGTACGAATTGCCTCAGCCACACAGCTGAGCTATTTACACCCTGTGACGTAACAACAAAAAAACGTTGCTCGCGTGCACCGAAATCATGGCGGACGTTCATCTTCCATGACCGCAGAAACTGGCATATTAGGAGAGTTTTGTCTCTAAAGTTTATAACAATTGAATTTCTAGCGGAAAATGGATACTACAGTTGCGCTTTCTGTCTTCAGTGAAAGCATACAACCGTTAGTTTGTTAGTTAGTACCTATTTTTTTGTATACAGTATGGTTACCTAGCAACCGAGGCTTAAAGAAACCAACTAGTAAACAGTTGTTTAATATCCTGAAAGAACTGCTAGGTGAGTGGTTAGTATGCTTACCATTGGTAAGGGAGTCTGGAGTTCGATTCCCCTGTGTGGTGGTCTAATTTTTTTAAATTTGGATTGGATAATTTGCATGCAATTGCGCAAGTCAGGACCCGCGAATGCGAATTTTTTAATTTTTTGCAGGGAGGTAGGGGAAGACTCATGAATATGCCTGCTCTGGTTGGGTTGGTTAGGTTTAGCCAAGAGGAGTGGGATTGGTTATGGTTAGGGTAAGAATGTCAGGGTGATAATATTCCAAAAAGGTGTAATACATGAGTAGTATGGATAACTGTGTGTAAATATATGCCAAGGTACTGTAAATGCACAGGGGTGCAAATAGCATACACTGCTAATTGTACCAGGGGTGCAAATAGCCTCACCCTTAATCAAATCAGTAGGCTATATATCAATGATAGGATAGGCTACGATAACAACGTGAGTGACGGTCCAACATCAGATAGGCTGTATAGGCTCTTTACAGCTACACAGACAGCCCACTTACCCATTTTTCAGAGTTTGAATCTGTCGGCACTATGTCCCGAGATCAGCCCTCCCTGTACCTAGCAGTAGGAGCAGCGCCGCGTCAGACACGCTTCTGGTGTGTAGGACACAGAAAAATCCACGCAGCTGACATGCAGCTGAGACGCAACAGAAACGGCACGCTCCCGCCACGCCTGCAGTGCCGGCCTTTTAGCCTACTGCCATCCGTGGCACGCTGCCGCGAGTGGCAACCAATGACGTTCTAAAACCGTATAGCCTGCAGGGCAGAAAGACAAAGAAGGCCTTCCAGGACCTGACAATCTGCAGGGTTAGAACAGGCAGGTGTTATTTTATTGTTCACATCAGTATTATTCTTAGCTTGGCTGATAAGGTTTTAATTTGACTTGTATCTTTGCTTCTATTTGGCGGGCACCCAGAAAAACTTTAGTTTACTATTAAATGTGGTGATGGTGCCCTTCGAACCCAAATTTTGAGTTGGTTCCACAGGAGCGGAGCCTGATAGCTGAAGGCTCTCTCCTGAACTGCTGATAAGTGGGGTCATCCCCACTTTGGCCATTCACCTACACGTTACATACTTCATTCCAATATGCATCTTGCACACTACATTTGCACTATTACTTTGCACTCTTCTCCATGTGTACTTGTATTGATTTGTCTTATTTGTATAGTGGTATTTTTTTTATATTGGGTTATGTGCCTATATGTATATTGTTGTCTCTATTGTACAGTAAGTGTCTATATATGGCCAATAAAACTGATTCTGGATATTATATTAATATTATTAAATGTTTGGTACCATGGCTGAACGTTAGAGGAACATTAGGGTAATGTTCCGTAAAGGTTGCAAAGTGGGAACGTTCTGGGAACGTGTACCTAGCTTTCCATGGGAACCAAAACCTAACCTTCAGGGAACGTTCCCGCAACCAAACCAAAACGTCCTGGGAACCATAAATTGTTAGCTAGGGTCTCATAAAATGTATTTTTCTTGTATCTGTACACCACATCCATAATTTTAAACTTTTATTTTGAAGGTCAATTAAGTTAATATCCGGATTTATTATATTTGACTTTATTATAGTGACTTCACAGATTCACAGAGCTCTCCAGTCTGATTCAGCACACAGAATCCTGGTTCAGAGTTGAAGTCAGGGCCATTGTCTGAGATAGATAGATAGTCTATTGTTTTTCAGTCTGTACAGGGCCTCACAAATATACATACATACACATACAGTAAACAGACACCTTCACCCCAAACACCCTATAATGTACAGTTCCCTCCAGGTTCCACTGGCACACCTTGTGGGCAGCATATACAACATAGAAGTAACAAGAACATGTGATGATGACGCCAATCATCGCTGGGGAGCTTCATTTAGGGATGATATGGCAGAAGGCACAAAACTCTTACTGTAGCGCACCCATCCCCCTGTGTACATTTTAGTTTATTTACACTGAACAAAATTTCACAAATCTGTATAAATCTGTGTTAGTGAGCACTTCTCCTTTGCCGAGATAATCCATCCACCTCACAGGTGTGGCATATCAAGATGCTGATTAGACAGCATGATCATTGCACAGGTGTGCCTTAGGCTGGCCACAATAAAAGGCCACTCTAAAATGTGCAGTTTTATCACACAGCACAATGCCACAGATGGTGGAAGTTTTGAGGGAGCTTGCAATGTCATGCTAACTAAAGGAATGTCCACCAGAGCTGTTGCCCGTGAATTGAATGTTCATTTCTCTACCATAAGCCTCCAACTGGCCTCACAACCACAGACCATATGTAACCACACCAGCCCAGGACCTCAATATCCATCATCTTCACCTCCAAGATGGTCTGAGACCAGCTCACTTCATGTGGGTGAGTGGTTTGCCGATGTCAACGTTGTGGATCGAGTGGCCCATGGTGGCGGTGGGGTTATTGTAATAAGCAGGAGTATGTTATGGACAACGAACACAGGTGCATTTTATTGATGGCATTTTGAATGCACATAGATACCGTGACGAGATCCTGAGGCCCATTGTTGTGCTATTCATCCACGACCATGATGTTGTAAGGATCTGTACACAATTCCTGGAAGCTGAAAAGATCCCAGTTCTTGCATGGCCAGCATACTCACCGGACATGTCCCCCATTGAGCATGTTTGGGATGCTCTGGATCGGCGTATACGACCGCGTGTTCCAGGTCCTGCCAATATCCAGCAACTTCACACAGCCATTGAAGAGGAGTGGGCCACAACCAACAACCTGATCAACTCTATGCGAAGGAGATGTGTTGCACTGCATGAGGCAAATGGTGAATACTACTGATTTTCTGACCCCCAATACAGTAAAACTTCACATTTTAGAGTGGCCTTTTATTATAGCCATCCTAAGGCACACCCGTGCAATAATCATGCTGTCTAATCAGCATCGTGATATGCTACACCTGTGAGATGGATGGATTATCTCGACAAAGGAGAAGTGCTCAATATTTGAGAGAAATAAGCCTTTTGGGTACGTAGAGCTCAGCTCATGAAAAATGGGGGCAAAAACAAAAGTGTTGCATTTATAATAAACTACCGAAAGGTAATCAAAAAAGGGCCCACAGCTCACTTTATACTCAGGAGATCCCTTGTAGGTTAAAGAACATTATTTTGGTGAATTTATTTTTAATCAAATAACCACACAGCAAACCTGAGGCCATGTAATATTCTGCTGCAGGAATACTGTACAAAATGCTCAGAGTGGGGTGATTAATAGTTGCCCGGCAGCTCATTTTTGAGGACATCTGGTCCTTATGAGGATAGAAATACCCACATAGTCTCACACATTTAAAAAACCCACATGTCACCAGTCAGAAGCATACTCTCAAACTTTCTTTCTCCACCTGCACAGTTCTTATTAATGACAAACAGCAAGAGATGACAAGTACTGTGTGTGTGTGTGTTGTCTCTTGACACCAATATCTGGAGGAAATGATTCATCAAAATATTCCAGCAGGAGGAGCAATCATCAATCTCTACAGTTATACAGATGACACACAGATTAATAAAACGATATCACCAGGCATGGACCCATACAACAGAGAAAGCTACACTAAACTAATTTAAATTAACAATTGGATGTGTCAAAATGTCCTCGAGTTAAACAAAAGACTAAATAATTTGAAACAAAAAAACACTCAGACATTAAGACAATTACAGAATCAGCCTACTATCACCTTATATGGATATATCAAGAATTAAATTCCACCAGCCAATAACATATAAATAAAAATAGAGTGGTCAGACGCCACATTGCTGCACAGCTTCATGCTGCTATAGTCAGCTAAAGCTCTTTATTTGTTTTAATAAAAGACATTTAGGAGACATTCTGAAACATAAACTGTTGGAGCATTGTCTTGGTTCTTTTTATACATGGTCGTGTGAATCTTAAGGCACAAGATAAATTAACATGACAGACAACAAACCACCATCTAGAGAAGCTCTCTAGTCCAATGTCTTACATACACAGTGGGATTCTTACAAAATCAAAGTCAAGACAAAGAGGGAGACACACAAATAAAACACATTAAAAGACACCGTTTACATACATATGTGTAAAATACTTTCTTGATGCTTGCAAAGATCTGTATTTGTGTTTTGAAAGTCAAAGGTCACACAAGCCTCCTCTGTATCAACACTAGATCGCTACTCTTTGGCTTTGAAGGGCCACGTAGACAACATATGTATTTATTTAATACAAAGGAGTCTGTTTTCTATGTATTGGTTACTGATATCATCCCTTTAAACAAGTGATTTAAAGCAAAGCAGCGTTTAATGTGCATGGAAAAAAAGTGTATGTTACCAAAACAAACAAAAGGTAAAAGTCATTTTCAACAGGTTCTGCTTTAGACTACTCATAGTTTGTTCAAATCAGACACATGTTAAAAATGACACTAAATGACAAGTTAAGACTAATGTTGATTCATAACTCAAAATGAATGTAGCGAAAATGATCGTGATATCAACCTCACTGAAACAGTGACAAACAAAAAAGCCCATTTACACCTAATGTCTATGTTTTGGAGTCAACTTTTCCACTTTTCTCACTTTTAAAGCCAAGATTTGATGTATGAAATATGTGTTATTATGGTTCCGCCCTACGAAGCAGGTTGGGGTTAGGCATTAACCTAGAGTAGTTAAGGTGAGGATAGCCGATTGGTCAGGAGATAGGACCTGAACACATCGGGTTCCGTTACCTCGAGCAAGCATAGACACCTGGCCAATCATAGTGCGCAAATGCTACTGAGAGAACTTGCCAAGAACTGCAGTCGGTTCTAGGATAACCCTTGAATTACCTTGAAGGAATAGTTTTGGAAAATACCCGTATTTGCTTTTTCTTACAGATAGCAGAATGAGAAGATGGATAGAACTCTCTGTTAAATATAAAGCCAGCTGCAATAGATTAGTTTAGCTCAACAGAACGACTGGAAACAGCTTTGCTATGTCTAAAAGTAAAATCCACAATCACCTCTCAAGCTCACTAATTAACACTTTAAACCACAAATCAAATAGAATGTATTATTCTGTGAGATTTTTTGAAACTTTCAGACATATTAAAGCTAGCGGTTTCCCTGTTTCAAGCCTTTATGCTAAGCTAACCAACTCCTGGCTGTAGCTTCATATTTAACATCTTCTCATCGAACTCTCACAAGGAGGAAGAGAGACAACATGAATAAAGGTTATTTATATTATTTAAAGACTTGGCACTTTAATGTTTACATTTTTAATTATATTGTTAATTTAAGATAAAAATGACTTGCTAAAAAAATTACAACTAAGAATAAAAATGATCCCCAATAGATAAAAACACACTGATGTGCAAATATATTCAGTTTAAAAAAACAGAACAGGTAAGACTTAACAATGACCTTATTTCAGTGTAACAAGTGTATTAACAGATGGAAAAGAACTGAAAACATGGTACTTGTATTGGATTTAACACAATACTTATAGTTCTTTTCACTTTGTTAATACACACATTATTGCAGTGGAATAAAGCAAAGTAAAGCTGCATTAGCAAAACCAACGAGGTTGAAATGTTAAATACTCATCGTCTTTCTCAGGCCCGCCTGCCTGTTCCGCTTCACAATCTCCGTACAGAATGTTTTTCATTTAAAAAAAATTAAAATTAATAATAGAAAATGACAAAACAATCGTTTAGCCAAATAAGAGCCCATACCTCTCACTTATCTCTCGAAGGCGCCGTCTGTTTCGGCCAGCATCATGCTTTATATTTACAAAGTTGTACATGGTTGTTCTTTATGCAGGAAACTGCTGCAACAGCAAAAAAATAGATTGTCTTCCTCTACAGATGCTATAGTTTCTCCTATTAATATGAAATATAGACTTACACAGCAGTACATTATGTAACATAGTATTTTACATGTCCTAAACTCCCTTTAGTCTATCAGCCTTTAACTTCTTAAAGGAGAGGTTTGCCTTGCGACTGATGTGATTAAATGAATGTCAAAAGCTGCTGTTTTATTTATTTTTGTACACATAGAATAATGAAAAAATAAAAGCCATACTGTAAACTTAAATGTGGCGATATGATGGTAGTAATGATGATGATGATGATGGCTGCCGTCTATAGTTGGTGAGGCTTCGTCAGGCCATCTCCACTCAGCTCATACCTGCAGGAGGAGAAAGAGGCTTTCATTTAAAAAAACTTCCAGCTTCGTCCTTTTCCTTTAACTGGCTTTGACGTCAGTGTTTAGTATTACATTCAAACTCCCCGAGCAGGGTTTCAATCAAATCCCAGAGTTCATAACCAGTGAGTTTGAGCAAGCAAATAGCAGAACTTTTCAAAGGATTCAAGTACTTCATTTGCTCTACCTGGAGCAGCAACTGTGACACTGAAAACATCCTGCTGCAGCTGAGCATGACAACATGATATGTAGCCAGTGATTATACCTGCAGCCAGACATGTCTCCTCTCAATCTATTGGATCTCCACAGTTTGGAAGTTGCTCAGTAACAAATGGCAGCAGTACAATGAAACAGCTGCAGGTATCACCTCAAAATAATATTACATTATTCAGGCTTAAAGGTTAATTCCTGACCTTGAAAATAGCACTTTATGGAGATGGTTATGTGTTAATATATTCATGTAATATGACATGATACAGAGACATAAAAAAACAGCTGGTCACCGAAATGTCATATTTAGGTCACATAAATTAACAACTTTTGATAAGAACATTTTTCACCAAACATTTTCATATTGATATCTATAAGTGAAACATATGTTAGCAGATGTTAGCATATGTTTTTTTTATTAGAAAAAACTTTTTTTTGATTCTCAAAAGAGAGACTTTTCTACTTAAAAGACAGATTTTCACCAAAACACTTTTCTAAAACAAATTTTCCATAACAAAGAATGATTTAAAAAAAAAAGTTATGGCTCACAGTTGGTGTTTTCTTTACATCATATGATGTCGCCTCGTTATGTTGGTGCACATTCTTTTATCATGTTTATATTGTTAAATCAGTTTTCTGCAGAACTCTTTCACTAGAGATGCTATACTGTGAACTTTTGCACATCCCCTGCATACATATTTTGCACTTCCAATTTTAAAACAGCTACATTGTACATACTTAGTTATAGTATAGTTTTTCATATTTTATTGTAGTATTTATTTTCTATATGACAGCATATATCAGCAGCAGAAACGGCAGCCAGGCTACCAGGCCAAGCCTGTATGTGCAGTATAAATGTGATCTTACTGAGCTGATAGACTGGGTGAACATGTCGGCTAAGAGGACATGTCCATCCGCATTTCCCTCCACCTCTGCTCTGACTTTTCCTGTGTTTCTCTGTCTTATCACAGCAGTGAGCCTCAGTGGCTATGATGTTGGCAATTTGGACACTGCTCACCCATGGCTAGTAACTACTGGAACATCATCACTGGGAATGCAATATTATGGACTGTTTCTGCATGTGAATATTGTTCAATCCGACTGTCCTACTCGACTAGTTTTGGAAAGCTGCTGTTCTCCTCATACATCTGCTCAGATAATAACCACAGGGGCCCTATGCCACAATATCAACTCTTGTGGTAACCTTTCTGTTACAAAGATCACACAAAATGTTTAGTTGCTATGCTTTTACTAATCCTGGTCTTTCCACTGCATGTAATACACCTGATTCTAAAAATATGTCTGGGTTACATGTCTTACATGTTACATGTGCTTATGTTATTGTTATTTCTGAAACTTGGCTCTCCAAAACTATACAGGATAGAGATGTGGCAGTTCATGGTCTAATATTTGTTGTTCAGACTGTCCAAGAAAAGTGGATGGTGTGGCTATATATGTTAAATCCAGTCTTGTCGCACAAGTCCTGCTCTCTACATCTGTGTCTAAGCAGTTTGAAAGTTTAGCTACAAGTATTGATTTGTCTCGTGGTCAGTTTTTAACTGTTGCCTGTTACAGACCCCCTTCTGCCTGCTCTGACACCTTAGCATCATTAGTGCAGCTTCTATCTCAACTTATAAATTAAAGCTGCGAGCAGCGATGGACGGGCCCTCGCGCCTCTGCGCGTGTCGGGGTTACTGGCGGACGCCGCTCCTTGCAATCGTGCATTTACGCGGCACTCAGACACTGCAAATCGTCACCAATGAAAAGGGAACTCCCTGCTGAGTTCAATGATACCTCACACTGTGAAAGGGGGTGTGACCAAAGCATAGGGGGCGGGGCAAACCTTTACCAATAAAAAAGGAACTCCCTGCTGAGTTCATTGACACCTCACACAAGACTCTACCTTAAATGGTTCAAATGTTATGAAAGGGGGTGTGGCTTGTTGGGGACCACGTTTTGGTTAAACAGCGATTTGGCTCAACTTGAATTGACTGCGAGACAAAGGATCTTGGCCTACATGTAAATTCCAAAGCCAGTTGCAACAAACTCCTAGAGGCTGCTACTTGGAAGCAGAACCTCAAGATGGAGAAAGTGCATTTAACACGTGTGGGACAAGGCAGACTGGCGGTGAGACAAAGAACTGCTTCACACCTTGGACCAGGTTGCAGTTCTCCCATTGGCAGTCGGTCCTTGAATGCACCACCCGCCACTAGGAGGCGGAGGAAGGATAAAAGGTGTGGGCAGTGTGTTTTCTTCGCTTTTCCACGATGACTCCGGTTGCGATAGGAAGCAGACTAGCCCGGGCTAGCAAACTAGCATCACCTCGCTGGCCGAGTTTCGAGCTGGTACAAAGTATATCGGCCTGATATACAAAGGGGATCCGAGGAAATACTTTGTCGAAGTATTCCTTCATCTGCAGCGGGCTTAATCAGCCTGGATTTAAGAAAAGGACTGTGTTCTTTTTCTTGTTTGGTCGACCTGGAATCACGTTTTTCCCTCTGCTCCGGACGAAACGGATTGTTAAGCTCTGGCCAAGAGACTTAACTGACAGACAACGCATACAGTAAGAAGGCTTACAGTTTCTGGGCAGAATAGTAGAACTAGTGCGTTTTGTTTTGTTACTAATGAGCAAAAGGGTTCGCTACCACTTGTTTGCCATTAATGTGATCTGATTTAATCATGTACATGGACCATATGTGATTATTAATCTGTGCTGTGACTGTATGACCGATCATTATACCGTTTGATTCATGTTGTGTTAAGTAGCTGGGTTGAAACCGTAATCGCTATCTGCTCACTCCTTTCATGGAGTTTAGTTACTTTCTGCGATAGAATCGCGAAAATCAGCTGTGAAGCCACTAAGCTGGCCGTTATCAATATTTCAGATCAGAGTGCTCTTTTCTTTACTCTTCTCCTCTTTCTTCTTTTACTAACACACACACACACACGACACAGACGAGCCGCATTAGCTCCCGAGCTAACGCGGTAGGCTAAACTCACACGTGGAATCTGCAGGGAGTCTATTTTACGTTCGTAAAAGAGCTAAACAGGAACTAGCTACCAGATCGGCTAAGCGTGCCGTTGCCTAACAACCCCGGCTTCTTCGGCCCCTGCCCGTGCACGCAGCACCACTACCGCCCTCTTGAGGCTAAATAGTTTTGTGCAGCTCACAGGAGCAGCCATCTTTGGAGTTGTTTTGGGTGTTTAGAACTACACTCCGACACCGCCCCCTCCTTTTTCACTCACTCTCTTTCACACACACACACACACACACACACACACACACACACACACACACACACACACACACACACACAGACGTGTCCATGTTGCTTTTGCTTTGTTTTTGGTTGTGATATTATAAAAAGGTATATGAGTTTATTATTGAAGAATTATTGTTTAGCTACTGATAATTGTGAAGTTAATAAATCTTATTATGCTAAATTAGCAGTTGCTTGTGATTATTTGTGTACTGGTTGTGACAACTGCTGGTCGATCAGGTCCGTCCTTGGATTCACCCCCTTCCCTTATTTCCTTTTAAAGGATTTACACAGAAATGAGACTGATACACAGTTTGATTATTGGTCCCTGATTTGCAGGGTGGTGCCCCGTTTTGATTGTTTGTCGATTTGATAAAGTTATTAATAACCATATTCAGAACTTTATTAATATTGATAAAACATCTTTGATAATTTGCCAATGATCAAATCTGTACCCTAAGGGAATCCTACATTTGACGCCCAGTGTGAGCCTGTTAGAACCAGCGTTGTTACAATAATTATACATAATAATCCATAATTTTTTAACATTAATTAATTTTTGAAAATTATAATTTTCCTGCAACATATTTAACGCCCGTGCGAGCGTTGAATACCTGCTTTAGTGCAACATTTAGGCATAATTGTCCATACCTTTTCAATTTTAAATATTTAAAAAAAGAATTTCTGAAATTCAGTTGTGATCTGTGAATTTTTCAGTGTGTACATTGGTTAGTAGACAACAACATTTTCACGCTCCTTGACAGTAACGGCTATTACTCAACTGAGGTGTCCGGGCCTCTACGGCCACCTGACACGATCGGGTTGGTGGTAAATGGTAGTAATTAGCTTAGTTAGCAGTCAAGATTTTCACGCTCTACTCGATCTTAAAGTTATTGATACTAACACGCAGATTTTTGACAGTAACAGCTATTACGCACCGGAACTGGTGGAACTCTGCGACTACCCAATAGAATTGGGTTGGTGGTAAATGGTAGTAATAATCTTAATTCAATCAATCAATCAAATTTATTTATAAAGCACTTTAAAAGCAGCCAACGTTGCACAAAGTGCTGTACAGATAAAATTTAAAATAATATAAAACATTTACATCTACATTTAAACATAAAACCGTATCACAGTCAAAATAATTACACAAAAATGTCAGCCTCTGCTGGGGAAGGCCAAGGAAAAAAGATAGGTTTTAAGAAGAGATTTAAAAGTAGACAGTGAAGAAGCCTGTCTTACAGGCAGAGGTAGCTCATTCCACATTTTTGGAGCCGCCACAGCAAAAGCACGGTCCCCTCTAAGTTTCCGCTTAGTTTTAGGAACATTCAGGCGCAGTTGATCAGCTGACCTGAGTGAGCGGGTCGGAATGTAGGGGTGTAGCAAGTCGGACAGGTATGATGGGGCAAGACCATTTAAGGATTTAAATACAAGTAAATTAATTTTAAATTGGATCCTAAAATACACGGGGAGCCAGTGGAGTGAAGCTAAAACTGGTGTAATGTGCTCATATTTACATGTTCTCGTTAAGAGACGCGCCGCAGCGTTTTGTACCATCTGAAGACGAGCGACTAAAGCGGCACTAATGCCTACATACAGGGAGTTGCAGTAATCCAACCGAGTGGTCACAAAGGCGTGCATTACTGTCTCAAAGTGCTGTCTAGTAAGAATCTGCTTTATTTTGGCTAACTGCCGTAATTGGAAAAAGCCTGCTTTAACCACCGCCCCAATCTGTTTGTCCATCTTAATATCTGAGTCAATTTTTATTCCTAAATTGGTAACGGTTGGCTTGACATATTGAGCCAAGGGACCCAAATTGACAGAAGGGGTCCCAGTGTGGACACCAAAAACCATCACTTCCGTTTTAGTTTCATTAAAACTTAAAAAGTTAGAAGCCATCCAGGCCTTTATGTCATCCAGGCATTCGAGCAGTGGTCTGAGAGAGTTGCTCTTTTTAAGTGGCACATAGATTTGGCTGTCATCAGCATAGCAATGGAATAGAATGCCATGCTTCCTAAGTATTGAACCAAGCGGGAGCAGATAGAGTGAGAAAAGAAGAGGGCCTAAAACAGAGCCCTGTGGGACCCCACACGAGAGAGGAGAAGAGGAGGACACCGAGTCACCATAGCTGACACAGAAAGTGCGACCTTCCAAATAAGACCTGAACCAGCTGAGAGCTACACCCTTGATTCCCACCCACTGCTCCAAACGAGAGATCAGGATTTCATGGTCCACCGTGTCAAATGCAGCAGTTAGGTCCAGAAGCACCAAAACAACACAGTCACCAGAGTCAGTAGCTAAAAATATATCATTAAATACTCTTAAAAGAGCAGTTTCTGTGCTGTGCAGGGTTTTAAAACCAGACTGGAAGACCTCAAAAATGTTGTGTTCTTCCAAAAAGGCCATTAGTTGACTGTAAACCAGCTTTCCCAGTATTTTAGATATGAAAGGTAGTTTTGATATAGGCCTGAAATTGGCTAGATCTGCAAGGTCGAGTCCAGGTTTTTTAGTTAAAGGATGGACAACTGCATGTTTAAAATTTCCAGGGACCACGCCTGAGGAAAGGCTACTATTGACAACTGCAAGAACAGATGTACATATAGTAGGGAAAACATCCTTAAAAAGTCGAGGAGGGACAATGTCATTTGGAGAACCTGAAGGCTTCATGTGGCCAACAATCTGCTGTAGCGCAAACTGAGTAACAGGTTCAAACTTCTCAAAGACAGCAGAACAGACAACAGAAATGGAATTGTCATAAGTAGGTGTCATTTTTGCCCTAATAGAAGTGACCTTCTCAGTAAAAAAATGAAGAAATTGTTCACATACAGCATGAGAAGTGTCAGCACAGGTAATGTGCTGGACGTTAAGAACAGAGTCAATAGTTTTGAACAATATACAAGGGTTGTTGGAGTTAGACAGAATAATATCAGACAAATATTTCCTTTTAGCTTCTTTCAAAATTGTCTGATAATGACGCCAGCAATCTCGTACTATTTGAAACGAAACATGCAGTTTGTCCTTCTTCCATTTGCGCTCAGCTTTACGGCAGTCACGTCTTATAGCACGAACTGTGTCATTTAGCCAGGGCTCCACTTTTGCTTTAGGCTGCCTACTCTTCAATGGAGCTACCCTGTCTATAACCAATTGAGAAGTGGAATTTAACCATAAGCTGAGCTCTTCTGGATCATTACAAATAGAGTCTGGTATGGCACTATTCTGACTGAAGACAGATGAAAACTGAGCAGCAGTGGAAGGGTTAATTATCCTACAGCGCCTAACAGCAGCGCGAGGTTTAAAAGTATTAAAGGCAATTACAGACTCAAATAATACAGGCATGTGGTCAGAAAACACTGCGTCACAGATCTCTAAGTTAATAACAAGCAGACCAAAGGATAGGACAAGATCAAGTATGTGCCCGTGTTCATGTGTGGGGCCAGACACATATTGCACAAGGTTAAAAGAGTTAGCAGTCAACACTTAAAACTAAAGGAACTACAGGTTGAGCCTTTCACCTGCTCCTTGAATCAACTTGTTCACAGTTAATTTTCCTTTGTCCCCACAAAGGAATTGAGCCCTGGTAGCAATCTCTTTACTAGAGGTAAAATGAGTCGCTTTGAGTACCAGAGGCTGGAGGCGAAAGCTTCCGACAAGCCGACTGACACAGTCCTGCAGAATGTGGTCGCTTGTCTCATCCTAGACTCTGAAGAGAATAACCGTGAGGGTTATGAAACTACCTGCGATGAAATACTCCAGGAACTTGTAGCTTACATAGCACAGCCGTCTTGGATGCTAAAAGCTTGCATACAAGGCTGGCTTGGCCAATTGGTGCTAATCTATCAGCGCCGAACCCATCGGCAACGCGCTGTCCTCCAAGCACAGCTCGCACTGCTGCAAGGCAGCTATGAAGCTGAGCAGCGCAAAACAGCCTGGCTTAGACAAAGAGTCCAAGCCAGGCGTGATGAGGTCTCCCGGTTAGAAGAGAGCCGCGAGGACCTCTCGGCACAGCTCCGGCGTGCCAAGCAAAGAACAGCGTTCTATTCTCCTCCTCCTCGGTCTCCTCACAGTCAGAGACACAGTTTCTCTCCGCCACCTCGGCGAAAAACCCACTTGTCTTCTTCCCAGAGAAGAGACCGTTCTTCATCTTCTTCTCGTCCTCCTACTCGGAGAGACCGATCTTGTTCATCTCCGCTATCTCGGCGGAGAAAACCCTCTTCCTCACCTTCCCGGAGGAGAGACCGATCTTCTTCTTCTTCTCCTCCCCCTCGGAGGAGAGAGCACCCCTCCCCTGCCAAAAGGGGGAGGAATGTCTTGCAACATCAGAGGAACACAGGTAGAATCAGAGTTCCGTCCACTGACAAACGGTGCGAGCCACAAAGCTCGCCATCCCGCTTTGATCAGACTCCCTCCCCACTGCCAAAGGGGAGGAGCCGTCCTCAACTGAGTGACTATGATTCTCCTGATGTTCTGAACGACCCCCCCCCGGCTCCAGAGACATTATCTGATCGAGCCTCGGCTGCATGATACTCTCCAACTACGACAGAGTGACCGGTGTGACCCAACGGAACGGGTAAGTATGCTGACACGTTCACACGTCCAAGAAGCACGTGATGCTGCCTTTGACCCTGAGCGTGACCCTCCCACCACATCCAACGGTCCAGCCGACCTGGATGAACCTACTTGGCTCATCCAGTCACTTCGGTCTACTCAGAGACCATGGCTAGCAGCCTAGTGAACTCCAGTAGGGAGGCGTCAGAGCTGGTCATAGGTGAGAGTTATCAAGAGCCTCTATCGGGCCGTTTGCTGGAAACAGGTGCTCCACTCCGCAAGGAGACACCCCAGCTAATTTCTGATTGCAACATCCTGCGTCATAACTTCTCCACTCGTTAAAGAGGAAGAAAACCTCCACACCTTGTGTGGTAAAAGTGGATCAAAATTTTCACCCACTGCAATGGATACTTTGTGTAGCTCAAAGCCACACTCTGCCTGGACTCCACCCCCACGAAAGGGGGAGGGAGCTCCCGATAACTCGGACAACACGCGTCCATCCCCAAAACAAGGTCCGTTTCCAGCAGAACGGTCAGACTCCTTAAAGGGGCCTGACACTGATTTGTCATCAGCAGAACTAGACCAGGGAGGTAACTTAAAGGAGCCCAGAGTGCTCCCCGAAACCACGATGCCTAGCGCCTCACAAACCCCTCCCTTGACATCCTGGGGAGACTCTGCCCACAAGGGCAACGCCCACGGTACAGATACCGCAGCAGGGGAAAAAGGGGGTGTGAGCACCCTAGCCCTGCTGGACTGCGTCCCCAGAGTAAGTCAGACACATTCTAACACTTCGGCAGAAGTCGTTAAAACAATGCTTCCCCTCAGTACACCAGTATTAGGCGTAGCATTCAGTGGTAGCATTCCCAGCTACCTGCCTGATAAACCGCCCATCACAAAACCTGTTTTGGTCGATATCACACCCCAGAGGATGACTCTGGTGCATCCTAGTCTCATCTGTGTAAGTGACACAGAGGACTTGGGCAGCGGTCACAATCACCTGAGGCCAGGCCCACTCGCTGACAGCCACCGGGGACACATTCAGGCTCAGGTCGACACCCTGAGGCCACTTGATCCTGCAGGCAGTCTGCCAGCCCCAGACGGACAAGTCACCGTCACTCATGAGCAAATTGCCATGATTCTTCCGGAGCCTGACCCTGGCTCTGACTTTTCTTTGCCGCCGGCGAGCACACAGCCGCCGCAGTCTGGCAGCCTTGACTTTTCCAACCCTCACAGGTCTTTCCTTTGAGAAATGCGCTCCCCATGTGGTCCTCACTCCCAGGAGAAGAGCAGCTTCTGCACCTGGAAAGGGGGAGGGAGACTTCCCCCCCCCCAAGAGGATAAGACTCAAACCAGTTGAGTCATAGGGATAGCTGCATGCCTCACCTCACTCTGTTGACATGCACTTCCATCCTAAACTTTTCAAACAGTAATCAAAATACCTCAGAGCTTCGGTAGTAAAATTCTTATCAGGATACCATTTACTGTTAGTTCCATTCTGTTCCTCAAGAACCCAGTGCATGCTTTAGGCGGTCAGGTGTCACAGAAACACAACCAGGTGCTAGTAGCGAGAGATTTAATGCGAAGCATCGGTAGAGAAGGAATCTCTTCAGTCAGCAAACTCAAGCCTTGTTGTAGACCCATAAATCTGCTACTAACCGTATTGTGCGATCTTCACAGGTACATCTGACGTATAGTCTTGGCAGTGCAATTCAAAATTTACGTAGCTCATAAGAATGAGAGATAGGACTCAAATTTCACAATCACCTGAGGCCAGGCCCACTCGCTGACAGCCACCGGGGACACATTCAGGCTCAGGTCGACACCCTGAGGCCACTTGATCCTGCAGGCAGTCTGCCAGCCCCAGACGGACAAGTCACCGTCACTCATGAGCAAATTGCCATGATTCTTCCGGAGCCTGACCCTGGCTCTGACTTTTCTTTGCCGCCGGCGAGCACACAGCCGCCGCAGTCTGGCAGCCTTGACTTTTCCAACCCTCACAGGTCTTTCCTTTGCTCGCTGAACAACAGCGATGCACCGTGCCACACCTGTATGGTTAAAGGTGCACCCTTTTATGGCGCCACGCCCACGGACGTGCCCATATCACTTTGGCCAAAGTATCTTGCCGTCATGCCAGACTTACACCATCACTTGCGCCCACCTGACCCGCCTCCAGCTTTTGCACAGCAAAACCACTGCCTTTCTTCAGAGTCCCCGTAGACTCTCCTCAAGGTGGCTGGAGCAGGCGCCTTCTCTGTACTCCAGGGAAAGGGGGTCATAAACTTATGGCCCCACCTCCAGGTAAACTTGATTGGCCCAGTTACCAGAACTGGGCGAGGTACCCAGTACCTCCTGATCGTCACGTGCAGCCTCACCATGTGGGTTGAATGCCTTTCAGCACCCAACTGCACAGCTGTGACAATCACGGTCCTGCTCCTGAACCACACGTTCAGTCAGACCAACTCCCCATGTGGTCCTCACTCCCAGGAGAAGAGCAGCTTCTGCACCTGGAAAGGGGGAGGGAGACTTCCCCCCCCCCAAGAGGATAAGACTCAAACCAGTTGAGTCATAGGGATAGCTGCATGCCTCACCTCACTCTGTTGACATGCACTTCCATCCTAAACTTTTCAAACAGTAATCAAAATACCTCAGAGCTTCGGTAGTAAAATTCTTTATCAGGATACCATTTACTGTTAGTTCCATTCTGTTCCTCAAGAACCCAGTGCATGCTTTAGGCGGTCAGGTGTCACAGAAACACAACCAGGTGCTAGTAGCGAGAGATTTAATGCGAAGCATCGGTAGAGAAGGAATCTCTTCAGTCAGCAAACTCAAGCCTTGTTGTAGACCCATAAATCTGCTACTAACCGTATTGTGCGATCTTCACAGGTACATCTGACGTATAGTCTTGGCAGTGCAATTCAAAATTTACGTAGCTCATAAGAATGAGAGATAGGACTCAAATTTCACAATCACCTGAGGCCAGGCCCACTCGCTGACAGCCACCGGGGACACATTCAGGCTCAGGTCGACACCCTGAGGCCACTTGATCCTGCAGGCAGTCTGCCAGCCCCAGACGGACAAGTCACCGTCACTCATGAGCAAATTGCCATGATTCTTCCGGAGCCTGACCCTGGCTCTGACTTTTCTTTGCCGCCGGCGAGCACACAGCCGCCGCAGTCTGGCAGCCTTGACTTTTCCAACCCTCACAGGTCTTTCCTTTGCTCGCTGAACAACAGCGATGCACCGTGCCACACCTGTATGGTTAAAGGTGCACCCTTTTTATGGCGCCACGCCCACGGACGTGCCCATATCACTTTGGCCAAAGTATCTTGCCGTCATGCCAGACTTACACCATCACTTGCGCCCACCTGACCCGCCTCCAGCTTTTGCACAGCAAAACCACTGCCTTTCTTCAGAGTCCCCGTAGACTCTCCTCAAGGTGGCTGGAGCAGGCGCCTTCTCTGTACTCCAGGGAAAGGGGGGTCATAAACTTATGGCCCCACCTCCAGGTAAACTTGATTGGCCCAGTTACCAGAACTGGGCGAGGTACCCAGTACCTCCTGATCGTCACGTGCAGCCTCACCATGTGGGTTGAATGCCTTTCAGCACCCAACTGCACAGCTGTGACAATCACGGTCCTGCTCCTGAACCACACGTTCAGTCAGACCAACTCCCCATGTGGTCCTCACTCCCAGGAGAAGAGCAGCTTCTGCACCTGGAAAGGGGGAGGGAGACTTCCCCCCCCCCAAGAGGATAAGACTCAAACCAGTTGAGTCATAGGGATAGCTGCATGCCTCACCTCACTCTGTTGACATGCACTTCCATCCTAAACTTTTCAAACAGTAATCAAAATACCTCAGAGCTTCGGTAGTAAAATTCTTTTCAGGATACCATTTACTGTTAGTTCCATTCTGTTCCTCAAGAACCCAGTGCATGCTTTAGGCGGTCAGGTGTCACAGAAACACAACCAGGTGCTAGTAGCGAGAGATTTAATGCGAAGCATCGGTAGAGAAGGAATCTCTTCAGTCAGCAAACTCAAGCCTTGTTGTAAACCCATAAATCTGCTACTAACCGTATTGTGCGATCTTCACAGGTACATCTGACGTATAGTCTTGGCAGTGCAATTCAAAATTTACGTAGCTCATAAGAATGAGAGATAGGACTCAAATTTTATTTACCTACGCATCAGAAGACAGAATGTATACAGACTAGAGTCTGCATTGAGTATTTGTTTTGACATTAAAACATACATGCACCAGTCCACAGGTACATGCACACAATCACATGTACATACACTGGTGAAGCCCAATTCTTTTCTGGAGTGAACCTGTTAACCCCTAACTACTTCACTTTTCTTTCCTATCTTCCTTCATTTGTTTTGTTTCACTATATTTTGGGCTAATGTCATATTGAAATAACTACAATGATTGTAAAAGGGATAATTCATTGCTTACCTATTGTGTTTTGTTTAAACATTTGGTGTTTAGCTACAGTTAGAATTTTTGTCTGCCCAGAAACTGCCTCATTTTGTCTGCCCAGACACTGTAGCCTCAGTCAACATATGAACATTATGAACTTGCCTCTCACTACTTCTCATTCCAGGAAGACATGGACTATGTTGATATCAGTTTAACCTTTTCTCCCATGAACTGTATGGTCCTTTGGTTTGCTCCAAAGACCGGGACCAACCGCTCTTCAGAGCAAAAAGGGAGACTGTTGGGGACCAAGAGTTGGTTAAACAGCGATTTGGCTCAACTTGAATTGACTGCGAGACAAAGGATCTTGGCCTACATGTAAATTCCAAAGCCAGTTGCACCAAACTCCTAGAGGCTGTTACTTTGAAAGCAGAACCTCAAGATGGAGAAAGTGCATTTAACACGCGTGGGACAAGGCAGACTGGCGGTGAGACAAAGAACTGCTTCACACCTTGGACCAGGTTGCAGTTCTCCCATTGGCTGTCGGTCCTTGAATGCACCACCCGCCACTAGGAGGCGGAGGAAGGATAAAAGGTGTGGGCAGTGTGTTTTCTTCGCTTTTCCACGAGGACTCCGGTTGCGATAGGAAGCAGACTAGCCCGGGCTAGCAAACTAGCATCACCTCGCTGGCCGAGTTTCGAGCTGGTACAAAGTATATCGGCCTGATATACAAAAGGGGATCCGAGGAAATACTTTGTCGAAGTATTCCTTCATCTGCAGCGGGCTTAATCAGCCTGGATTTAAGAAAGGGACTGTGTTCTTTTTCTTGTTTGGTCGACCTGGAATCACATTTTTCCCTCTGCTCCGGACGAAACGGATTGTTAAGCTCTGGCCAAGAGACTTAACTGACAGACAACGCATACAGTAAGAAGGCTTACACAGTTTCTGGGCAGAATAGTAGAACTAGTGCGTTTTGTTTTGTTACTAATGAGCAAAAGGGTTCGCTACCACTTGTTTGCCATTAATGTGATCTGATTTAATCATGTACATGGACCATATGTGATTATTAATCTGTGCTGTGACTGTATGACCGATCATTATACCGATTGATTCATGTTGTGTTAAGTAGCTGGGTTGAAACCGTAATCGCTATCTGCTCACTCCTTTCATGGAGTTTAGTTACTGTCTGCGATAGAATCGCGAAGATCAGCTGTGAAGCCACTGAGCTGGCTGTTATCAATATTTCAGATCAGAGTGCTCTTTTCTTTACTCTTCTCCTCTTTCTTCTTTTACTAACACACACACACACTCACGCACATGACACAGACGAGCCGCATTAGCTCCCGAGCTAACGCGGTAGGCTAAACTCACACGTGGAATCTGCAGGGAGTCTATTTTACGTTCGTAAAAGAGCTAAACAGGAACTAGCTACCAGATCGGCTAAGCGTGCCGTTGCCTAACAACCCCGGCTTCTTCGGCCCCTGCCCGTGCACGCAGCACCACTACCGCCCTCTTGAGGCTAAATAGTTTTGTGCAGCTCACAGGAGCAGCCATCTTTGGAGTTGTTTTGGGTGTTTAGAACTACAGTCCGACACCGCCCCCTCCTTTTTCACTCACTCTCTTTCACTCACACACACACACACACAGACAGACGTGTCCATGTTGCTTTTGTTTTGCTTTGTTTTTGGTTGTGATATTATAAAAAGGTATATGAGTTTATTATTGAAGAATTATTGTTTAGCTACTGATAATTGTGAAGTTAATAAATCGTATTATGCTTAATTAGCAGTTGCTTGTGATTATTTGTGTACTGGTTGTGACAACTGCTGGTCGATCAGGTCCGTTGCTCGGATTCACCCCCTTCCCTTATTTCCTTTTAAAGGATTTACACAGAAATGAGACTGATACACAATTTGATTATTGGTCCCTGATTTGCAGGGTGGTGCCCCGTTTTGATTGTTTGTCGATTTGATAAAGTTATTAATAACCATATTCATAACTTTATTAATATTGATAAAACCTCTTTGATAATTTGCCCATGATCAAATCTGTACCCTAAGGGAATCCTACAGGCTTGAGTAAGTGGGCGTGGTTAAAGTATAGGTGGCGGCTCAGTATCATATGTAGATCACACATTATAAGTTTTGTATGTAAATCGGATGATCTTTGTCATATAAGGCGCATTTCCTGTTGCCAGTGGGGGGCGCTATGACCAAAAGTCAATATTTGCCTATAGATGTCCTCAGGCCTGGACCTAGGGCTGGGTACCGAACGTCGATACTTTTATGGTATCGAAAAATTCTTTCTTTCGGTGCCAAATTTCGGTTCCAAAAGCGCCTGAGCGCGTAAGCGCAAGCTTATCTGTCCTCTCTGCATATTGACACAGACCGGAGCTCCAACCGACACACACACACACACAGAGATGTGGACGGAGTAAACTGCAGTTTTGTTGAAGTCACAGAGAGTCACGGTTGGTCTCAAGTGTGGTTACAGTTTTTTAAAACTTCACGCAGACAGCGTTTGCTGCGATATGATATTAGTGGCGAGCCGAAAGTGGTCGCGGGGCTGTTGACGTTACACTTCGTACACATCGTTAGGAATCGGTATCGAAACCTAGGTATCGAAATTGGCACCGGATCGAAAGATTCTGAACGATACCCAGCCCTACCTGGACCCTTGTCAATCATGAGAAATTTTGGTTTAAAAAATAGTGTTTTAGACGACTAGCTGTAGTCTCGCGCTGAAGTCCCGTGGGAATTCAGTTGTAGCAGGAAAAAGGTAAACAGCAGTGTGCAGGTTGGAGGAGCGTAATGTGTGAAGAGTGAAGATCGGAGTTGTTCACAAGAGAAGAACTATGGAGAATAAAGAAGAGATTGAAGACATGGAAGAGGCTTTTGAGTTTGATGGTCGTCCTTATTTATTCGAACCCAAACAACTCCGATCTTCACTCTTCACACACTACGCTCCTCCAACCTGCACAGTGCAATTTACCTTTTTCAAGCTACAACTGAATTCACACGGGACTACGAGACTACAGCTAGCAGTCTAAAACACTATTTTACTGTACAGGGCACAAACATAACTTGGTCCGTTTTCATGTAGTTACATAGTCACTAATATGGTCATAACCACTACAGTGCTCAATTACCTATTTTTGAGGGTGAAATAAAATACAATTTTTCGCCGCGAAGGCTAGAACGGTCTTCTGGAAGACCTCCACCAGACCAGCGGGCGCTTGTTGGATTGTTGTCGGCCGCGTGAAGCCAGGAGGGCGGGGAGGAAGCAGAAGCAGGGACGCCAGCCGGGCCTGCTTGCTCGGCTAAGGAAACCACAACGATCAACGCTGACAAGACTCCTACTCACCAACGCCAGATGGATCACACACAAAATGGATATATATTAGGGATGCACCAAAATGAAAATTCTTGGCCGAAACCGAAAACCGAAAAAGAGGAAACCAAGACCGAAAACCGAAAGAAATTATGCCCATTATTAGTACCATTGCATTTATGGCTATGACTGTCTACTAACTTTACTAAAATCAAGGCATTGCAATTGTATACATTAATATTAAAGTTTAATTAAAAAAATATCTAGCAGAAATATGGCTACAATCTGATAGTCACATACAGTATATAGTAGCCTAAGAACAGAATAGCTTACCCTATTGTTATTATTATTATTATTATTATTTGAGGCACTTTCTTGCAGGATTTCACTGAACATATCAGAAAACAAGGGTACATGCCCCTCATCTGGTGCAGAGAGACGAGTCTTTTTTTCTGTGCTCTGATCTCCTGCTCCGTGCGCGCTCCGTCTCCGCGCGGGTTCTCTGCATCCATCGCGGCCTGGATCATGTCTTGTGCGTCCTGCTTTATTTCCGCATCCAAGTAATGGTCTATATAACGCGGATCAAGTACAGTCGCGATGAAGTGCAGAGGATCCGAATAGATCTCACTGAAACGTGTGCTGACAGACTCTAAGAGCTACTTCTCATTGTTTTCACTCCGTGGTCCGTGCTTAGGAGACCCTTTGCAGGTGGATCGGGTAGGCTACTGACACACGTGCAGGTCGCGGTTTCTGTTTGCGTCATCACAACATTTCGGCCGTATTGTTTCAGTGATAAAAGTATTTCGGCCGAAAATCAAAAATGCCCTTTTGGGCCATTTTCGGCCGAAAATTTTCGGTGGCCGAATATTTTCGGTGGCCGAATATTCGGTGCATCCCTAATATATATGCTACAAATACACACAGAACTGCTGCGTGATGATTATTACCGAACACACTTATCATGAACACACTCACTCATCCCAGACGGCAGCTAGCAGCTAAGAGGGTAGGTGACTTTAAACAATGGCTAAGTTGCTAAACGCATCTTGTTGTCATGTAAGGTCCCTGTTCATGTTGCACAGACATTTTAATTGCATTTTGTGTCTGTTAAGAGGCACAAAGGCACGCTTTATCTTATGCCCCCATAACTGCCGTTTTAGCTGAGTGGGAGCTCTCGGCATTAGCTGTAGCAGCTCCGTGTTGCTAGCACCAATCCGACTCGTTTTTTTTTTTTCTATAGACAGCACTCACATAGGTATAGCGATCAAGATTAACGTAAAAATTGCCTGGAGTTCTCCTTTAAGGAGTACTTGTGGTCTATTCATGTTTTATCTCCCCATCAGTCTGGCTTCAGAAAACAACACAGCACAGTAACTGTCTCCATTAAATTGTTAAATGTAGGGGTGTCGAGATACCAATAATTCAGTATTCGGTGCCAATACCAGTAAAACAACACGATTCCATGTACTTGAACTTGAAATATGAACTTCTTTATTAAAATATTTGAAAAATATCAAAATGTCTTGACAAGACATTCAAAACATGTGCAATAGAGCATAGAACAACATAATAAAGTGCAATTAATGGTCATAGTGCAACCACTAGTGTCCCCAGACACATTCCAGACTTCCAGGCATCTTTTCAAAAGGTACTGTGCAAAAACAACAACAGGGTTTCTAACAGATGCGTGACCAGAGACATTATAAACCCAGGGTAAATATTGGAGATGTATTTGAAAGATGGAGACAGCTTAAAAGGACAGCGAGTTGGCTGATTTCCTCCTGAATAGGTAAGTATTAGCTTCAGGCTAATTTATCACGGCTACAAGGGACTGGCATTTTATGTCATTTTAACATTCATGTACACACATTGAATTATATAGCTAGAGTAACCTGAGTTGGTTACTCACAAAAACAATTGAGACACAGCCAGTAAAGTGATCCGGGCTAATGCCACCATGCTAACCCTGCTTACTGCTAACGTTACCGGAGGACCAGGCAAGCGGGCCGCGGGTGTTTACAACGTGAAGCCTGTTCAGCGACCATAGCCGACAACGGTGAGTTATTTTAAGCCAAGAGAGGGGGGGGCTGTAAATCAGGAAGAGAGGACTGTGAGTTTACAGTGAACGTGCAGTTTTTTAGGTCGGGTAGAATCTATCTCCGTTGACTCTCGTTCATATTTTTTCTAAAGATATGTCCCATAAGTAGAAGGGCGTGACTTTGGCTTGTTGGTGACCTCCTACTTCTGAATGTATTGACTGGAACACTGAAGTGTATACTGCCCCCATCAGTTCCGGAAGAGGCGCAGCACCGATGCTGCTAACACTGGCCGCTTACGGCGCTTCAAAAAAATGGGCATCGTCCGTGTTTTGTAATTTTAGAACCGAAAGGTATTGCAAGTATCGGTTTTTATTAAATGATGTTGTGGATGCCTTGAACGCCAAAAAATACTGTGCTGCACTTCCAAAGCCAATACTGTAGATCATGTCAGAGGTTCTGGATATAGGCTTTTCAGACCAGGCTGTTGGCTGGTTTGTAAACTACCTTTCATGTCATAAGCAGTGTGTGCAGCTTAACGGTCTCTCATCCAGTTAAACACGCATCCAGTCAGTGTCACCAAAGGTGTGCCGCAAGGGTCAGTTTTAGGACCCACTCTCTTCACAACTAATGTTAACAATGTTGGGTAGAATGATGCATCTATGCGTACAGTATGTATGCCGATGACAATTGTTTGTCGTGCAAACACTGTTGCCCTGGTCTTTGAACATCTGCGGGCCGCATTTGACGTTATACAGTCGCACCTGTTCCATCTCAAACTGGTGTTAAATGCTGACAAAACAAAGGGTATGATGCCAGCAGTTCCCCCGTCTATAACATGCACACAAGCAAAACCTTCACAATGGTTGTGGCAACTGTGTGACCGCCTGCCTCCCGCCTGCCTGCCTCCCGCCTGCCTGCCTCCCGCCTGCCTGCCTCCCGCCTGCCTGCCTCCCGCCTGCCTGCCTCCCGCCTGCCTGCCTCCCGCCTGCCTGCCTCCCTGGTTTACAATCATGGCGTTTTTTTCCTCATTCTTTTTTTTCATTCATTATTTTTTTATGCCTGTTCTTGACTTGATGTGCTCTAAAATGATATTCCTGTTTGTCAAAAATAAAAAAATAAAAAGATTTCATTTATAATGTTACACCGTTAACATTGTTATGTTAGCGCGCACTGCGAGAGTGTGAGCAAGGAAGAAGGGGGACTCTCTTAACACCAAAATATAATACATCTCTGTGGCTATTTTGGCACGCATTTCAGCACCATGGACAAAGGGTGTACGTCCACATTTAACACATGCACACACAGCAAGGCACACAAGAACACGCACGCACGGTTCTGCACACAAGGCACTCCTATCCAGCTTGTAGCCTCTTATAAATACCTAGGCATTTTATCGATGATTATCTTTATTTTGAGTTACATATTGAACATCTTTTAAAGAAAGTGAAGTTGAAATTAGGGTTTTTCTTTCTTAAGAAATGCTGTTTTTTATTTAATGCCAGGAAACATTCTTTCCTCTCTTAGGTTATGGTGACATTGTCTACATCTCTCTGCAGAGTTGAACTCTGTCTATCACGGAGCAATGAGATTCTCACTGGTTCTTGAAATACAAACAAATGAGATTACCTGTATATATATATATATATGTATATATATATATATATATATATATATATATATATATATATATATATATATATATATGTATGTATGTATGTATGTATGTATGTATGTATGTATGTATGTATGTATATATATATATATATATATATATATATATATATATATATATATATATATATATATATATATATATATATATGTATATATTAGGGCCATTGTAGGAAAAAAATGTAAAAATGCCACGAGGGAAAAGGGGATAATATTCCAACAAAAAAATTGTAAATTTGTGAATTTTTTCTCTGAATTAGCCACTTTAATCCCAGAGAATATCCAAGTTTTTTCCTCATGAAATAACGACTTTAACCCCCTTTCCCTGGCTCCATGATTATTATTATTTTCCTACAATGGCCATAATTCTATTTTTATGCTCTTGACTGTTGCAATACTTTTGCTTTATTTTATTTGCTTGCACTAAAGACCAAGGCAAATTCTTTTAATGTGAAAACTTACAGAATCAGAATAGGATTTATGTAAGTAACACTTAAGAGTAATTTGCCTTGGTGGTTGGTGCTCACCTGGTAATGATTCTGATCCTGATACATTAAAAGTGAGCTTTGTGAGAGTTGTTTCACTTGATTGTTGTGTTATCAGATCGTTATGAATGAAAAGTGTGAAATCAAAGACTAACCATTGTGTCCAACCCTTAGCGCTGTCCTCATGGGTCAAATCCACCAGCACCTGATGAAAAAAAGCAGTTTTCTTCACTGACAGAAATAAAGACTTAATTTAAATGACTGCATTGATTTAAAATATTAAAAGACCATATCTTGTCATGTCCGGAGTAGATGTTTTTGCAAATTAAACACTATTTTAGGTTTTAATCTAACTGACAGATCATCAAAACTCAAGATTTAAATCCATAAGAATTCATCATGAAAACAAATAATTCTATTATGTTAAAATACATTCACTTTAAGACAGTTCCTCAGGGTTTAATTAACATCTAGAATATGCCAGCCCAGTGAAAGTTTGTACCTTTCCCAGAAGGCCTTTGTGTTTGGAGAGCAGACCTCCACCATTCTTCACTGCGACATCTAGAGTCCGCCTGTGGAGCTCCACGAGGGAAACACTGAAATCAAACCTGAGCAGGCAGAGACAGGAAGAGCACACAGCACATTTACAACTCAGACGCTAAAAACTAACAAAACTGTTTAACAATAAAGTTATCTAACAACACATGTGAAAGAAGAAAAGTGGGGCTCACGTCTGATCGTATACCGGGTTGAGGGTTTTCTTGAATGTGTGAGTTTTCCTCCTGCCCGACCTCCGTTTGTCAGGAAGCAGGTATAGGCGGACGTAAGGATCTGAGCCGTGATCAGTGAACGCTATCAGGTTTCTGTGGCGGTAAAACAAATGATTATTACTTAAAACATTCACCCAATACAGACAGTATTTTTGGAAGAAACTCCTTGCTCTTTTTTGTTCGTACCTGCAGCCGTGAACGACCACGATGAGTTTGTTCCTCTGGGAGCTGTGTCTGACTGTCAGCTGGATCTCACCCAGCTGGGAATGACTCGGGCCCGAACCACTAGAGAGAGAGAGAGAGAGAGAGAGAGAGAGAGCGAGAGCGAGCAGTGGGGTTAACACAAAAAACAGCACCTCATGTTCAATCCTGTATTATGATTGTTGTGAGAAAGTGTGAAGTTACAACTAAAGAGCAGTCAGGTATGTTTCAGATCTGTAGAAATGTCCTCTCAAAGAATAGGTATTGTGGGTGTATCACAGCCTGATCTATCTTCTTCCTCTGTGCCATAGAGCTCCATTGTTGTTAAAAACACATCACTGTGCCACACTGTTGCACTGGGTCACATTTTCTTTCATTACCATGAACACACACACTGTAGTTTTTTTTTTAACTCAATCCCACATATACCGCCCTGCTGCCACAAAAACTTAATAGAGCACCAAATGTGGATTAATCCGCCGCTTAAAATAGTACTATTTTCTACTGTTTGTTTGATATAAATTACAGTGACCAGCTGTTTTAGAAAATCACTGAGCCTTATTTTTTAAATAAATAAATATATATATATATATATATATATATATATATATATATATATATATATATATATATATATATATATATATATATATATATATGTATATATATGTGATCCTTTTTTTTCTTCTTTTTTTTTTACTTTTACATCTTCAGTAGGAACCAATGGGTTTGGAACCAATTGTCACAGACAGGGCAGAAGAGTCAGGTTTTGGTCTTTTCATGGGATTTATTAGAAAAACGGCAGCCTTACTGTATCACTTTCTTTTTTCTTATGGTGTATATTCACAACAGACAAAATCAACAAGTGTTGGCACTGTGGGCAAGCCCACAGAGCAGTAGAGTGTGATCTAAAGATGACCTGCAAGAGCTGCAACAAGAGACAACTCGTCCTCCAAGAGCTGAACAGGATGGCAGAAAAGGGCCAAGACAGAGCCCCACAGGTTGAATGCTGTCTCCTGAACACAGCAAAGATAACATGGAGTACGGAACGTACTGTTGAAGGTCAGAAACGTATTGCTATGCAATGGAGATTGAACCTTGGAGTCATATTCTGTCCTGGACGACGGCTCAGAGGGGACAATTCTGTTGCATGTGGCTGTCCGTGACCTTGGATTTGAAGGCCAACCTGAAGACATGCCCCTCAGAACCGTGCGCCAGGTTCTCCAGGTCCTGCATGGAGCGGTAGTGTCTTTAACTCTGTCTCCTGCATCCCAGCCATGCAGATTCTACCAGATCAAGAGACCTTTCATGGCCAAAGAACTTGGGACTGGCTAAACACGCATCCAGTCAGCGTCCTGCAGAAGAACTTCCACCACCTCCGAGGGCTTCCTCTACGGAACATTGAAAGAGCTCAGCCAGTTCTGCTTATCGGAATGGAACATGTCCGACTTGGTCCCCCTGGCGGGCCAGCAGCCATAAAGACCAGGTTAGGATGGACATTTAGGATCCAGCCCAGGAACTGAAGCATTAGTTCACTGCATCGCAATGCTATTTCACTACCATACGGGCCCTGCCAGAAGAGTTGTACAGTCATGCTGAGCGGCTTTGGCAGATGGATGTCTTACCATGGCCAAAAGGAAAGGCCAGTACAAGGTAACGTACTGGAGGCTAAGACGGTGAGAGTGAACATCGACGGTGTCAACCGCTATGCAACCCCACTGTTGCTTGTCCCCAACATGTCTCAGCTCAGTGCACCCAAGGAGTCAGTGCTTCCACAGCTACAAAGCACTGAAAGAAGGCAAGCCAAGTCACCGGAAAAGGCAGCAGCATATATACTGTAGCTGAGATGAGGAGACTGGGGACATAAAGTGATGTTGTCAAACTGGAATCCGGAGTAAAGGCTACACTTACCAGTTAGTACGTAACGCACCATACAACGGCACTATGGCAAGAACAGAGCTGTGTTTATCTGCTCTTTCCGGTTTTGAGGTCGTAACCTCAACAAGCTCCTACCAGGACAGACTCTGGGGTCCTCCCTTCTAGCAGTGCTGTTGTGGTTCGAAGAGCATTCTGTGGCCTCTAGCAGCGACATCCAAGGTATGTTCCACTAGGTCCGGTTGCTCCTGGAGGACTGGCCTTTCTTACGGTTTCTCTGGTGAGACCTAAAGTGAAAAGAACCACCAAAGTCTATGAATGGAGAGTACTGCCCTTTGGTACTATGAGCAGTGCCTGCTTTGCCATATTCGCTCTCCAAAAGTACATCCTGCATCACAGCCAGCCAGGGAGGATGTGCAAGAGGCAGTACTCAAGTCCTTTTATGTGGACACCTGCCTGTGGAGCCTGTCATCTGAGGAGGAATCAAAAGCCTTAGTGGACAAGCTGCAGGCGCTTCTTGCAGAAGGGGGTTTTGAACTGCACCAGTGGGCAAGCAACTGAGGAGCAGTCTTCAGCCACCTTTACTCAGATGCCAGGTCGGAAAGTTCTGAACTCTGGATAGCGCAGGGCCAGCCAGATGGTCATGAGTCAGCGCTCAGACTTTATTGGCACTGCCAATCTTAAAAGCTCAGAACCCAGACCTACCCATAGACCACTTTAAGCGCCATCTACAAGGTATAAGCAAGCAAATATGACCCCATTGGTTATCTGGTGCCATTCACCACAAGAGAAAAGGTGATGGTGCAACTGCTTTGGGCAAAGCATAGAGAGTGGGGCGATGACCTGCTCCAGGCCTGGAAGGAATGGGAGAAGGAACTACAGCTACAGCTGATTTGAACTGGACACCCTAAACAGCCTGAAGGACATTTACATGTTCTGCGATCCTTCGGAGAAAGCTAACAGGTCTGTAGCCTACCTCATAACTGAGGACCCCAGTGGTTAGGTCAAGGTGGCCTTCCTTACCACAAGGTCACGTGTAGCTCTGAAGAAAACAGCAGACTATCCCTCGTTTGGAACTGTGTGCCGCTGTAACAGGTGCCCAGCTAGCCTCAGTTCTCACCACAGAGCTTACTCTGCCCATACTGTGCTCCCTTGGCTTCTTTTGGATTTCTGCCAATTCAAAGTCTACATGGGTACTCTCGTGGTCAAAATACAGGAATTGACTGAAGGCAGAACCTGGTGTTACATAGACATGACCAACAGTCCAGCAGATGATACCAACCAGGGGAACAAAATTGGTTGAACTAGGAGTACAGAGCTGCTGGTACCAGGGGCAGTGCTTTCTTCGCGAGGCACCAGAACAGTGGCCACAGACTCCACCATCTGCTTACCTTGACAGTAAAGAACTCACCAGCTCACACAGCTACCCCGAGCACTGTGGCCAGTTGGAGGGATCTCCCAGATTACACCTGGAGCAGACAACAGAGTCAGGAACCCTACCTGCGCCGTGGCCCTTATCATTTGCCTCCTTGTCCTGCCAGACTAGAGACTCATGTCTAGATTGTTCAGATTTCCAGGGTAAATCTGGGGCGGCTGTAGAAAAGTTCCTGTTTTCTGACTTTTTATAGTGATGTGTGTAACCCAGAACAATCACATCACACTTCACATGTAACTTCACGTGCAATTTCATAGTCAATTTCATGTTCAAACGGTCATTCATCTGGCATCTCAATAAATCTTCCGGGATCTCAAAGTCAGACATCTCTGGTTCAAGTTCTTCCCGGACACCATACAGCGGGCAAGTTTTTTAGTTAATCAGTTTTCAGTAGTTTTTACAAATATTTTCCACAGACAAAGATATAGAAAAATGTGTTCTACACAATGTTAGAAAGATAATCATTAGATGGACAGATAAATAGATATATGATTGGTTGATAGATACTTTTGCAGCTGCTGGAGTCTCTGCTGCAGCTCCTGAGCAGCGAAGGGGTTGGAGATGTCTGAGGCAATGCTGGGCGTTGGCTCTTTGCCTCCAACCAGGTACTGTTGGGACCCAGAGATAGCCAGGTTGGAGGTGCTCCTTCCAGTCTCTGCCAGGCCCCGACCTCCTCCTCTTCCTCCACCCTGCCCCAAGTCCGTGCTTCCCGGAGACCTAAAGGGATCGTCGGCCTCCCTCCGCCGGTTGAGCAGGTCCTGGGCTGACACTGAGGAAGAACGGGGGGTGTCGGATGTGGAGGAGGAAGGCACAGGGTCAGAGGAGACAGAGGTCCGTGGAGTTTGGTTGGAGGAGCTGTTCTTGTGGACCTGTAGGGAGGACGGGGTGGAGTCTGAGGATGAGGAAGTGTTCTTATCCAAGCACAGCACCTGAAATAAAACACGTACAAAGAAAATGAGACAAAGGTTGACAGTTTTACAAGAATGATGATGAGGTCATAACCAACTATCATTCTGAATTTGAGAGATGATATTTTTTACTTTTATGCCTTTTCCAAGACAATGTTCTATTTGAACTACTGTTTTTTTTTTCCAAAATAAGGTGAGAAAAAATTTAACTATTTCTGCTTCATTATAATCTTTCCAGTAAAAGGACAATTTCTGAAGCCACTTTGGGAATCCCAATTTGGGATTTAAAAAAAAAAATTCTAAATGCTTGGAGCTAATCCACTTTGGCGACCCCTGCAGGCTGATCTAATGACGCCATGACAAAACACAGATAGTTTTCATCATCTACAGATTGTCTTCCTACCCGCAGAGCCATCTTCATCTTCAGGGTGCAGCTCGGTCCGGAGTTCTTTAGAGGGAAGCGCTGGGTCAGCGTCATGTCTTTTGCCTCCAGCAGGCGACTTAAAGGCAGTGATAACGTCCCCAACGAACACTCGTGCTTTTCATCCTTCACCTAAAACACACAGGGTAAAAAAACATGGGATGCTAATGGGATATTTGTGAGTCACAACTCATATGGTCAAGATTTAACTGCTTATAAACATGAAACTGGAGCATCAATAAAATGATCACCTAACAAAAGACAACACCTCCGTACCTCAACCTCCAATTCTTGGCTTTTGGGGTTGTGAATTAGGAAGGTAAATGCTTCCTCCCACACAGGTTCATTGGTCTTATATCTAGTCTGGAAGAGGACACAAAAGAGATGAGTTATAGGGAAGGAAAAACACAACGGTGGAGGAACATATCAAGGGATGGTCAAAGACTCGGCCAACTGCAAAACTGTAAAAATCTGTATAATTGAAGTTATTTTGAGGAAAAAAAGTCTTGTGAAAATGACACTATGTCTTGTGAAAATACCAAAATGTATGCAGAGCCAGCCAATTGCAATTATTAGTAATTACAATATTGGTCGCCCGCCAAATGTGCAGGGGCTGCACTTAACTGCTATAGGAGACATTTGCTAGCTTTAAGTAATTAACCAACCTTTTGCAGTCAAAGTCTTTCCAAATTTCAACAGTTTCAAAGTGTCTTAGCAGCCAATGTAATGTTCACTAGACAAACTAACCTCAAATCATCTGCTTGCTTTACCAAACAGCTAACATATAGTCTGTAGGCGGAGGGTAGATTTTTTAGCTTTCTCAAATGTATTGTTTTTGAAAGTATAGTTCAACATTTTGGGACATACACTAACACTTATTCATTTATTATGCGGGTGTAATCGGAAGATCAATATCAATCTCACGTATGCGCGTTCGGTACAGAGCTGGAGTAACAATGTTGTTAGCCTAGCTTACCATAAAGACTGGAAGTTAGCCTGTTCTGCCCAAAGTGAAAAAAAACATGCTCCAATGCTTTTTGAGATATGAGGAAAACACAAGATTCATATCACACTTTGGTCTCACCTTGCTCTCGTAGGACTTGTGTCCCACTGTGAACTGGACAAACGGACTTGGAACGCTGGTCACTTTTTTACCAGACTGCAAAAGAAGAAAAAACGGTTTTACAAAAACAAGAAAGAATGATATGGCGTCAGGTTTATATCTTGCGAGTGCGTGAAACAAAACTAGGGAGAGGGAAAGAATGGCACCTGCACCTGCACGTATAAAACTAAGCAGCACGCACCTGCGAGTGTCTGCTTTGCGAGCGCCTGAGGGAATACACGCTCTTGCAGGGAAACTCTGCTCTCGAAATTGATTTCTGATTGCTCGAAAGAAACGGTCTTTTGACATTTTGCCTTGCCTATGTATGAACCCATGCCTCCAACATTAGAGCTAACGTTAGCTTTAGCTAACATGGCTGTAAGCCTGGCCAGCCAGTCTCAATTAGTAACAAATAAAAAAAGATGCTGTGATGGAGTCAGCGGCATTTATAACTTTTGCTTTGGTCAAGATTAGGCTCAGCTGAACTGTTTTTGCGTAATATAACAAAACTTAACATGTCATTTATCTCTAAAAAAACTTGAAAATGTGTATTAGACATTTCAGCACCTGATGGCAAAATGTGTTACTTTATATGGGATGAAGTTAATAGTGAAAAGTAAAAGTTTTTAATAGCCCCCCCAAAAAAAACACACCAGATTAGTTTTAAAGAAAAGATCAATTCCTAGTTTCAGAATGAAAAGTGTTCTTTGGTCAACTAAGTTGTTATTTAGAACATACATTGTTAGACACAGTGCACAGTTTTAATACACAAACATGATTATTGGAGTTGGTTTCCAAACAACAGTCAGTAACTTCAGTTTCAGCAACTGAGATGGGCCACAGAGCCTCTAAATGCTTCTTTATTATTATGTTGAATGAGTTTTGTGAACTTAGGGTGTGAAAGTGTAGAAACTACGAACTAGACAACTGTTTAAAACGTACATGGGCGATATGTCAATATTACAGCAAAAAGCGTCTGTAGTAAACTAATGCACACTAAACTACCAAAATTCAGAATTAGACATTCTGTATTTATGGCATTGTTAAAAGACTTCATCTCTGTGCTTACTTTAAACTACAGTGCACTATATGGCCAAAAGTATGCAGACACTTTTGTTCTGGGGCTGTTTTTCCTGGTTTGGTCATGGCCCGATAGATCCAATGAAAGGAAATCTTACTGCTATAACATACAATGGTAGTTTAGACCACAGTGTGGTTACATCTGTGTGCCCGGTTTTAAAATGACAATACCTCTGTGCACAAAGCCAGAAATGGCTTTCCCAATTTGGTGTGGAAAAGCTAGACTGGCCTGCACAGAGCCCTGATGTCAACCCCATCCAATACCGACTGTGAGCCAGACCCGATCCCACAGCATCAGTGTTTGACCTCACTAATGCTCTTGTGTCTGAATGGGAGCCAATCCCTGCAGCCAGGTTCAACATCTGAATCCAGAAGAGTGTATGCTGTTACTGATATTTAGGTGTCCACATACTTCTGGCCATTCTGTACAAATAGGAGTTGAATGTGTGAATATATCAACCTGTGTGAACACCTGTCACTGTGTTCCCCTGTATCCCTCCTCGATGTCAGAGAAATATGGGTGTACAGGGCATTACCTTGATGGCCTTAGTGACCGAGGCCTTCTTCAGCCCCGCTTGGTTGAACTCTAACGGATTGCGCTTTGATTTTCCCCCAGGGACAAGGCAGGAGAGAGCAAACAACACACACAAACACACAAACACCAGCAGGTTATTAGGGAAAGAGTGGCATGCAGGGAGGAGGATTAGGAGAAAGACAGAAGACACCAGGACCGCCGGCATCACCAAACGTTGGGACACGATTTAACAGACAGAGAGACAACATGGATGATCAAATGGTTAATGCCATACCCCATTTAAACCTGGACATGAGGTCAAAACTAGAGTCCAACAAATACTGGAATTATTAATTTTTACAGTTAAAAAAACATCTAATAAGGATATACAATACTGATTGCAAACTATATTTAACTAAACATGTTTTTGCTAATTATCTCTCTCAAGGTACGTGTCCGCATTCTGGTAACGTCACGGTAACTTTCCAAAGACTGGCCGTTGAGTTGCTCACTCCTCATTTGCTCAAAGTTGAGGTCCAGGGTACTTTATGTAAATCAGGGTCGTCCAGCTTGACTCGCTGCCTCTCGAAAACTCAAGAAAATCTTTTAAACTGACCGTTGTCAATCTAGAATGAAGACAGATAGAGCAACCGCACAGCTTATTTCTCACATAAAATGTTTTCTGAATTTCGGTGAACTATGGTTGTAAAATAAATGAAAATAGCCAAACGGGCCGCCATGTTGGTCTGTTTTCTGAACCAACAAGTGAGGCATTTGTCCAATCAGGTGCAGCCATCACGGTTGTAGGAGGGTGTAGCCTGTTTTCTTTGCTTTTCATTGGTCATGGAAGAGAAATTGATAAATGCTGGTGACAAGCCCAGTAAGCGTCCAATGCTGGGAAGGGGGCAATCCCTCCCATCAAAAAACGTTTAGTAGCTTATTTGTGCGACATTTTGTGCGTCCTGCATAGCAACATTGTACCTTTCAAAATAGTGACTTAATGATGTGTTGACGTGAATAAACTGAAACGGAACTGAAACTCGGAAATACAAGTACATTTAGAAAAATGGAAATTTAATTATTTTAAATATCCACTATAATTTTAAATAAAAGTACAACAAATATATAATATATTTTAATTACGTATATTGAATATACAAAAATCTGCAGCTTATAAAACAATTTGTTTTGTCTGCATACAGTATATTAATGCCAATACAAAATATCAATATAAATAAAACCGATGCCAGTTAAAACATATTGGTTGGACTCTAGTTAGAATACCACAGCATTAGATGAAAGTCATTAGATAAAATGGAGAGAGATTAAATGAAGATCCAAGGGAAAGAATAATTCCAATCAGAAAAACGCTGAGATAATGTGGTGATAATCAGGTGACATTCACAGATTTCTTAGTATCTATTCTACTGACTGCCACTTACTTTGAGAATGCTTTGTTTCATTGTTTGTTACATGTTACATATGTTAAATGTCAATAAAAGAAAAATTAGATCACAAAAAAAATATGATGTTGGTAGGAAATGTATTGATTTAAAGCCGCCTACACATGATCTGAGCAGGCCGTTTCATTGTTTTCCTATTGGCGTCGAGCACCACTCGGAACTGCCACCAAGCGCTGCATTCAAAGTTTCAATTATTTTAACTTTGACCTTGATGACGCTGACCTTTCAAGGCTCAACCAATTCCTGATTGTTCCTGCGCTGGGCTTTGCCTCTCTGCTCTGCTCCCTACCTCGTGGTTTTGCCGCAGATCACATGTGGGCGGCTTTACACCCAACACGTTCCATTAACAATACATTAAACTAGAGGTCGACTGATTCATCGGTTTTGCCGATTAATCGGCACTGATAGTTGATTGGTGGAACTATCGTTATCGGCAAAAATCCATGCCGATAGTTTTTCCTGGTTGCGTCCGTTGCTGGAGCGGCTGAGAAGCGCATGCTGTCATTCATTACACAGTACATGAGAGCTGAGAAGAGTCTGCTGGCATCAGGCATTACAAGAGCGGCCTCTAGAGGCAAAATAAAAACTATCACTGATGCCTCGTGTTGTTTATTTTCGACACGTGTTACTGCGCGCTGCACGGAGAGCACATGCTGTGCGGAGAAGGCTGACATCAGATGCGCGTTTAAAGCATCGACAGCAAAAAGGTTTGTTATGTCATTATAAAGTTATTCATTTGTTGAATAGATGCTGCATTAGTAGAGAAAGAACAGCACAACAGTATGTTTGTTTGCTTTCGAGGCTGAAATGACGCTAAACATTAGCAGTAGGCTAACTAACCTCAAGCGGTTAAAACACTGACAAAAATGAACGCAAGTCCGAACCAAATCGTCCACGATCCGTCGAGTGGCTGCCGCTGGAGAATTGAGATGTGCAGAATCGACAGCGCATTCATTTTAATGCATCAACAACTGCCCGAAAGCACGGTACTAGCGTCATATGGTGGAGCGAGATAGAGAAAGACTGGAGAGAGCGAGCGTTATATGGTGGAGAGAAATAGAGAGCGACTGGAGAGAGAGTGCGTTATATGGTGGAGAGACATAGAGAGCGACTGGAGAGAGAGAGCGTTATATGGTGGAGAGACATAGAGAGCGACTGGAGAGAGAGAGCGTTATATGGTGGAGAGACATAGAGAGAGACTGAAGAGAGGGAGCGTTATATGGTGGAGAGACATAGAGAGCGACTGGAGAGAGAGAGCGTTATATGGTGGAGAGACATAGAGAGAGACTGAAGAGAGGGAGCGTTATATGGTGGAGAGACATAGAGAGAGACTGAAGAGAGGGAGCGTTATATGGTGGAGAGACATAAAAAGCGACTGGAGAGAGAGTGCGTTATATGGTGGAGAGACATAGAGAGCGACTAGAGAGAGAGAGCGTTATATGGTGGAGAGACATAGAGAGCGACTGGGGAGAGAGAGCGTTATATGGTGGAGAGACATAGAGAGAGACTGAAGAGAGGGAGCGTTATATGGTGGAGAGACATAGAGAGTGAGTGAAGAGAGGGAGCGCCGGCGCTAGAACAAAGCCATGAATCAGAGAAATAAAACGTGTTTTCGCTGATTGATCTCTAGAAATGCGACTGTAGCGAGCATGTCACTATCACTAACGTTATCCACATTTATATTTACACGCAACAAATGATATATCCAGCTTCAAAAAAGTCGGAAGTTAGAATGAACGCATTGTGCAAAGAGTGGTTGCTATGGAGACGATACACAGTGTTGAGTTCCGTTGCTCTGATTGGTTGTAGGTCTATCCAATGAATGCAGAGGCATTTGTTTTCCTGGTTCGGTTGGAACCTTTTATATCTCAATGGTTGGAACACGCCCCATAATCACAGCCCAATGGAGCGGTTTCAGACTCCCATTCTGACTAGAATCTGAGTAGGACCACATCAGGCTAGGTCTAAACCGTTCTACAGAGAAGAATGGCGTCACTGTTTTGAGATTTGGCATACATTTGGGCCTTTTTTGAAGAAATGTAAATAGTTTGTCCTTTATATGAATTATAATGCTCATTATGTTTATTTTTGCACTGGATGACTCCAAATATGTAGGAGAACTGTTTTAGACAACACACATGCTTGTGTAGCATTGCTGTGGGTGTAATATCAATAAATATTACATTATTATTTTGATTATTAGCAAAAGCGTCTGGACTTTTTTTGAAAAAATGTATGTATTTTGTCAACTGTTTTATCCAGTATCAATTCTAAATACTATCGGTCGATTCATCGGTTATCGGCAAATACGGCCCAACCTAAATCTCGGTATCGGTAAAATCGGTCGACCTCTACATTAAACCTCTGGTGTCGGACGCTCGTGTTTTCATCTTTATCATCCGATCCCACCGGGACACATAATGAAAGTACGTATGCTAAGACAATGAGTGACCTCAGGGTTAAAAGTGTTAGTGTGAAAAAATGCTAAATTATATTAAAATGATATATTCAGGTAGTTTTTGAAATGTGAAAAATTGTAATTAATGGTTAGAGAACTTTTTTTCTTCCCTCCTGTTCAGCTCTGATCTGAAATGGATCAACGTCAGATCAGTGATAGGATCCGAGATGAAGGTGAAGATTTTTAAACAATACACAGACTTTTTTACAAGTGAGCGGTTAAATTAAAGGGGCATTGACTCATCAGTGACAAGTCAGTGACTCAGTCCAAATTACATTACACATTTAATTGTTAATGTCATTTCCTGTCAAAAGGTCTGTGTATTTCTTGGAGCAATATCCATCCATGTGCTGAGACTGATGGGGAAAACCTGTTCACACACAATGGATGGCTTATACAGGAAGGTTGGAGGGAAAGCAATCCACAGAGAATCCCCCTTAGCTGCTCTTAGTGATCAAAATGCATTCCTTCATCTTTGAATTCATTAGAAATGCACGGAAGAGGATTGGGCAACATGTGGAAACATTTATTTGAGTTCTGCGTTTGAAGTCAGAATTCTGAGAGAAAAGTGACAAAACTTTTTGCCAACTAAAAAATCGATGACTAAAACTAACATGTCAAATCTTCTCTCATTGGATTAAATTGATAATTTTCTATGACTAAGATGAGACTAAAATATCAAAAGTTTTTTTTTTGTTAACTAAAAATGTTTTTAAAATAACTTTTTTTTTAAATGAAGTTGAGTAAACACGTCGGAAACTCCCTTCTCAGGATTAAATCTGAGTGACAAGTGCAAAAAAAAAAATGACAGTAAATTAAAAAGACTACATTCAGATTCTTGTATGGTACTATTTGGTTGTGTCATGAGACACCTACAGAGATATGAGCTCTGGTGTGGCACACCAGGCATCTCCGCTTTCCAGAAAATAACCCATCTGATGAAATGTGAATGTACAACATGTCAACTAATCCTGTTAGATCATTAATTCCTGATGAATAAAAGAGGAGGAAGGATGCCTTTGATAGTCCTCAAAAATAAACCTTCAATGTTGTTTAATCATTTTCTGGTCACATTTTTCTGTCATGTTCTAGTTTTGTAATCAGTCAAACTCCAACAATTAACATTCATAACAAACAATGATATTAATCAACTATCATGCACTAGTTGGGATTCATGCTCATCAGGCAAACAGTTCAAACCTTTGCTTTTTTTAAACCAAAACACAAGCAAAAAAAGAGGTTATCACACTCTGTCATTGGCCAAACTACTCGAGGATGCAGAAAACAACCAGCGGACTCACAAATAAGGTCCTATAGAGAGAGGCAGTGTTCTCGCAAAACACGAGGCCTGCCGTCCGCCTCTCTTTTAAGTGGCCAGAGCCCAAGTTCCCCTCGAAGACGCTCTTCAGAGGGGGAGCAAGTGAGAAGGAGAGGAGAAGAAGAAGAAGAAGAAGAAGAAGAAGAGGAGAAGGCTGAAAAGAGGAAGGTGAGGCCTGCACCACAGAGTTCACACTAACAAATACAGTTATTTATACTAGAAAATACTGTATGAGACAAGATCGACTTACAGTAAAGGTGCTGTGACAGTCCAGTTACCACAAACAAGTTAGACCACTGCTGAGTAAATGGTTCTATTCAGTAGTAGGAAGTGTTTTTTCCCTAAAACAAATAGATATTACGCTTTTTTCCTCCAAGTTAAATCATTTTTAACAAGTTAATCTTCCCATATAATCTTGACAAAATGACTGTAAAACAAACTACTGAATTGTATAGTGTCAATCTGCTCAATCAGATGCTCTCTTTGGACCACCAATATAAAAGCTAAATACATATTGGTGTGTTCCCAGAGCAACTTACATTGAAATAAACAAGCACAATGTTTGATCTCGGGCTTGGTATAGTTCCAGTAACATTGGTGTCAATACAGTAGTTGAGTTTCCACAGCTCAAATCTAAACAATGGTTATTTGATACGTTAGTTTAGAAATGTAAACTCTGGCTTCCTTCTCCGATCTTTAGGAGTTTGATGGGACCCTCCTCCTAAATATCAGGCTGACATAGTGACATAGTCAGCTGTCATGTAAAACAAGCTCTCCTGTTCCTAGCTTCCATAGCATGGAGGGTGGTCTGGTGAGACACTCACTAATGCTGATCAAAGAACTGGGGTTATAGCCATATGCTTAAGTTCTCTTTAATAGCATTTGTTTTGTCTCTCACTATAGGGAAAAATACTGACTCCTGGATTGCCAGAAGAAGACAACTGTTCCCAGTGGCACTCTAACCTCTATATATATATACATACATACACATACATATATATATATATATACATACATATATATATATATATATATATACATACATATATATATATATATATATATATATATATATATATACATATATATATATATACACATATATACATACATATATATATATATATATATATATATATATATATATATATATATACATATATACATACATACATACATACATATATATATATATATATATATATATATATATATATATATATATATATATATATATATATATATATATATATATACATATATATATACATATATATATACACATATCACATATACACACACACATACATATATATATATATATATATACACATATTAATACACACACATAAATAAAAGAATGATAAAATAAAATTATGAAAAGAATTCATGAAAACCTTTATTTAATGTCTTACCATGAGAATATTTATTATTATTCCTAAATTTATATATACTGTATATATTTCTTTTTGTGGTAAAAATGGGCTTCAATAACAAAGTTTTAGATAAACAAAATAAAGAAATATCATCCTCCACATATGTTTATGGAAATCTGCTTTTCCGATCAGAGGCATCTATTAATTACATTTGTCTTCACCTGGGCTCAATAGGTATCTGTATTTCTTATATTTGTTGACTATAAGATTAAAACTGGAATGCTTCACTGCAGGTGCACTCCGGGAAGTTCGATCAGACCGACTTACCGGCAGGTTTCTGGCTGAATCCAGGAAGACAACAAGCACCGCAGACGACAGGCCGTCGTTGGCTTGACCACGATCGGCTTTGATGCTCATCAGTGCCTGTGAGGGACCAAAAAAGATTCAGCTTAGTTTGTGGTAAAATTTGTCCTGTTAACTTCATGGTAAAGGTACTTTATTGTCACATACACGTACATGTAGCAAAATTCATTCTCTGCATTTAACCCATCCCTCAAGGGAGCAGTGGGCAGCCATTTACAGGGCCCAACTCCAGATCTGAGCCAGTGCGGCTGCCTTGATCAAGGGCGCTGACTGGAGAACCTAGTACATGTTTTTTGATGGTGGGGGAAACCGCAGCACATGCAAACATGTGGAGAACATGCAAACTCCACACAGAAAGACCCAGAACGACCAGGATTCAAACCATGAACCTTCTTGCTGTGAGGCCACAGTGCTAAGCATTGGGCCACCATGCTGAATGTTGCACAAGGTTAAATGTCCCTTCCCCAGAGTCCAAGATGACATCTTAATAATTTGAATAACTGCTCAGTTCTGTACCTGGTCCAGCTTCTCAGGTGTGGACAGCAGAGATAACCACTCCACTTTGAGGTGCAGCTTCCCTGTCGCCACTTCTTCCATCACAAACCACTGCAGACAAAGAAATGTTCCTTGTTATCATCAAAAGCAGACTGTTTCCACCCCATAGCAATACATTCTGTCTAATGAATAAACAGATAGACCGACAGCGAGAAAAGGTTTTGCACTACTAGGACAATTTCACAGATACAAATAGTTGTTTTTGCTACTCTTCATCAATGACTATTAAAATACAGCAATGATTTATATATCCAGTATTTTTTGTGCTTTTTTCTCATGGCACACAGGAAATTATGCGATTTTGGTTTGTTTGACATGTCTCAAGATTTATAGACAACAAAAGTGATTGTTGATAGTAAGTAAGTAAAAGTAAGTTAAATGTATTTATAAAGCGCTTTTCACAGATAAAATCACAATTGATAGTGTTGTAAAGATGAAGATGCAATAATTAAAGCTTCTACTTTAATGATTGTTTATGCATGACAGCAGCCTGCAAGAAAACTGCATATTATCTTCCTTATCAGAAAAATATGTGTATATATATTTATTAAGTCAATCGATAAAAGAATTACTGCGCAAGAGGACAGCGGGGGAAAGAGCAGCGCTGTTTAACTGAGGAGCTGCATGGGAACTGCATGCATAGGAATGAATTACAATAGAAATATATTTTCATTTTGGCTGTCAGCATTAACGCCTTAATCGCGATGCGATTAAGAGCCGAGCATAACGCGTTTTTTTTAATCGCATGCCGCTATTTATTAATTTATTTTACACTTCACTCGGCTTCGCTTCGTGCCTAACAACGCCCCTTAGCTGTTCTAAAATCACTAGCTAGGCTACTATTTTGACACCTTTGCTGCACCGTTACTGAATATCAAACTTCCGTACTTCCTCGTAACACATCCTGCTGCTGCAGGCATGATGGAGAAATGCAGCAGCAACACAATTCTGAATGGAGCTTTTTATTTTCCAAAACTCCCGGACGGGTTAAAAGCCATATGCACATTGGGTAAAGCCGAATTAAAATATCACCGAAGCACGTCAAGCTTGAGCTACTAGCTACGAGCTAAGCATAGTCCAGTTAACGGGACTCAGGTTGATGCTAGTGGGCTCAGGCAAAGCACTGTTTTGGAGAGTGCTACTTGCCAACCTGTGGATGAAACCAAATCCCAAAAAATGACTACAGCTCTTGCGAAATGGGTGGCAACTAACTGCAGACCTGTCAGCATCGTAGCAGACTCGGGTCTTAAAGACGTACTACAGTTGGCATGTTCTGAATTGTGCAATTTTTACATTACATATTTTACATTTTTCTTTTGTTTACAGTAAATAAATAAATAAATAATAAACAAATACAAATCTTAAAGTCAAGTTCATAAAGTAACTTTCTTTGCATTCATTTGATTCCCAATCAAGACTGGACACTGGTAAGAATTGCTTTCCATTGTTAATATGTACTTAAAAACACTTCTGAAATGCAAAATAATAGAAATCATGTGATAAAACATGCAATTAATCGCGATTAACTATAGAAATTCAGCGATTAAGAAAACATTTATCATTTGACAGCCCTAATTTAAATATATGTATAAGTCGCTAAGAGGTAAAGGTACTTTATTGTCACATAGACATACATGTAGCAAAATTCATTCTCTGCATTTAACCCATCCCTCAAGGGAGAAGTGGGCAGCCATTTACAGCCCAGGGATCAACTCCAGATCTGAGCCAGTGCCTTCCCAATTTCCCAAACTACAAAGCAAAATCACAGAACGGGCATGCATTAATCATGCATTAAAAACGTTATTGGTGTTAAAGGGATATGTGTGAACTTGTTATCGGCTTGATTTTGACAGCCCTAATATCGACAATAGGAAACCAAAAAATACAATGTATTCAAAGGAACCAGAAAATACAATGTATCCATTAATTATTTTATTCAATGTCTGTAGGTCCAAATTGTCTAAATATCTCCCTTCTTTTAATATGAAAAACAATAAGACATATACAGTATACAGTACAGGCCAAAAGTTTGGACACACCTTCTCATTCAATGCGTTTCCTTTTTATTTTCATGACTATTTACATTGTAGATTCTCACTGAAGGCATCAAAACTATGAATGAACACATATGGAATTATGTACTTAACTAAAAAGTGTGAAATAACTGAAAACATGTCTTATATTTTAGATTCTTCAAAGTAGTCACCCTTTGCTTTTTTTTATTAATAAGGGAAAAAATTCCACTAATTAACCCTGAAAAAGCACACCTGTGAAGTGAAAACCATTTCAGGTGACTACCTCATGAAGCTCATTGAGAGAACACCAAGGGTTTGCAGAGTTATCAAAAAAAAGCAAAGGGTGGCTACTTTGAAGAATCTAAAATATAAGACATGTTTTCAGTTATTTCACACTTTTTTGTTAACTACATAATTCCATATGTGTTCATTCATAGTTTTGATGCCTTCAGTGAGAATCTACAATGTAAATAGTCATGAAAATAAAGAAACACATTGAATGAGAAGGTGTGTCCAAACTTTTGGCCTGTACTGTATGTTCAATTAAACTGATTTAAAAGGGATTTAAGTTACAAGTATGCCTTTCTTTACTTATTTCTCTACTTTAGAGATGGCGCTATATAAAAAGATTTATATTCCAAATTATGAATATATATATATATATATATATATATATATATATATATATATATATATGAATATGCATGTTGCTGAAAAGAGGACAAAAATATGTAACTTACAAAAACTTAAACTTTATCAACTGAAAATCCAATAAACGTGAGTGTGAGTGATAGCTGACCTCTTGTAAGTGATGTGTGGAAAGACAACAGTAATGTGAACATAGGAGCAACGATTTCACTCTACAACATCTCCTGCTTTACTTAAGTATTTGAGTCTAAAATGGATGGCTGCTGAAGGCACTGAAAAGAGGAGGAGATTACCTCATCAACTTTTTGTTCCTTCTTGAGCTCGGCCATGTCGATCATCAGACTGAAAAACAAGTCACAAACAACACAAAACTTTGACGGAGCGAGGTTCAGGCACTGAGTGGTTCTCACAGTTAATGGGTTCTGCTGGAAATTAAAGTCAGACACACAACGTTGCACTTGTTAAACACCACTGTGGATTCACTGTAGAAGCTCCTCACGGTCCTTAGAGGAAAAACTACTACCAGGTAAATGGAGTGTGGAATCCTATTACATACACACTCTTTAAGACAAATATGATTTGCAAAAGACAAGAGAAACCCAATATACAGAACACATAAGGTACTCAGTTAATCCATAAATTACTGAGCCTTTATGTTCAGCTGTTCGTAAACGAAAAAGTGCCTTAACTCATGGATTATAAATTATAAGTGACAGAAATACACTGTTTGTGTCTTTTGAGTTTAAAGTGACTATATGTAACTTTTTAATGTTTCTGAAGCTCTGTCATTTTTCAAACAATAGTCTCAAATGACCTGTAACAGCAAACAAGACTAACAGTGAAGAAGTTTGATTTTTCCCGCAAAGTCACAAAATGATTACGGCAGGTAGATGGTGCTAGAGTAACACATTCTGACGGGTCACAGATTTCTTTGTTACACCAGAAAAGCCTTTATTAGTATCCAGCCAGTTGAGCCAGGTCAAATGTAGCAGGAGAATTCTTTATATAGGTCTAATTGTATTTTAATGTTATTTTATCTATCGGGGCAGGACCATCACAGGAAAGAAGGAAATTAAACAAAGGTTGACAGGCGAGCCAACTTGGGTTGGGCTTTCAACAGATGGAGACCATTACGGGACTGTAAATAATTAAAAAACTTCCCTGAATTGGCCCTCAGGTATGTAATGTCTTTTTCATTCATGACATAACTTTACAATGTGCGATGGAGTTGTACGTCAGTAGCCAACATATAATTAAGGTTCCCCTTCCATTAGCGTGGAGGTTTCCCCTATACTCTGTGTTTGTGTTGGCCTACTATTTTCTAAGTAGGCTAAGTTACCGTATGAACACTTGAAATGTATTCTCTTATTGTAAATTAATGATTTTCTGTCTGAGCAAAACATTCATAATGCAACAGTATGACCTCCCCGTAACACTAACAACGGTAATATAGTGGGAAATACAGCACTGACACCAGGTGTGGTAAAAACACTACCGCTTTAGTCTAAACAACACAGACTGAAAGTTCCATAAAGCCACTTTAGCAAAGGTCAGAGGACATAAGAGAAGGAAACAGAGCAGGGTGAAGGAGTAGGTGAAGGTGTCTACCTTCCCAGAAAGTCATCTTTATCAGTGTCTTCATCAAACAGCTCAATATCCAGATTCTGTCCTGAGTGATCGTACATCAAGGCCTGAAAATATAAAAAAACATTTGATCCTCACACACACTGCTGTTTAAAGTGTACCAAAAAGTAAGGTTCTTTATGTTGATAGCATCCATGTATGCTGTATTGTTGGATGCAGGAGGCCAAAATGAAATAAATAAATGATATAAAAATGTACATAAAATAATAAAACATATATTTTCCCCCCACTTTGAAGAACCGCTATTATACTCCTTTTCATATTTGAATATATACTTTTCATTATTTTGTCATATTTGTATGCTTGGGTTCTACTAGAATAGGTTTACATGCTTTTATGTTTAAAACAAATATTATGTTTCTCATATATTGATGCAGCTCCTCGTCTGAAACACTAACTACGCTCTTGGCCTTCCTGAAAAGCCCAGTCTGCTCTGATTGGTCAGCTGGCCCACTCTGTTGTGATTGGTCAACCAAATTTAACAAGCCACTGGGCGGGCTGTGCTTGCTCAGACAGCACCTTTTGGTAGCACATACAAATCTGGCCTGGCATTCTCAATAAGTGACATCACTATTTAGGAATTTCAAACAGAAATGTCAGCGAGGCGAAAAAGTGCTGTCTGTGGGAGACAAAGCTCCATTTGGAGTGAAATGTGTTTTTTGTACTATATATCTATTACATACCCAAAAAACACTATATCACACACTATAAGAGAAAAGTATAATAGGGGCTCTTTAACCCAGATTGATGCTGCTGTCAAACTGTCTCGCTCACCTCGTACACTTCATTCCATTTTGGGTTGACGGTATCGTTGATGACTTTGCTCTTGAAGAGTTGGGTCCCAACCCGGATGACTCCATACGGGTCTGACTTGCCTTTGATCAGCCCTCCTAGGAACGTGTCTTTACCGATCAGGTCCTGAGCCTCGATGAAGTGGATCCTAAGGACGCCCTGAGGAGACAAACGAGTAAAAAAAAGTCTAAAATGAGGCTGGACCAGGAGAGGAGGGAGGTCAAGAAACAGAGGAGGTAAAAACAGGCCATCTCTGAATTCATTTTATAGTTCAAGGGTTCAAGAAGTTTAAAGTTTTCTGCCATATCTACAATGTTATAATGTTGGATTTTTCATGTTAAATGTGGCCAAAACATTCAAATAATGAGGTAAACCTATTGTAGACAAACCCTCGTGAGCCAAAATGTTCAGATTTCCAACTATTCTGAACGCTCTGGTTTTTTCTACTCTCAGCTAAGCCGGCCTTCTATGATTGGTCATCTGCTCCAGGCAGGTAGGACTGGAGTGTTTTCTTTATTTAAGCCACTGCGGTGTTAACATTGTCGCATGTAGCTACATGCTAACAGCAGTAAAATGTGTCATCTTGGCTGCTAGTGTTGACTGACATGCTCAAAATATTATTAGTGTCCGACAACATTATTTAAATAAACAGTAATTTTATGTTGTTTTTAAAGTCGTCAGAAACTAAATAAAAGTACCAAAAGCCGTCTTGGTTCATCTTTCCACTGTTCCAACAATCACCACTCTGGTTTGGTTGAAATAAACCCTTAATTCACCCATTTACATGTGGAGATATGCTGGCTCTATACACGCTAAAAGTCCTGATTATTTACATGGAGTCTGGTGGAGATATGTTGGCTCTATACAAGCTAAAAGTCCTGATTATTTACATGGAGTCTGGTGGCGATATGCTGGCTCTATACACGCTAAAAGTCCTGATTATTTACATGGAGTCTGGTGGAAATATGCTGGCTCTATACACGCTAAAAGTCCTGATTATTTGCATGGAGTCTGGTGGAGATATGCTGGCTCTATACACACTAAAAGTCCTGATTATTTACATGGAGTCTGGTGGAGATATGCTGGCTCTATACACGCTAAAAGTCCTGATTATTTGCATGGAGTCTGGTGAGGTGGTTCTGGTTAAACTAAAAGGATCTTACTCTTTAACTAAAAGGTCTATCTCTGTAGGGATCCTTTCCATAATGTCAGACATTTAGAACAATATGAGCCCGTCAGTATCAAAAACAGAACTTTTAGTGGATGGAAATTGACGATGCCGTTACATGCCGCAGGTTACAGCGTTCTTGTTCAATACTGGACCAATTTCAAAGATTTTTGTTGCTTGCTCATAAAGAACACCATAAAATCTATATCTAAATTTTGGTGTGATGATGCTGTCAGGGGAAATTAAATCAGTGATGCTTTCAGCCATCCATGGATCTGTAAGATGCTGACGTAAGTTAGTGGACGCTCTGTTGATTAAAACTTAATTTATGAGGTCTGTAAGAGTAAGTGAAAGAGTCTTTTTTGTTAAGTTAATCAGGCAGGCTCCATATATAAGCAACGACGACTGCACGTGAGTTAGCTTTCAGCTCATATGAATTTGCAGCGCCTTGGCTGGTTTGTAAAATAAATACAAAGCAATTAATATTATTAAAACAAATATTTGGGACCATTAAAATTGACACAGAACAGTCCATACACTCTGCATAGGATCTGTTCCAAGGGACATTTGTGTACTGATTTAATATGAGGAGCAGCTGAAGTTCAGATATTAATTATAGAAGGATTTAAAGATAGTTTATAGATACATTTGGGGATCTTTGGTGCTATTTCAACATCACACTGTTATCAATAACAATAAATGATTATTTTAAATATTCATATTCATTTTTAAACAGTATAAAGCAGTGTTAAGCAAAACATTATCACATTTGAGATGATGTAACCAGAGAACTAAATTATTATCAAATACTTTCCCGCTTATCCAACAGGTCAGTTAATTGATTTATTGATTCAAAACTATAAGTAACTGTCTGTGTATATCACCTTGGGCACAGGGAAGCGTAGCTGGGCCAGCTCGGCCTCTCCCACCAGAGGGATGGTGATGCGGTTGGGCAGGACCACAAAGCTGTAGATGATGTCCTGGATGATGTTATCACACAAACCACTGAAATAGATGGAGGATAGAAAAGGAGGAAAGATGGGAAAGAGAGAATAGAGAAGGAACATAATGAGAGGATAATAATAAAGAATATATATGTAAAAAAAAAAACAATTACAACACAAAGAGTTGGAGAAGACCGTATAACAATAACAGTATAAAAACTATAAAAAATGTTCTACCAGCTTTGGCTTTCAAGCAACCAAGATTTAGGCAATTGTGGCCTAAAGGCTAAAGAGCTTGTGAACAGGAGGTCGCCGGTTCAACCCCAGACCAACAGGATAAAATCTGGGTGGGGAAAGTGAAAGAGCAGCGCTTATCCCTCCCTCCCTCATCACCACCACTGAGGTTCCCTTGAGCAAGGCCCTTCACCTCCAACCGCTCCAGTGGAGCTGCTCAGTGGCAGCAGATCAGACTGGGGTTGTACTGGGCACCTTCCAGGTATGAATGTGATCAGATCAGACGAATGTGATCAGATCAGACTGTGGTTGTACTGGACAGCTTCCAGGTATGAATGTGATCAGACCAGAATGTGGATGTACTTGATAGGTTGGATATTTCAGCCTACATGTTTCAAATGTATTTTATATCTTGTATGTAGGGTACTACACAAGAAGGTTAGTCTGGGGACAACCTTCACCCACAAGAATGTGTAGAATCTATTATGAGTTTGGGTACAACTTTCACGCAGAGGAATTGGAGCCAAGAATGTGAGAATCTATTAGGAGCACGTGCCATAAAAGGTGTAGTTTAAGAGTAAACTGTTGCGCTGAAATAGATAGCTTGAAGCGTGTGAGGACAAAAAGTATAAAGGAGGAGTTATTCTGATGTTCGTAGAGACACTATGGGCCCTATTTTAACGATCTGAAACGCAAGTATGAAACGCAAAACGCAAGTAGCTTTGTGGGCGGATCTCTGGCGCTGTTGCTATTATACCGGCGGGATAAATGAGTCTTGCGCCCGACGCAAATCTAAAATGGGTTGGTCTGAATTAGCTAGGTGTTTGGGCATAACATGCAATAAACCAATCAGAGCGTCATCTCACATTCCCTTTAAGATCAGGCGCGCTAGTTCCATGGCGGATTGCTATTATGACGGTGGATTTGCCTGGCGCACGCCAGCGGGAGCTGTCCGGGACGCGGCAAAGTAATAAATGCCCGTCTTGGCCGGGTGGCGATGTTGCTGCGGCCTCTCGGGCGCATCTCCTCAAGTCTGGAGAGGATTGCTGCAGCCATGGAGGCTCCAAACGCACCACCTGCACCTGTTGTGCCCCTTCCTCTTCCCCCCACACCATCTTCGTCCACCCGCTCCATCAAGAGCACATCGCGCATTACTCCCGGACCAGATCCCGCCGTAGTTCAACATCACGTCTCCTTAACTTGTCTAATATTTCCTCATTTATGTCATCAACACATCCCTGTTTCATGGAAATGTTGTGTAAATCACACCAAGCCACGAACAATGCTGCAACTTTTTGAGGACTGTACTGTAAAGTGCCTCCTGATCTATCCAAACACCTGAAGCACATTTTCAGTAATATCGTTCCTTGTAATTATGTATGGTTTGCAAAAATGGGAACTGCTGCGTCCGTTTAGATGAGAGAAGTGTATGCGCGTTGTGCACACGCTACATTATGGCCAAGCATGCGCCCCTAAAATAGCATCTGAATAACGCGCTACTGACTTTAGACTAGCGCCATTGACTTTAGACTAGCACCACTGACTTTAGACCAGGTTTTTCCTGGTCAGTGGCGGAATTGTTTTCTGAAACTGCAAAATAGCACCAATAACATTTGCGCCGGAACACGCAAACAAATAAACAAATAAATAAAATTGAATTGAATTGAGTAGCTGTTTCATTCAGTGTGAATGAAAGAGTTAGCTCCCTTTTAAGCTTGTCTGTGAAAGAACTGTTTGATGGGAAGGAAAGGATGGAGATATGAAATTATTAATAAGGGTAAGGCTAAAATGAGTGAGTAAATTCCAGAAAGTTTAAATGGTGTTTGAATTGTTGACAGCTGATGTTGCCTTCATCAAATCTAACCTGAGACCAAGTGTTGGAGAGTGAGAGAGGACGGATTTTGCTCTGATGCATCGATGTAGGAGAAGAAGATATGCAAACGGAAATCATTTACTTACTTTGTCACTGTAGGGTTTTTCAATATCAAAAGCAAGTTGATTAATATCTTCCTTTCTAGGAGAAACCTTGGCATATACATTTGGTGCATGTCAACTGTTCTCTCTTTCATGAAAGTATGTTTGTTTGTTGTATGAATAAAGCTGCATTAGTCTGAACTCATTGTACTCAGCATTTGTCAGTCTCCATCTCCTTTCCAGATATTTCCCAGATATCAGTACTGGGCAGCTTCCAGGTATGAATGTGATCAGATCAGACTGTTGTGGTACTGGGCAGCTTCCAGGTATGAATATGGAACTGTGTCAATGTGACAGCTTGTCGTTGCAAAGGAGAATTTGTTCTCAACTCAGTCAACTTACCTGGATAAATAAATGTTAAAAAAAATAGACACATTTGTTTATTAAAATTGTGAAAAGCATTTTAATCTCTCTTCCTGGTTGTCATTTAGCAGTTTGTTTTTGCTTTTATTCTGCAGAATCATCACACTGTCAAAAGGAAGTGTTATAAATCTGCACACACACACGCATGCACGCTATAACTCATAATAAGTAAAGATAACTTTAAAACCTTACTGATCTTAACTTCTCTCAAAGTTGCAGTTAACTTATAACAATAAGTTAAGATCACTTTAAAACCGTACTTATCTTAACTCAACTTAAAGTTGCAGTAACTCATAACAATAAATTCAATAAAATCATAGTTAGGGTAATTAGAATATCTACATAATACCCCCTTATTTTATGTTGATTTGATAAAGTTGAATACATAACTTAAAAGGGCACAATCAACAGTTAAGGTAACAGATATAGCAATAAGGACAAATAATTTGCATATATGAATAATCATATATACAATGTCTGAATTCAAAGCATTTTTATTTAACATGTTTCACATGTATCAAATGCTTTAAACAAGCAGCTGAGAACTGCTGAGACCCAGAACTGACCCAATCAGGCCAAACAGTTGGACTTTTCTTAACATTTAAATGTTGCAATAAATGCTATATGTATTGAAATACTGTCTATTGTGTTAACAATTCACACACAATGAACTGTTGCAAAGGGCAGCTTATTTTTGCTTATTTAAGCAGTGAAAGAATCCTAAATTTTGTGTACAATTGTACAAAAGTTGCAGTCTGATGTCGATTCAGTGAGCGGCACTGTGCTTTGATGTCTGTTTAGAGAGACAGCGGACATTTTCCTTATTCCTTTTCTACATTTTGTCATGTTTGTGTGTTTGCGAGGAAAACGTGAGTATTGTACATGTGGAGTCTGTTATGTAACACATTGTAAGACGAATATATGTGTTAGTTTAACTTTATAGTTTATAGTAGTGGAGTGGTTACCTTTACTGATTATGTCTGATGGTCGCGGGTGCTGCACTCAAATGTTACTTGACGCTCTGGTTGGGACCAAAGGTATAAAATATGTCAGAACGTAACATATTAAATTGGAACTCTTGTGGTTTGAATGCCCCCCCATAAAAGGGTTAGCACATTAGGGTTGTTACGAAGAAGTTGACATTGCATTATTACAAGAAAAGCATCTCTTGAGTGGGGATGTCAGGCGCCTAGCCGATAAGTTGTATCATGTTATAGCATCTTCCTCATCCCTCATAAAGACTAAGGGTGTAGCTATAGTAGCTAGAAGAAATGTTAAAATCGGACTGCAGTACACATGGTCTGATACAACAGGTAGGCTAACTTTGGCCAAAGCAGAACTTAAAGGGGTGATAGAATGCAAAACCGATTTTACCCTGTCATAGTTGAATAACGACAGTTCGGTGGGTAAATAGGACATACATATGAGCTCAAAATCCCATTGACATCCCTTTACTATGAAAATCTCATATTTTGAAACTGCCGCTGAAAATGGGCGAATCTCAACAAAGCTGGAAGTTGACGTCAACCTCCCAGTCACGCCCCAACATTTACATACTACACAGCTGACCTGAGATCAGGTAGTCTTCTGAATCTAGGTCACGCAGATCTCTGCTATTCCATTACAAAATTCACTTCTGAAACTTTTTTATGCGAGAAATCAACTATGTAAGGCTCAAATATGGGCCGTTTTACAAAAATGGATGTCTAATTGCAAATTTTGTCCGACTGTGTGTCGGACTTCAGCGGCCAGTGCTGCCTGGGTTACTGCCTCGCCGCCCGGGCCTGCCTTCCTTCACAGACCCCGACCTGCTGTGAGCTCAATTGAGCTCCGTTACGGCTGGCAACCCACGGCACTTCATACCCGCTCAAAGTCACCGTTTTGTGGGCTAATAGACTACTAAACGCCGGTGCTCGGACAGGGCTCCAGGGCCTGCAGTTCCCCTCTTCCTAATGCCAGGTGTGTGTGAGTGAGAGCGCGGTCAGCGAGCTTGTTACGCCAGCAATCTCTTACCACAAGTTACAGTTAATCTTATAATGTGTGTAATTATAATGTGTTGAGTTATTTAAACAAACGATCGGTGAAATACACGCCTCTTGTCCGCGAATCTCATTGATAGAGCCTGCGGCTGGATGGAGCTAGCTAGCCTCCTCTTAGAATTCCTCTGGAATTCACAAAAATTCATTAACTTGAAATCGGACACCGTTGTTAGCTTTATAAGACATTTAGTTAGATGTTGTATAAGTGGCGTGACGAAATTCAAACTGTAAATATACTCGAATTACGACCAAAAATGAAGTTAACTATCCGTGATTTGTAGCTACACACAGCTATGAAGGGACAGTCGCAGCTGACGAAACACCTAGCTAGTCTCCACAAATATTCATTAACTTGAAATCGGACAACGTTGTTAGCTTTATAAGACATTTAGTTAGATGTTGTATAAGTGCCGTGACGAAATTCAAACTGTATTTAAAGCTGCGAGCAGCGATGGACGGGCCCTCGCGCCTCTGCGCGCATCGGGGTTACCGGCAGACGCCGCTCCTTGCAACCGTGCATTTGTGCGGGACTCAGGCACCGCAAATCGTCAGCAATGAAAAGGGAACTCCCCGCCGAGTTCAACGATACCTCACACAAGACTCTACGTCATACGGTTCATTAGCTGTGAAAAGGGGTGTGGCTAAAGCATAAGGGGTGGGTCAAACCATCACCAATTAAAAAGGAAGTCTGTGCTGAGTTCAATGATACCTCACACAAGACTCTACCTAAGATGGGTCGACATGTATGAAAGGGGGCGTGGCTTGAAGATAGGGGGCGGGCCAAATCATCACCAATAAAGAAGGAACTCTTTGCTGAGTTCAATGACACCTTACACAAGACTCTACCTTAAACGGTTCAAATGTTATGAAAGGGGGCGTGGCTTGAACATAGGGGGCGTGCTAAACCATCACCAATGAAGAATGAAGTCTCTGCTGAGTTCAATGATACCTCACACAAGGGTATACCTTAAACGGTTCAAATGTTATGAAAGGGGGCGTGGCTTAACCATTGGGGGCGGGCCAAACCATCACCAATGAAGAATGAAGTCTCTGCTGAGTTCAATGACACCTCACACAAGGGTATACCTTAAACGGTTCAAATGTTATGAAAGGGGGCGTGGCCTGCGTACGTGGGTGTGGTCATATTATAGGGGGCGGCTCAGTATCACATGTTGACCACACATTCTGAGTTTCATGTAAATCGGATGATGTTTGTCATATAAGGCGCATTTTCTGTGGCCAGGGGGGGCGCTATGACCAAAAGTCAATTTTGGCCTGTAGGTGTCCTCAGGCTTTGACCCTTCTCAATCGTGAGAAATTTCGGGCAGATACGACAACGTACACTCAAGTTACAACAACTTCTTTGTTCATCGCTAAACACGCAAAATGGCCGCCACGCCCACACCGTCTGACGAAAAGTTTTTCTTTTAATAAATTTTCATCGTTAAGGTGTTGGGATGGTACAGACCAAGTTTGAAGTCCATCGGATGAAATCTCTAGGAGGAGTTCGTTAAAGGGAAATTTCACCGCTGGAAAGCTGAATATATCTTTAAATTGGGTCACTTATGTAGTAGAAATGTGAAAAGAAAATTGAAATTGGTGCCTTCTAGGCCGAGATAAGCCAGAAAATGTGTTTTTGGCTCATATGGATGAAAGACACCAAATCCCAGAATGCACTTGCTTTGCTGCTTTATGAGGCCACTCCCAGGCCACGCCTACCCTTTACAGACAGACAGTGAGACGATCAACTCAACAAGTGTGTTTTATTGTCATTTCAACCATATACACGAAAAAACGTTTCACCGTGGCTCAAGTGGTGTTACACATTTAAAACATATACTTTTTTGCCACAGCTGATACATTATCCGCACTTCTTTCAGCGGATTGATTGATAGCTCCAGAGTGAACAGAACTGTGTCCATGGCAACGCTCTGCTATGCATGGCAACGGTGTGTTATCCTTAGCAGCGGTCTGTTATCAAGAAATAACAGACCGCATTCTACATTAGAATTCAACCAAGCCATAAAAGAAGGCTAACACATAGCTACTAGCATTAGCTCTTGGTGGGCTGTGGTATAAACATTGAGTATAAACACAGCCGTACATTTGCGTGGGATGTAGCTAGAATTGTCGGCATTTTACACTCACAAACTCCACCAGCAGTTAGCAGTTAGTTGGATACAAATCACCCCATTTCTGCAACAGGCAGTCCGGGGTAACACAGCCCACCTCCACTAATAGTCTTACCCGGTGACAGAGCAGCAGGCTGGATTGTCCACAGCAATATTTCCACAACAACAAAAACACAGCACAGCAGTCTCTAAACTCACGTTGGGAGTTTGGTTGAAGTTGGATGTAGTCCAGTTTGTTTAATGAGCGGACACTTGCAAGCAGGATTGGTGAACAGATGGCTGGCTAGCGTTAGCTTTCCACCGGCACACTTGTTCAGCGCTTCCCACTGATGAGGTCTCCTCACCGGCCAGAGGCATCGAGCACAGCCGCTGGTCTCCGTGCAAGCGAAGCTCGCGTAGTGTGTGGAGTATTCCGTCTGTAATAAAGTGTCCTGCATATTCTCCGATGTGTTCCAATGTATCCCGGTGGTACACGTGTGTGGTAGTTTGAATGCACATAATTGTTGTTCTGAAATTTCCGTCGGGATGAACAGTTTCTGCTCCTGCTGAGAAGCTAAGCGAGGATTCAAGATGGCTGACACTCGTTTTTTCCTTGGCAATCACCGGAAAAAGCCGACAGTCCAACCCCCTTTGGGCTATGCGGAAGTGGCTCCTAATACAGGCTGTAGTCTTTTGCCTCTGGGCAAAAAAACTTCAGATGACGCAAAAATTGTCATTTTGCGTCATCTGAGGCTTTTTTCCAGACCCACAATACAGAGATCTCCCCTCTCAGGGGGACATGAGGGAGGGAAGCATGGTCATTCAAAAATACTACCAGTGTTCTACTGATACAAAGCTTAATGCTAATCGGTGAAGTTTCCCTTTAAAGTATAGCACCTTGACTTTTAGGCCTACTTCCTGTTGCCACCAGGGGGCGCAGGACTTTAAGTACATATCGGCGTTTATTTGTCCTCAGGGTTGGACTCTTATGAATCCTGAAAAGTTTCGAGGTAATCGGACAATGTACACTCGAGTTACACCCACTTCCTGTTTCGGCGGCGAAACGCACAAAATGGCTGCACCGCCACGGCCACGCCCTATGACGAAAAGTTTTTCTTTTAACAAATTTTCATCTTTAACATCTTAAGATGGCACAGACCGAGTTTGAAGTTGATCGGATGAAATCTCTAGGAGGAGTTCGTTAAAGTACGACGTGGAAATGGCCAAAATCGCACTAATTGCGAACTTTGAAATGAAAATGGCGGACTTCCTGTTGGGTTTAGGGTATGGCTCTAATGAAGTTATTTGTACATCTCGACATGTTACATATGTGTACCAAGTTTCGTGAGTCTACGTTAAACGCACTGCAGGGGCTCAATTTTCTTAACTTTGTAGGGCGCTAGCGAGCCACTTTTGTGCGCCTATTCCCGAAACTCTTAAAATACGTAAATTTTCACCAGACTTGATGCGACCGCCAAATTTTGTGAGTTTTTGAATATGTTAAGGCCCTCAAAAAGGCAATTCATTTGACGGGAAAAAGAAATAATAATTCCTTCAGTTTCAATAGGGCCTTCGCCGCCGTCGGCGCTCGGGCCCTAAATATACTCGGAATTACGCTAAAAATGAAGCTAACTATCTGTGATTTGTAGCTACCCACAGCTAGGATTGAAGGGACAGTCGCAGCTGACAAAACCCCTAGTCTTCACAAATATTCATTAACTTGAAATCGGACACCGTTGTTAGCTTTACAAGACATTTAGTTAGATGTTGTATAAGTGGCGTGACATTGTGTGTAACGTGGTAAGAGATTGCTGATGTAACAAGCTCGCTGACCGCGATCTCACTCTCACACAACGGGCCATTTAGCTAGCAGGAAGAGGGGAGTTGCAGGCCCCTGGAGCTCTGTCAGGGCTGCCAGCCTAACGGAGCTCACAGCAGGCCCTGGAGCTCTGTCAGGGCTGCCAGCCTAACGGAGCTCACAGCACGCCGGGGTCTGTGAAGGAAGGCAGGCTGGGCGGCGAGGCAGCAGCACCGCCGCTTAAGTCCGACACACAGTCTTACCATATTTGCAATTAGCCATCAATTTTTGTAAAATGGCCCATATTTGAGCTTTACATAGTTGATTTCTCACATAAAAAAGTCTCAGAAGTGAATTTGGTAAGGAAACATTGCAGTGTCTGAAATATGAGATTCTGTCACTTCTCTAATGTGTGTATTGGGGATTCGCTCAACCAATCAGCGCGCGTCTCTAATGTGTGTGTATTGGGGATTCGCTCAACCAATCAGCGTGCATCTCTAATGTGTGCGTATGGCAATTCGCTCAACCAATCAGCGCGCAGATCATCTAAATATTCACGAGCATACCATATTTGGAAGAAAAGCTCTTGTTACAAATAGGGCCAAAACACAGGGATGCATAAGGGCCAATAAAATATCAACCAGGCCATTTTCAGCCCAACCAATGTTATATACCCCATTAGGAGACCATAAGGAAAAGTGTGAAATACTCTATATAATCATTCTATCACTCCTTAATGGCAAGAAAATCACTTTCTTATCCACATACCCACCAAATTGTTATGATAAAAATGTATATAGTGACTTTACTAATATTACGCTGGAGTTATCTGAATACTTATTTATAGTTGGGGGGGAGGGGGATTTTGATGCAGTTTGGAATTTAGCTGAAGACCGGTCTGGTGGTTCGGAGACTACGGACCAGGAACTAGCATCCTCTGCATTACAGGCTTGGGTAAACGGTCTTGGGCTCACAGATTTGTGAAGCGTGACTAACCCATCTGAAAGACTACATATTTTTCTCTGCTTGTCACAAGTCCTTCTCTAGGACTGACTATTTATTTGCGTCCCCGAAGCTCTTCCGAGACTTACATATTGTTAATTTACTGCCTATAGCCTTCCCTCACCATGAAGCCGTATTCTGCATTGTGGTGTTCAGCTGTATGTCTTCATGTGCACAGCGATGGCGTTTCAACACCACTCTGCTGAAGCAGGAGGGATTTAAGACACTCAGAGTTTTTAGATTTTAATGTCGGCTCGGTTGACGACCATAGGATATTGTGGCATTCGATCAAAGGTTTCATCAGAAGTAATACTACATTATTTGCCTCTGATCAACGTAAAGCTTGACAATCTAAATTACAAGAACTGGAAAAAACGTATGCCAATTTAGAAAACCCTTCATCAGCTTAATTTCAGAAGATATAGCTCTGCAACGTAAAGTGGTCAATAAAGAAATTAACATTATTCTTAAGCAGCAATTAGAATTTTTGATCCACAGGACCAGACAACGATATGACTTTCGCGGATCTAGACCCAGCCACCTTTTAGCCATGAAAATTAGATCGAATTAACAATTTTCAGACATTTTCTTAATTAAATTGCAGCCTGGAGCTGTAGAGCTGTAGCTGCTATAGAGTTAGTTATAAAATTGGCTTTGTTCCCACTGAATGAGGCAGCTAAGACAACTGCTTTACATGCTATTATTCCCTCTGTTTAACAGTCCAGATACCTAGGTACTGATATATTCCCCTCGCTGAATCGCATCATTAAACACAATTATGCCGAGATGCTGAACGCGGTTTGGCAGTTTGGCAGATGTGCTATTTGCAAACATATCTGTTAGGCAGTGTCGGCTATGATTTGGTCTAATCATACCCTATCTGGTTCAGATTTGGCACTTGGTGAAAAGGTACTGTAATTCTTCCTGCAGGCATCTTTATTCCCCCATTTTTAATAACAAAGATTTGATGGGGAGTAGATCAATCACTTTCCCACAACTAGAGCCCGAACGATATATCGGCGGGCCGATAATATATAATCAGATATTAGGCATTTTCCAAACTATCGGTATCAGCATTTATAATGGCCAATAAATGAATACTTAAAAAATAAAATAAAAACGGACGAAACACCCTTCAACCATGTTATGAGTGTTGGCGTTGCATAGTTTGTCCACCAGAGGGGACTCTACAATGTCCATGTTGGCAACACGCTTTCATTTTTTGTTGTTATTGTGTTGTTGTTCAAAGGATTTTAAGTTTCATATCTTAAGTTTGTATTTTTATACATTTTATTTATCAGAACTTTATCACTGTCTGACAGGAAGCAGCACATGAAGCTGGGGACGTCTCTGACTCACAGACCATCAGCACCGGATCCCCCCAGGGCTGCGTTCTTTCTCCTCTGCTCTTCTACCTGTACGCCAACAGCTGCAACTCCAGTCACCAGTCCGTCAAACTTCTGAAGTTTGCGGACGACACCTCCCTCATCGGACTGGTGGGAGGCTGACCACCTGGTGACATGGTGCAATCAAATTAACCTTGAGCTCAACGCTCTAAAGATAGTGGAGTTGGTTGTGGACTTCAGGAAGAACTCAGCCTCACCTGCCCCCATCCCCCTCTGTGACTCCACAATTGACACTGTGGAGTCTTTCCGCTTCCTGGGAACTATCATTTCCCAGGATCTCAAGTGGGAGCTGAACATCAACTCTGCCATCAAGAAAGCATAACAGAGGATGTACTTCCTGCGGCAGCTGAAGAAATTCAACCTGCCAAAGACAATGATGGTGCACTTCTACACAGCCATCATCGAGTCTGGCTGTAATCTGCCACCGCTCCCAGACATTTACGCCACCAGGACTCTGAAGCGTGCTGGAAAGATTGTGCCTAATCCCTCCCACCCCGGCCACAAACTCTTTGAGACACTCCCCTCTGACAGGAGGCTGAAGTCCATCGGTCTGTTTGAACACAGATTGTGCTCCTTTCTAGACCTCAAGGTTTATACTGTATTTGTTAGGCCAGACATTTGTAGCAATTACTCCTCCCTCATTATATATACAGGAAACCCAGGAAACTATTTAACTTATTTCTGCAAAAAAGTATAAATGAAATAACAGTTTCACCTTTAATGTCTTTATTTTTTGCACCATATTATAGATAGTAGTATCAATAAGGGTATTGATAAGTATCATATTGATAAGCAGTATCGTTATGGATATCGGTATCAATAAAATCCGAAGGATACCCATCGGTACCTGCTCTACTCATTTGTGCTTACCAGGTCTGTCCATAGTCTTCCCAAACCCCCTGATCCAACTCACCACCAGATGGTGATCGGTTGACAGCTCCGCCCTTCTTTTTACTAAAATGTCCAAAACATGCTGCCTCACAAAATCGATTATCGACCTTCGGCCAAAGTGCTCTGGTACCACGTACACCTTATATAGGAACATGCCGTTTGTTATAGACAATCAGTGACTAGCACAGAAGTCTAACAACCAATGACCGCAGGATTTAGATCAGGGAGGCCGTTGCTCCCAATCACGCCTCTCCAGGTGTCTCCATTATTGCCCACGTGCAAAGTCTCCCAGCAGAACTATGGAGTCCTTTCTGGAGCCCAAGGCAGGATTCCGTTCAGGGTCTCCAAGAAGGCCGAAATCTCAACAGGCTGAAATCTACACCACTATTTCTATGGCTAGATATTATCACCAGAGGCTGTTTCAGGCGGATCTTTGTTTTGTGTGGTTTGGGTGAACTGACCCTTTATGAAAACTGTTTTTTCAAAATTATACTCTAAGCTGGACTTTTTTTTGTCCTCATGTTGTTTATACAGTGGGTACTGTATGCATGGATGATACAGACAACAAATATTTCCCCTCATTTCCTCTAGAGGGCAGCAGCAACCTTTGTTAAAATACAGCTGCACTGCTTCACTACAAAAATAATTTCCCACTGAAAGAGTGTACACTGGAGCAGTTTCAGATAAGATTTTCAAATGAATGTAAAAAAAGTATTTTAAAGCTGATTCCTGGTCTGCTCACGCACAAAAAAACAAAAACATAAAAGGTTTTCCAGGGAAAATGCAAATCATCACTGAGGAAATAATGAGTGCCCTCACACTAACACACAGGAAGAGAGTGGGGAGGGTGGGGCGAGGGCAGGTCTTCAGCTCGATCACTGCACACACACACACACACGCACGCGCACACACACACACACACACACACACACACACACACACACACACACACACACACACACACACACACACACACACACACACACACACACACACACACACACACACACACACACACACACACACACAGTACTGTAAACTCGTCAAACAAGAAAAGCTACATTTCACAGGGCGGAGTCTTTTTGGAAACCGCAGCAAGTTTGTCTGCTGAAAACAAACTGTAACCCCGCAGGAGACAGCAACAGGTCAACATAGAGGAACATAGTTTGCAGTGTGGTACTAGCAGTGTACTCTGCAGGATGGGCAGGTTGGGTTTCAGGCTTAAGGATTAAAGATAATGCAAGGAAGTGCAATACAAAATAATAATTATACACATATCATATAAGTCAGATTTTAAAAGAACATGTTTTTTGCAATATTTAAGCATTTTCATTTTATTCTTTAGTCAACATATGTGCTACACTGACTGTGCTAGAAAAACAAGCTGAAAAAGAGAAGTAGATAATGTGTGATTCAAGGTTTCTGGTCTAGTTTTACATAGGTCTCTTGTTTAATGGCAGTCTGCATTTTGGGCTGACGTGGATGTAAACAATTCTGGTTTCAAAGTGCTTTCAAGTGTTTTATGAAGAAGAATATACATGACTCTTGTTTGGTATGCAAACATAACTTGTTTGTTTACAAGAACACTCCATAGCCATGTTTTACATTGCAATGAGCTTAACAGACACACTCAAACCTTATTAAATGGAAAATACAAAGCAAGAAAATGCTGAGATATAATTAGGCGTTTCTGTGTTGGTAAATGTCCTATGATGATTAATATATCAAATGAGTGAGTCACAGAGTGAAACTATGTTTCATACTGAATGGCACTCACAGTCTCACTGGACATTTAAATGAGAAATTTGAATGAATTCGCTTCTGAACTCATTTTAGTGCCCTAATAATGTGTCCAACGTTTGCATTGGAAAGTAGGGTTCAGATAAACCATAATAATATTTTCATCCTGTCTAATAAGAGGTTGAAATATTGCAGTAACAGATAATTAAATTAGATAATAAAAATGAAGCAAAATTATAACTGATCAAAATGTGCTGCTTATTATGTGGTAATTATGTAAACAATAAATAAAACACTTAAATCTGACCGCCACAGAGAGGTCAGAGGTTACAGTGACCCTGAAAACTTGTGTGAACATTATGTGTGCTGCTTGCAGTGCACTGTGATCCAAAGATAGTATTTACACAGTGTGGAGACAAAATGGACACATTTATGAAATTGTTTCTCTATTACGCACAAACACAAACACACACACAAACACACACACACACACACACACACACACACACACACACACACACACACACACACACACACACACACACACACACACACACACACACACACACACACACACACACACACACACACACACACACACACACACACACACTTTAAAAATCATGGCCAGGTGGCTTCACACAGTTCCTCGAGGGGCAAGCTGACTATGGTGCGTGTGTGCGTGTGTTCAGGATGTGGCTGCTTGGCTCTTTACAACAAACTAAACCCATTCAAACAAACACTACACTACAGTAGTCAAAGCCCATTACATGCAGGCACTTACTTGACACCAGGAATATCCAGCATGTTTGTGAGTCCTGTCCAATTGATGTCCAGCAACTGAAAGAGAGAAAAGATTGTTGATGTTGATTGATGATTTAGATTTTAATAAAAGATGAGAAAGGTTTGCTTCATAAAGACATGCATGCTAGGTAAAACGAAGACTACTGTTGAAAATCAGCCGGCTGGCTAACACTGGCACATTTACAGAAATGTTAAAAATGTGCTTTGTTCTCATAAATAAATAAATCTTAATACAAAACATAATCTATAAAGTTTGCATGTTCAAGGATTTGTGGGAAGAATTTGTACGACCTATTGAAACAGCTCAGCTTTTATATTTATAAAAGTTGGCTAATGAGGAACACCTGAAGAATTATTTCTGTGCAATGTTCTGGCATCAAAATAATGAAATAAACTGAATGTTGGAACAAAATATTGGCAATTAATCCAATTCAAAAGCCTGAATTAGTCCAACACTAAGCATGATTTGAGGAAAAAATTATATATCTGCAAATTTCCTTCATATAATATATGCAACTTTTCTCACAGAAACATTCAATATAAAAGTTTTGGTAAACTAAATTACCAAAACTTTAAAAAAAACTAAAACTAAAAAACTCTGTTAGGTTTCGCTGCACCAAGCTCTTGGTCTACACATTATCAGCTCCTCTCTGATGGCGTCATGAGTCAGCAGAAGCTGAGGAGCCTGACTTTAATTCAATCAACCCCATAATCAATAGAGCAGATTGGGTTAGCCTTCATACAAACAGGAAGAATGTAGTAAGGTACTTTGGAAATGACATCACATAACCAAAAAATCTGTTAGAATCGACCAATCAGACAGATCAGGAGAGTAAATAAAATAAGATGCATAATGTGAAAAAGTTTCTCATCACCAATAAAAAAAACGCGGATAGAACAAAGAACTGATCCCACATCGGGAAAATTATCTTGTTCAAAGCTCATGAGTCAAAAGCAAAGGAAAAGTGATTGAGTGATAAATCATGATAAGCTATATACACCATATGGGCCTTTCTCATTTCCCAAATATGTACCTCCTTGATTCCTCGGTTAAGATACCATCTACCCCTCCTTCCTATACTACCTCACTGCGCAAAATCACCATAGCGACAAGTTCTGCTACACACTTAACAATAACACACACACACACACACACACACACACACACACACACACACACACACACACACACACACACACACACACACACACACACACACACACACACACACACACACACACACACACACACACACACACACACACACACACACACACACCTCCTCCAATGGAGCCATCTTTGCAGGACATGTCAAACAGCAGATTTAAGGTAGCTTAGTACAGGTTTTAC